>VUYV01000060.1:2144745-2225702 GCA_008711295.1 Anarhynchus alexandrinus
GCGGTGCGGTGCGGGGGCAGCGGGGCTGGGCGGGCAGAGCCGCCCCTCTGCGCGCTAAGGAGGAGGGCAGGGAGGGGGCGGTTGGAGTTTATCCGCGCCGCGGTGCCGTGGGGCAGCCCCCACCTCCCCGCCTCCCTCCTCGCCCTCGCCGGGCTGGCTACGGAGCCGGTGGGGGTGTTGGCCTCTTAGGCAAACCCGGCGGTAACTTGGGCTGCCCCTTGGGCCGGCAGGAAAGGCGGCGGGTGGTTCCCGTCCCGCTGCGAGGGCCGGGAGAGGGACACGCGTCCGCCGGTGGCGTGCGGTGCCGTCCGCCTGCTCCGCTATGGGGCGGCAGCCCGAGGGAAAGTACCCAAAACGAGCCCGGGGAAGGTGCCGGCGCTTGACGGGTTGCAGGGGAAGGAGTGTCTGAAATTTCGGATTTGGGAGGCGGGGGGAGGGGGAGTCTGCCCCGAGTCCTCATCACTTTGGCTGCAAAGCTCCACCTGAATGGGTTCACTTTAGGACACTGCCCGGTGGCAGCGATCACTCACAGGCTCCAGCGAGAAGACAATTATTCATTGCTAATCTTTAAAAACATGGCAAAACCGCCCAGGCGAGTGCTCGTGTCTCAGAACAGAAGTGAGGCAGCATGCGGGGCTCCGCAGCCACCAGCCAGCGCAGCCCCGGCATCATTTGCCGCCTTTGGCCGGGCCCCGCAGCAGCACCCATCACCTCTGTCCCCTGGTCCGGCAGCAGACGCTGTCTGAGGAACACGACGTTAACTTCAGAGAGTTAGGAGAGGCTTAACTGAAAAGTAAAACTACTGATAAGAGGATTGGTTCTGTTCTACCTCAAACCAGGACACTTGGGATGCCCGACCAGGAGGGGCCTTGCGCTTTGCAGAACTTTTATTTTGCCTTTATACAATATTTCCCTTTTAGTCCACTGTTGGTACTGGTCTGTGCTTTAGCTGTTAGTTTACAGAGCATACAGCAGCAGGGGGGAGGGTGGGCTCTTGCACCAGCACTGAGTTTTCAGTAAAAGCGCAGAAGACTTATTTAATAGAATTTTAGTGAGCATTATAGTATTTTCTAGCAGGCATAGTTAATACATTTGTTACATTCGGGCTGCATTCAATAACCCGCCTTTTCTCCAGGTGGAAAAATAAACTGGCAAACAAGCAGCATCTTCCTTCACAGAGGAAGAGGAGCCAAGAGAATGGACTGAAAGTTAATGGACGCCCTGACGTGTAGAAAACAGAGTGCCCAAGCCTTTCCTCCTCATGCTAACATCAACACGGGCAGTGTGCTGGTTCCCCTGTTCGAGGATCCTTTGACACACGTATCTTAAAGTTCCCACCTCAGACAGACAACTTTAACGCTTTAAAAAAACTAACCCTATTTTGACTGTCGGCTGTAGTGCCGCACTATTAGCCTACTACACTTTCAGGTGGCTCTGTCTTGAAAATTGGGAAGTGCTTCCAAAGTATTATACTATTGTTGTTGGACTGTTATTTTGCAGAATCCTTAGCATCAGGATATCCTGACTCTTGGAACAAAGGGGTTAAGAACAAAGAAAACAAATAGATGATGTGCAGTACGGCAGCACCAGCATTAACACATTCATGTTATAATTTTGTGGAAAGGCAAATTTTACTGCTTTTAAATTCATATGGCTTCTTGTGATTATTTAGGTTTTTTCATATTAATGTGTGATGTGCAATTACTTTTTAAAGCAATGTTGCCCCTGTTAGAGCAGGATAAACCAGGCAACTGAAGTCCAGAATACTTAGAAGACTACTTGCCTACTGGGCGAGTTAAACCTTACATCCCAACTACTTCATTTTGGTTTTAAGCTACAAGGAGTTGCAGGAACACGTTTGGTTTTTTTTTCTTTTTTTCTTTACTGTTTTTCATCTTTGTTTACCTCTGCACTTCCTGCTCCCCGCTGGGACAAAGAGCAGAAGCGCCAGAGTACTGTGAAGGAAAGGCTATCCTTGTGGCACTTCCAGCTTCACTGGATGCAAAAAATACCAGATGTCTTGGAAGAGAATGTAATCACAGATACCCAGCCCAATTTTTAGATTAATATCTGAACGTATAGGTCTTTAACCAAACTTAACCACCAACCTTCTTGGATAGCATGAATAGCCATCGTCTGAGTTTTCAAAATCTACGCTACCTTTTTATATGCTTAAAACTGTGAAAAGTTTTGCGCCAACTGTAGTTGGGTCATTGGGGAATGTACCTGCCTTGTGGGTAGGATCAGGCAGTCAGAGTTGAAGCATTAACTGTTGTATTTGTTTTCACTTACAGTTCTACAGGTGTAAAGCAGGAGGCCAGTCAAAAAACAAACCGCAACTGATCTGTTGTTCTAGTTTCAGTATTTCAAGAAGCTATGTAATAAACCTAACAGACAGTGTGTATTTTTTTTTCTGGGAAAATTAGTGTCAAATGAAAGCAACTGCTCTAGATAGCTTGGAGGGTTTTTTTCCTGCATTCTGGCCAGTTTAAGGATCAGCAGTTGCGAATGACAAAGAATAAATTGTGTAAAAAATGTTGCCTGGCATTAACGGGTATGTCTGTAAATTAATACATCTTATTCTTACTAAACTTGTGCCTCACAGTTGTACTACAATTCAGTGATTACTTATCCTTAATTCATCCAAGATTTTGCTGTTACTGATTGATGTTCCTTTTGTCTTTTTTGTAACAAGAATGGAGCCAGATAAGAGCTGCTCACAGGAAAGCCTGGAAGATATATATTTGATTATAAGGTTTTCAGCATCAAAAATCATCTGTAGTGTCACTCTCAGAGGCTTTTAAGAGACGAAATGCTCAGATTATGCAAGTTTTCTGTTTCTCTGACTTCAGTTGGGCTGTGATGATTTACTGAACTTGAAGATGTGACTGCAACATAATGCATTTCGTTGTGCTTGAGAAAAGCCATCAGAATTAAAACTCTATTTGGTTTGTTTGGCAAGGTTTTGGTAGCGGGGTGGCTTCTGTGAGAAGCTGCTAGAAGCTTCCCCCATGTCCGATAGGTCCGATGCCAGCCGGCTCCAAGATGTACCTGCCACTGGCCAAGGCCGAGCCCATCAGCGATGGTAGTAGCGCCCCTGGGATAACAGTTAAGAAGGGGGAGAAAAATGCCCAAACGTGCACAACTGAAACCGAAGAGAGTGAGAATATGTGAGAGCGACCACTCTGCAGACACCAAGGGCAGGGAAGGAGGGGGAGGAGGTGCTCCAGGTGCCGGAGCAGAGATTCCCCTGTAGCCCGTAGTGAAGACCATGGTGAGGCAGGCTGTCCCCTTGCAGCCCGTGGAGGGCCATGGTGGAGCAGATGTCCACCTGCAACCCCACGCGGAGCAAATGGATGCCTGAAGAAGGCTGTGACCCCGTGGGAAGTCCACGCTGGAGCAGGCTCCTGGTAGGACTTGTGGCCCCGAGGAGAGAGGAGCCCAGGCTGGAGCAGGTTTGCTGGCAGGACTTGTGACCCCGTGGGGGACCCATGCTGCAGCAGTCTCTTCCTGAAAGACTGCACCCCATGGAAGGAACCCATGCTGGAGCAGTTTGTGAAGAACTGCAGCCCATGGGAAGGTCTCACGTTGAAGAAGTTCATGGAGAACTGTCTCCTGCCGGAAGGACCCCACGCTGGAGCAGGGGAAGAGTGTGAGGAGTCTCCCCCCTGAGGAGGAAGGAGCGGCAGAAAAAACGTGTGATGCACTGACCACAACCCCCATTGCCTGTCCCCCTGCACTGCTCAGGGGGGCAGGGAAGAGGGAGAGAATTTGGGAATAAAGTTAAGCCTGGGAAGAAGGTGTTTTAAGATTTAGTTTTTATTTCTCATTACCCTACTCTGATTTGATTGGTAATAAACTAAACTAATTTCCCCGAGTCGAGTCTGTTTTGCCCATGATGGCAATTGGTGAGTGATCTCCCTGTCCTTACCTCGACCCACGAGCATTTCGTTGTATGTTCTCTCCCCTGTCCAGCTGAGGAGGGGAGTGACAGAGCGGCTTTGGTGGGCACCTGGCGTCCAGCCAGGGTCAACCCACCACGACACCGTAACATACTCCTACACAGCAGTGCACCCAGCCATTTGTGACTGTATTTTAAACAATCCTCGAGCAAGCTCGGCTCACCTAAAGCTTCTCTTTTGCATTCTCAGTTCCAGCCAGACTTGAAGAAAACCTTTCAACAGAGATGGATGGCTTTATTGCTACTAACGGCATTTTTCTCTGACTCAAAGAAGCTTAAGTGATTACAAGAGAAATATAAATGTATTAGCTCTGGCCCTCGTTCATCCTGAGAAGCGATGCCAACGAAAAGGGGAACGGAGTCAGATCCGAAAACCTGACAAGGCAGTGCATATTTTCACAGGTAGACACGAGAACTGGAAAAGACTTGAGGAAAGGAATACTGTGGTGGGAGAAAAGGGAAGGGAGTAAGATGACAGATTAATAGCTGGTGTTTCATAATTGCTGTCTCTTAAAAAGTTTTACTTGTTTGCTTATTCACTCCAAAGTTATGTACTAAGCAGCAGCAGAATTGCACGCCAGATGGTAGAGGAAGTGCCTCATGTATCTTCCCAGTCTACTGAAGCCTGCAGGGCCGTCATTAACCCACTGCTCTGGTTTTCATTGCAAGTCCCTTTCTTCCCCTTTTTTCTTTTCCTTCCTTCAAAGAAAAAGGAGGGAGGGAGAAAGAGAGAGGAAAGAAAAAAAAAAAAAAGAAAAGCCATGGTTTAAACTGGCAATAGCACCATCCTTTTGGCTTTGAGCTACCCTGTCCTGTGCCAAATATACGGTCTCCAGCAGCTCTCCCACAACAAATCAGTCCAGACACACAAAAGCTGTAAAAAAAGAATGGTGAAGAAAGATCCTTGATTCTCCCCCTCCACCCCCCCCAGCCTTTTCCTTTTGCTTCCCTCCCCAAGCTTCATTCCCCAGCAATGACCTCCTGCTTGCCAGTACTGTAAGTGATACTGGGACCTCCAGCCTGAAACTTTGCTGACAGCTTCCTTACAGTGCAGGCGGCTCTGCCTTTCTGTATTAACAGAACATTGTAAAGGAGAAGTTTCATTCTATTATTCCTGTCACTTCTATCTGATAGCTGACGTTTGAAAAAAATGGCACATAAATTCGTGGCAGATTCACAACTTTTGGAAACGGCCTATTCTTTCAGCTAACCCACACCACTGCGTTGTGTCACAACTTACTAAGACTACGTTCCCAAATAGACACCTGAAAAGATTTGATATTATCTATTTATACAGTACATTACTAAAAAAAAATTGGAAAAAGACTACCAAATTTTTAAGTGATTAGCAAACATTAAGTACTCCAAATGTAGACACCAGTTTCAAAGATAAGATACTGATTTTTAGAAAGTGTAAAGCACGTGTCATTAGATGGCACTTACTAGCAGAATCATCTTAAATCAGTAGTCACTTATGAAAAGTATGCCTTTGCCTCTGTTCTAGGGGGTCGCAGAATCATGCCGAGACCATATGCTAGGCCATTGCCTAGCGTCAACCAAGTGACGACACCATCGATGGGATCCAGTTTTAGAAGGCTTCAGGGGTGTGAGAGGAGTTTAAGATAAAAGATTGTGAATGCTGGGCACAGTTGTTACACATAAAGTAAAGGAAAACCTGTGCTGCACATTTGCAGGGCAGCCTAAAAGGAGCACTAGAGAAAATGAGAATGTGAGTGAGTAACTTTTAGAAGGGACAAGGGAACAGAGGGCCCAAGAGGCTTGGAGAATATGACAGAAGAAACATAAGCAGGCAGAGTTATGCAGAGCTTGCAGGAATTTTTCTAATGACCTCCTGGAAGGTTTCTTTCATTGCTTTAAAAATCTTAATACAATTTTCTTATTCTTTGCCTCACATTTGTCTCATTCCAGATGTCTATGATTTTTAATTTTATTCTTACTAATAAGAACAATTACTCTTAGCTATCTCTATAATTTTCATTACTTTATTAAATATGATAATTTTGTATTTATTTGGGGACAGTCTTTGCTCTAGACTGGACATACTAAACTCTATAAACTCTATCTCAGAACTTTTTCCCAAATCCGACATTATTTTAATATTTTTTACTAGGAATTCTCAGCAATTTACGAACTTTTTTTTTGATGCATACCTAAAGTAGGAGATTTTTCTATCTGCTACCACCTCACTGTCAAGAGTAGGGAAATTAATTTCTAAGGGAATGGTAGGATGCAGTATTTGTTATTGCCTGAGCTGTGCGCAGCATCACTCCTTGAGAGCCTCACCTATAGGGAAATGTTGAAGACAGGCAGTGGTGTTCTATGGGTTCATGGTAATCTTTTGGTTGTTGTCATCAGTCAATCAGGCTCCTTGCGAAAGGGCTCTGGAAACGGAGGGGTGAGGATTGCTTGAGTGCTGTAGGGCAAGAAGCCAATTCCTTTTTCATTCTTAGCACATGTGAGATAGCACATTTTTATGATTAACAATTTGTACTACTAACGAAGCAAAAATGCTTGTGGTAAAGGAATAAACAGAAGTCCATAACTAATTGGAAACAGTGAGGTTGTGTAATTTTTTCCATTGCCTGCTTTGGAAAATTAAAGGTTCAGCATACTGAGTCTGATGCTTAAAATCCCCCACCAATAGATGGTGAAATTTTGTGTGGCTTTAAAGGAAATAACAGATAATAGAGTCATCTCACCTTAATAAACCATAAGAAGAAAGTAAGAATAAGCTGAAGGAGGAGTAAGGGAATTGACAGCGCTATATTTAACTGTGTTGCACAATGTATTTGACAGGACTCCATTAATTTATCTCCTCCCTCAATTCTTACATGCAAGCGAGATTTACCTGAGCCAAATTAAAGTCAAGAGATTTAAGAAAAACTCATTGCCATCCCAAAAGGCAGCTGTTACGCAGTGATCATTGCAATGTTTTTGCAATGGATGCTTAATAATGGACTGGGGTAATGGAGTGGGAGGTTAAGAACACTGCATCTGATTGAAAATGTAGGTAGAAATCAGGCAGAAAATAATAACCTATTGTAAGAGATAGTGGAAATGCTAGTCACCATCTTTATATAATAACCCTATAACAAGAATAACTGCAGCATCCTGCGGGATTACTTTTTGTGAATAGGTAAAAAAAGACTGAGTAGAAAAAGGGACTAACCAGATGAGAGACGAATATCCCTTAAATACATAACTAATATTAAGTAACTGCATAGTCTCAATGATTTCAAAAGGATTACTGTTGTCTTTAAAGCTGAGCATATGCATACATATTTTCTCAGTTGGAACATAAGTATTGAAAAATTACGGCAGTGGTTTGAGAGATGAGAGATGTGCCACATCTGAAATGTTTCTTCTTTCACCTATAACCTTAATGAGATGGCATTAGTGGCTGTATAGCCTATGGTATCCTTGCCCCTTATGGTATACGGAAAAGACTTGCAACTATGATTTTGTCTTTTCCTGACTTTTGAAACTATAAAAATAAAGTGAGTAGCCAAAAAATTTGCATTACATGATACCTAGTTTAAATTTTTGTCGAAGAAAGCATAGTACAGTAAGAATAAATGGGACAGAAATATAATGATAAATATAGAGGAATAATAGAGCTTGCTCCTTCACATATAAATCAGATATCAGAAGATATGATAACTTAATTTTTCCTTTTAGCTTTCAAAGTGGAAAGGAAATAATATTTGACTAGGAAAAGAAGCACCATTTAAAATGAAATTAATAAATACTTCTTAACTTTTTAAACTTGTTGGATATTTGATGGCTGCACATATGAATATTGCAGAGTATCTGCTCTTTGTTACTCAATAATCAATGGTGAATTTATCTCTGTGCGTAATCCCATTTAGACCCTATAATGAGCATTAGGATGGCATAGGTTAGGGATAGGCCTTGTGTAGACGTCTCCCAAATTTATTCCTATTTGCAATGCGAGACTAAAGTAATACAACTGAATTGGAATTTGCCTGATGCCACATACATTCTGATTGTGGACTTGTTTCTAGCAGTGACTAAATAAGCTTAATATTTTGGTCATGTGGAATACCGAGGCCACTAATTTATAGCGGAACAAATACAAATGTGTATTTCAGAAGAAACACATATGGTACTGGGGTACCATTTCTACATTTATGCTTCTGCTGTAATCACCCTTTGTCTTTGGTCTGTCTGCACAACAGCTTTCCGATGGTGTGCGTACCCCAAAGCCGAGGTTATTTGCCCTCTCACAGAAGTTCTATGACTTCATTTCCCTCTTTGCATCTTGCATGACAGCAGCAAGTGCAGTTTGCTGTGGGGATGGACAGGAGATACAGCTGGGAAGTTGTGGGAAAGGTCTAACAGTGATGCGCAAACATCCTAGTGATAAAATAAGCTCCCTCTGACCTAGTTTCTCATGACTGCAAAATCAGGCCATATTTACTGTAATCAAGCTCTTTGCCTTTCTTACAAATGCGTTTGTGTCAATGTAGCTCCACCAGTGTCAGCAGTTTTGGAGCTCTGCTGTCACCCCTGTGCTGGTATTTTATTACCATGCTATCAAACCCCATTGATAATCACGCAAACACACGTCCCTTCTTCTTCTTCACTGCAGCTACCACTCCAAATGTCATCTTGATGAAAATGCTGCAGAAAGAAAAAAACTCCAAGCAGATAGCCTAGGAGGAAAAGCTATCTATAACTGGTTAAAGGCATCCACTAGATCTGCAGATGGAGGGGAGACTTTCTGGAAAAGCTGTTTCTCTCAGACTTATTTGGGCAGGCTGCTCTCAGCAACGCAGTTCCAGCTGCAGTACGCTTTCCAAGATATCCTGACCATATGTAAAACCATAAGTGTTTTCCAATGTTTCCAAAGATATCTGTAACAATTTTTTTTTTTCAATCCAGGCAATCACACATCATTTTGCAGCGATCTGCACAGCTCTTATGATAGCATTATTCATTTAGATACACAGTACTTGAAAGACGCATTACTTTAAAAATTCCCTAATTGATCAAATGATTAGTAAAAGAGTGAAGAATTCAGGTTATTTTGATAAGATGATCATGCAACTACTATATACAGATTTTTTTCCAGGCCTTCACTACACATCAAAATGTGAGCTTTGGCCGTGGTATAGACATCCATAAACATCTCTTTCCATCAATACCAATGCAATTTCAGAAGCTTTCAGGTGGGATAGTCAGGACAAAATTTCTGTCTGCCTTTCATTATCTGTTCAGTACTAGGGACTATATTTGCCTGTGCTTGATCTGTTTTTCTGAGGTCTACAATATCATATGCCAAGTAAATTACAAGACACCACTGGTTACTTAATCTCACAATTTTAAGACTTTTGGATTACTGTCTTTAGCTTGCCTTCTGCTAACAAAGAACCTCTAGAAAAAACAACAAAACCATTTTCAGCCACCTTTGAGCGGGATGAGAGAGCTCAACATAAGAGTGATTGCTCCCACAAATATTTTCTGCCACACACAGTTGCAATCTGAAGATGCTTAATTCGGAAACCAAGCTCAGATCCTTAGAATGACAGGCACTGTCTTCTCTCTATAAGCATGGGCTTGTCAAACTGTCACCCTTTTTTTTGAAGTCTGCAAAGTTCTGGTCACATTCAGAGATGCTGACTGAAGTGTGTCTCCGTTAGCCAAGGAAAGAAAATTTCGGTGTTCAAAGGAGCAGCACTGAACCGCCAGGGACAACTGTACTCCCCAGTTCTGTATTCACTTTCTGTACAGCTCTGTTCATGATCTTAAGTGCTTTGAAAAGTGGACGGGTTACAGACTGTTTACTACCGTGTCCTAAAAATCACAGTTTAAAAAAAAAAGTCTATGCAATGATCTAGTCTATCATTGGCTTGCTTTTAATGGAATAATATGCATATACTAAATAAGTAAAATAGTTTCTGTTATTTTTATCAGGAACTTCTTATGTACTTCAATGAAACCCGTTACATAGTTTTTGCTGTTATTTTTAAAGCATAATATCAATGTTCAAGCAATACCAGATTAAACTGGTTTCAGCCACCATTAACTTTGGCTTTTCAGAAAGGGAAAGAAATCCTCCAGTAGTTCCAACTTCAGCTGGAACATTGGCACAGGAAATAATTTAGCGGGGCTAGCGTGCAAGGAAGTGATGTAACTTTTACCAGATTGTGTGACTGTGTGGAAAAAAAATCAAACATCAGTTGGCCTATCACCCTATTAAACCACTAGTTTCCTATGCCAATGAACTGGAAAACGAACTGCATCTCCTCTGCTGACATTTGCCATCTACATCAGCTGTTTTTTTAGTGGTTAAATCTCAGGTTTCCAACTATGCCATCACATGTGCTTGTATAAATCCAGTAGGAAATACTTATTTCAGTCTCATTTTTGCATGAAGATAAACTTCCTTTTCTAGTCACAGCATAAACAGAAGTGCATGCTCATCCAGGACTGCCTGCTAGTTCCTTACTATTTGCTTTTAAAAAGCGCAGTTCCTTAGTTCAGAGTACAACTGCTAACATAATAAACCCAATATTAACAGTAGCAAGTTGGAAAGCAGAATTTGTTTTATGAAAATGTCAGGCTCTGTTTTTATTAGAAATTAGAAGTTAAAACCAAATGTCCATCAGGCAGAATTTAAAAATTTGCAGTAAATCACTTCTGAGAAAATATTTTTTTCCTCTTGATGTAGGGAGTATTCTGTTGAGATAACTTCAAAACATTGCATTAGAATAACAGATCCTATAACCTGATATTTGAATAACATTTAACCTGGTATTTGAATAACATTTGAATAAACATGTTAGAATATTAAAGTATAAATAAATTAACAAAACAATAGAGAAGGAAAATTACCAGAAAAGGTCAGACTGTAATGCTGGTTATTTTCTTAACAAAATGAGAAGCAACTTTCCCTCATAGAAAAAATGTTAATAAAAATTGTTTTTTCAATAAAAATGATAACACTGCCTTTTCACAGGAAAATTACTCCAGTGAAAAATTTTCAGCTTGCTGTAGCTGTCTTACTGAACATTTTCCATCTGAAAGTGTATGGAAGCAAGAGCAAGCACTGGACAATGTGAATGCAAGAATGAGGATGCATTTGGGCAAAGAGCTCAATGGTTTGCAGGTGTCGTGTGTGTGGCGCAGAAGAGATGGGAAGACCTGATAGCATCTCTGGAGTGCTCTGAAACATCTTTGAACCAACAGTGGTACAAAACCAGCCTTAGCAACTGCAGTTAATGCCCTTTCCTGAGGTGGGACCAACGGGATGTCATGTACTGTGTTGAGAGGAACTGGCAGGAATTTCCCCGTTGAAGCAGTGTTAAGCTATGGAGAAACAGGAGGGAATGAATGGTAAAAGAGAACTATATACATTCACTGATTGGTAGCTATTTACTATGGTTAATTACTTTTATTTTATAAAAAAGATATAATGAAATGAGCAGACGTTTATTAAGCAGGCGATAGTTGGTCTAGGTAAGATGAAAAATACCAACTTTGTAGATTATCTATTTAAATCTTAAAGGTAAATAGAAGTTTTATTTAACATGTACATCAATTTCAGGTTATTTTTGTCATTTCCCTGCAGCATAAAGCCAAATATAACTTTCCAAATTGATTTTTTTTTCGTTATTACTAAATGCCAATATACCTCAGTGTGTATGTGGGAGTACAAATCAGTTTGGATTAGATCAATTTGGTAACAGATGTCTGTGTGGTTGGAGCCTAGTTCTACTAGGTCCTAATTGTCATTCAAAGGTCAGTGTAAGAAACAGGGGGACTTTTACAATGCCACTAACTTAAATAGGAATGAGACAGTCACCAAGGGTACAATTCAGAGCACCCGAATTAGCCTTCTACTCTGAATCACCATATCGCAGAGCCGGTGTCTTCCCTTCGATTCAAAGAGGAGCCATGGGACAACTGCTAGATAATTTAACCAGCCAAGTTTTGTGCTGATATTTGGGTAGGCTGCTTGCACCCCAAATTACAGTAATGCACACTGCAGTAGCATTTGACACAGACCAAATGCCCTAAATTATAACAATTGCTCTTAACAATTGTTTAGTAGAATTCATCATATCTTTGGCAGAAATCCAAACAACCAAACTCTCCTTCTTTTTGTTTTGAGGTTCAAAATGTTCCATAGCTTTCTAAATAAATAAATATTGGAGTCAGCTGTGCTCCTCAGTTTCTGCTGAGATCAGAAGTGGAAGGATGAGAACGGTGCAGAAAGTGCTACCCTTTGGTTGTTTCCAGGGAGTAGAATCTCATGAGAAAATTCTGATCTTAGATTTTCTGTCTGAATTCCAAGATGCCAAGATAAATTGAAACAAACCTACAGAATTTTAAATATTCTTTTGAATAAAATGGACTCACCAAAGCTTTTGAGGTTTGCCTGTTACCTACTCAAACATATCAGCAGTATTGCTGAAAAGTATATTGAAAAGTATAGATTTTGCAAATTCAAGCTTTGAAGCTCTAAAAACCAGCTATGATAAAGGCTGTATGAATATTCATAATTTAAACAAATAACTAAACCAGTCTTGTTTTCAGCAGTTTTCACAATATGTATCCTTATTTATGGGGTTTCACTGTATTAATGGCATTCACTCCCTTCCCCTCTCCTTTATACGGTCCTTGTGGGAAAATAAAGGAAAATCAACTATGATTTTGTAATGGTCTTACATCGCTACGGATGTCAGCTCAAGAGTATCCAAAAGATCTGCCACACATTACACGCACTCTTCACAAGTAGTGTTCTTTTCTGAACAGATACAAACTCAGCTCCCTGGTCTATCACGTTGTCTGTGTGATACTAAGAAATTAGTTTTAATAACTTTGGCTATGTCTAAGCTGCCTAAACTCAGGAGTTTCTCCTGGTTCCAGGGTTGGCGATATGAGACAAGTCTGGGCTGGGATGAGATCTGGAGCCTACTTCTCCTTTCTCTCTTGCCCCCTGATTTATCTGGGAAGAAGTCCAGGGATGTAAGCTGCAAAAGCCCCATGCTGCACTGGATAATGTTGGTTGAATAGGAAACCAGAACTAAGTGGCTCGTAGCATCTTATACCTGCTACACTGTGTAGCCGTAACTGTTTTCTTATGGCTAGTATGGGCATAGTGTTATCTTTCTGCAAAGGAAGAAAGCAACTATAAATGTTAGGAATAACGAACCTTTAGCACACTGTAGTAACAGAGGCCTTATACCTCTTCTTAGGTGCTGACATGTATTTTTAAGAATCTGGTCTTAAACATGGTTGTTCTGGACTATCAAGATTTATAGCTATCTGGTCACCCGCAGGGTTCAAGTGTAATTGGCAAGACTGTACAAATAACAAATACGTGTTGAAATGTAACACTGTTAGCCAGGTTCAGAAACGGTGGTGTTTTTTTCAGGGAGTCGAGTAGGAGTTCATCACTTTGCAATGCCTATGAGTCATGCCAGGTGGCATTGGCAGCCCTGCATGACCTTGCAAAGTGCTGTCTCCCCAGCTAACCTCCAGGCCGGAGCGTCTGGGTTTGCAGGACGTGTGAGGAGCCTTCCCCTGGGCCAGCTGTGGGCAGGGACCCAGTACTTGCAACCACCTCTGAAGTCCACAGCAGGTGCAATGTTCAAGAGGTGTTAGATATGTCCAGCTGTCTTATTGTCCAGTCCAATTGACAAAAAGTGTCTTGCATCTGTAGTTGCTTTTATTCTGAAGAAGTATTTGAAAGATTTTTTTTCTTTTCCATCCACATTTGAGCATGTTTTTTTCTTTTATTATTTGTGTTGTCTTGCCAATAGCATCTGGGCTGTTAGGTGAGGGGACAGTTGCAAACTATGGTAATAACTATAAGCTGTGCTGTTCACCCACAGCTGAAGTGTGAACACTACTGAAAAGGGTTGGATATAAACGCTATTTGTATCTGTATAACTTGAATATATTGTGAGGGAAAATTTAAAATAGTGTTGTGGCCAAAGCAATATCTTGGTCAGAAAAGTGGGATAAGGATCAATTCTGATGAGAAAAGTGGGGTAAGGATCAATTCTAAGAATCGTCTTTCACAGCCACAGGTAACAAAGGCCTCAGTTACTTTATTGCCCGTGTTGTTTGGGACAAGTAATTTCCCTTAATTTAACACGGGGAAGAGTGCTTACCTAATTTATCTCGTATTTCAGCCCCGCTGCGACTGATGGATCAACCGAATGGTTACAGCTGGCAGCCACAGCCCACACTTGCAGTCTGGCCCACGTTGGGCAGAGCCGTGGGCCCGGCTGGAGGCTGAGATGCTCTGGAAGCGAGGTGTGCTCACGCTGTCAGAAATTGCCCTGCCTGGCCCATTGCCAGCCCTGCGTGCTGCGGCACTGAAATCAGCTGCAACGGGTCCTTGCCTCTCCACCTAAATGCCGGACAAGTGCTGTTGATGTTGAGGCAAGCCAGTTTGGGATGTGCATCTTTGAGAGGAGCTAGCACTTCAATGCTTTTCAACGTGAGCTACGCTGTATGAAGAGCTGTGGAACAATAAGATGGGGAGGCAGAAATTCCTGTGTGTGATTTTTCTGCTCCAGCTGTTTGTGGCCCTGGGTGGGGAGAAGATCTTCCCATCCCGTCTGAAAGTAACGGTGTCTTGTTCCTGAGGAGAACTGATGCGCAGTGATAGAATTTGGAAAGTTGAAATTCTGAATATATGTTAGAAATTTCCATGCGTTTCTTTCACATATGCTATTTTCCCCATTACAGAAGATACTTGTTTCATTTTGTTGTTAAATTTTGCTAAGAATTTACATAAAAATCCTCTAATTGTGCTACACTAAAAAGCATTTCAATGTATTAAATCCCTTTTCATTATGAATCAGTAGATTTTAAAACCTAGAAGTGGCAGCTTTCTAAAAGGACTGCTGATTTGGGTATCCTGATTCCAGACAATCCAGTTAGAAGCATCCAAAATGAATTGATTTTCAGGAACTAATGAATAAGTATCATCTGAATAAGAAGGATATCTTTTTAATATGTTGCGTGTTGGTATCATAAAATCATAGCCTGAGGTTTTAAGTTATGATGGAAAAGATATAATAGCTGAGCTCGTTCCTTAAAGAGCCAAATTTCCTTTTTAAATATGTGGTATCATGTTTCTTGGCTGGACTAATTCCTCCCATGTCATGGAATATTCTCTGCATTCACCGAGCATGTCCAATTTAGTGATTTTTCTCCCTTTTACATATGCAGTATAGTACCTTGCATTTGCTTAGTACTGCATAATGAGCATTGTATGTTTTCTAGAAAACATCCGCTGCCACTAATGCTCGTGTACGTGGAGTAGGTGTGTGTGCAGACATAGAAAGACAAGGCAAACACACCCACTCCCACATATGCACGTGTGGAACACTGAGAATTAACACACGTGGGACACTGAGAATTAAAACCATAAATATCAGGCAATGTGCAACTCCCTCTCTATGCCTCTGGCTGAATTACCCGTGAATTTTTTTTTAAAAATAAAGATTGGACACCAGTTGCAATCAAGTGTTTTAAAATTCTCTTAATTATTCTATACTCAGAGCATGCTGGTTTTAAACACGACTGCTCAGTAGAAGGACATCAGAAGGTTTTGAGCAGACAAGTGATAAGTGTCTTGGGATGTCTGATTCTTCGTACATGTGAGCCCTCTCAGAGTCTTATTACCCTCTATTATTATTATTCCTCCTCACAGAGGAGGAAACTCTTGAACTTGTCATCCTCGGGTCCCTTCTAGATAACCAACAGAAATAGCTCATTTGATTCATAGAATCATAGAATTGCTGAGGTTGGAAGGGACCTTTAAGATCATCAAGCCCAACCATTAACCTACCCTGACAAAACCACTTCTAAACCATGTCCCCAAGTACCACATCTACCCTTTTTTTAAACACCTCCAGGGATGGTGAATCCACCGCCTCCCTGGGCAGCCTATTCCAATGTTTAATAACCCTTTCTGTGAAGAACATTGTCCGAATATGCAATCTGAACCTCCCCTGGCATAACTTGAACCCATTTCCTCTTGTCCTATCACTTGTCACCAGGGAGAAGAGGTCACGGAGTCGTAGAATCATAGAATTGCTGAGGTTGGAAGGGACCTTTAAGATCATCAAGTCCAACCATTAACCTACCCTGACAAAACCACTTCTAAACCATGATTCATGTGAGGTATTTACATTGCTATACTATGAGCTGAAAAGATGCCTGTATCTTTCTGTTGGCTGTTAGGAAGCCTCAGATATAAACATTCTTACTGTGGACATATAAAGGTACAAAAGAGGCAAGGAGAAGGCACGCTGCTCCCCTGGTGATGCTATGTGCTATCTGTGAAGAGAATTTAACACTCTCAGTATTGTGCAATTTAAATTCCTTGCTTAGAGCTGAAATCCCTCATCTGTACTCTTCAGCCACTTCTTCCACTGCCTTTCTATTACTTATTGCCTCCTGCCTTCTTTCCTCATCCTAGATGAAATTTCTTTTTAAGCAGTAATTTAATGGAGTAAGAGAATATAGTCAAAGGTTCCAGAACTAGGATTTTTTTTTATTATAAATTTCCATAATTTATGTTGTAAATTTATTTAATATGTTGGAACTACGCATGAAAAAATATGCATGATAATATGTTGGATCTATGCATAAAACAGGACTAAACAAGCCTAGGATCTATATGAGTCTTGATATGTTGGCTCAGTCCCAGTCTCTTACAAACTTTTTCCCACTTCACTCACCAAAAACAATCTAGAGCTTCAGCCAGGGTTATCTATTTCCATATGCAGCCTATCATGGGAAAAGAGCTTACAAACATTAACAGCTATTCCATAATGATAAGACAACAAAATTAAATACCTCCAAAGAACTCCGGTAGATTTCCCCCCCCCCCCTTCCCTATATAAGCCTAAGGAATTACCTCAAATTCCATTTAGATAGCCCAAGTTTCAGGGGACAATTAATGACAGAAACAGTAATTACAGGAAAGGCTACCTCAAAGAGCCTGAGTTCCACATCGGTAACGAACTGTTACTGATGGATCAAGAAGATAAGGCTACCTTTACGGAAAAACGGGAAAGGGTCTAAAAACAGATATTCCTGTTAACAATGGGAAAATATCTGGAGAAAAGCCAAAGCCTCATTTATTTGTGCAGCCTTTAGGGAAGAAAGTATTGTAATGTATGGCTGCCATGCTAAGGATATGAAAAAGTAAATGAGCAACCAAGAGACCGGTCAAACAAAAATCTGTTTTTAAAGGTAGCATGTAGTATTTACATGAAGGTTTTGTAATGCTTATATGGGTGGTTTGGGGATGCTTATAATAAGAGACACAAAAGTGTGTGTTAGCATATGAAAGAGAGAGAGAGCACGGTAGGGAATCTGACTTCCTATCACACCATGGAGCAAAGCACCGAAGGAGGAGCGGTATATCAATTTTCTGGTGCCAAGAGATGTGAGGGAGAAGGCTGCTGGGATCTGCAGCTGGCCCGAGCCAGAGGAATTACTTTGTTTGGTATGACTTTGTGAGCTTTCATGTGTTTGTTTCCCTGGGGGCAGGAGCTAAAACCTGTTGTGATGTGATAGTCCTTGACTTCCTGGAAGCAGGAGATAGCCCCCCAGATGACTAATTGCCTCAGCACAGCACACTGGGGCGGCTGAGCCAGCTACTTCCTAGAATCTCTTGGGTCAGTCAATGGGCGATGTGATAAAAACTCTCATTACAGTTCCAAGGGGACGATTAGGACTGCTGGGACCCAGCTGTAACACAATTTCAGCAGAGGGACGGCTGAGCAGCCAGAGAGCAGAAGCAGGGACAGGAGGTAAGTGAGGACAGGAGGAGCACGCTGCCTGGGTCTTGTGAGGCTTTCCATCATTTGGGCAGCCCAGGGTCAGCTGAAAGTGGCAAATTCAGGCACAGTTAACGACAGACCCCACCTATATGTCAGCTGGAATTTTTATTGCGCCTGAAGGGTGAAATAGGCTGACGTGTAGGCAGAACTTGACAGCGATAGCAGATATTCACTCCAGCTGCTCTCTGCTGGCTGGAGCTAGAGCTAGAGCTAGAGCTGTGCATCTGCTGGGGGATGTCTGTGTTCCTCACTTTCATCAACCGATAACTTCCTAGACATCTGAATTAGCAGAGTCTAAGTTTTACCCTACCACAGCAATGAAATTCCAAGAGCGCCAAGTCTATAATTTAACAATAATCACGAAGCCAGTAAGTCACGGCTTTGTTTAAGTACGACCTGGTTAAGTCACGTCTCTTAAAAGTAAATGAATAGGAAAGATTAAAGTGGATTCAGCAGCGAATGATTATCTTTGACCACATATTATCAACTAGATGGCCTTATGCCTTTAAATCTGGGATAATTATGGTTTTCTCCAACAATATCCAATTACATGACGAATAACCTTGGCGTCTAAGGCAGGAACCTCTGATATGCGTCACTTCTTACCTCAAGAAGACTGTTTATCAGAGTTATCAGTGCTGGCTGCTGAAAAATCAGCCTGCTATTGTTACATTCCCATTCAGAGCACGCTGTCTTCCAAAACATCCGAGCAGACCTGACAGACTGACGGCTGGGAGTACTTTGACATACTCTACCAGAGGGAACTCCTGGGGGGAATAAACCAACTGCATTCATTGCACTTTCTCCTTTCTAGTGTGTGCTAATGTAGCTGGGGAATGCAGGGGCAGTCTGTCCTGTGAGAGACAAAGCAGCAAATACATATAGGAAATCTTCAGTGCATATTTCTGATTTGCACTGATTTCATTCCAGGCTCTTGTTAATGCCAGTAGTTGCAAAGTACAAAGATAGAAATGTCTTGCACTGGGAAAAAAAATTGTCTTTTATGTACTGGAATCAATCACTCTCAAACACAGTGAAGCATTACATTTCTGATTAGCCTTAGATCCCATAAGCAATAAAGACAGAGAACTGTTATTAGAACAACAGGTGTTATCATTAAAATGCTTCCCAAGAATAGATTAGAAGGTAACATGAATGAAGTTTGTACAGTAACATCTTGTGCTGTGTTAGAATAAGAACAGTCTCTATAAAGCAGAAAAACAAGGCATGAATTTCATTACAGAATTGTTCGGGATATCCTTTAATAGAAATAGCTATTTGATATATTATGTATTTAGCAACTTAGCTATATAATGTGCTAATTATCTGGGCATTTGCATTTAATATATTTAAATCTGGTTTAAATGTTGGGTTATTGCTTTAAAAACATCTACTGTTAGAAAGAAAAATTATCTTCCCAGCCCTTTGCCAGAAAAAGAGAAGCTTTTGACTCATGGCTAATAAAACTTTTATTAATAATTAAAGAATGTTCATGATTAGAAGCAGCCTACAGCTGCTACGCATGGGTATTACAGATGAGACCTATCAGTCTCTGTTTCTTACTGAAAGTGAGAACATGGCATAGGTCATCAAAATGTTAAGGACGAGATCCAAAAAATGTTCCTGAAACGGGATTTAGGAATTCCAAATAGGATTTTGTGCTTAAATCCAAGGGTAAGACCCTGAAAACTCCCACTTAGCTTTTGTTTCACATTGACAATGCTTCACCACTGTGCCAATTGCAAATTTCTTGCTTCTCTTGCTTGCTTGCTTTTTAACCTTAAAAGCCACTCGGTGTCTGAAGGATCTAAGTGTGAGCATGCTCAAAAGCACCTCAGACTGGGGCAGAGCTCAAGCCACTGCTGCTCTCATGTTTCCATCCTATTTGCCTCCAGATATGAAGCTTTCATCTACTAGAGTCCCCTTGTGTTCACTCCAGTCGGCGTTCTCAGCATGTGCCAGGTACAGGGTGCAGCTCATCGCAAGCTCTAGTGGTGACCGTTGCAAAATAGGACCAGGAGAAAAAAGAAGGGCATTTTCTCTATATAACAATAAAACTACGCCTGGAATTTATATAGCAGTTTAGCGTTTACGTGGGTTGTCCATAAAATTGAGGGGGTGGGGGACACAGATTGAATATCATTGTCTGCTAGGTGGAATGCTTCTTCCACAGCCTATAGGTCCCAGCAGAATGCCTTGCCTGCAGCGTTAGGTGCACTGAGCAGGAACAGCCTATCTGTGCAGAAAAGAATTCAAGGTTCGCTGTGCATGTGTCTGCAAGAGCGAAATGGCTTTGTAGTGTAATGGTTATGACATTCGCCTAGGATGAGGAAGAACGGGGATCTTGGCTGTGCTTCACAGTCCGCTCTTGGATTTTGTTACGTGACTTTTGTGGGGACTCCTGGTTGAGAGGAGTGTAGGAATGCTTCTTCAGCAGTGTGGGATTTTAATTGGAGCAGATTATGCTGTAATTTTAAAATGTAATTTATTTTTGCCTTTTAAGGTCAGTTTTATATTTAAGATTTTTTTAATTTAAACTAGGTTTACAGTAGCTCTCTGTGGTTTAACAGTTGGTCAGGTGCTTGTGAGCCAAATCAAATGCAACAGTGAGAGTCCTCAAGAGAACAGGGACTGTTTGTCATTAGTTTGTTCATATTCTTTTTCTAATTGGCTGATAAGCTATATCCAGATGCTTTCAAAGCCCTGCTGGGACTGGAGTGACTGTTTCAATACTTAATAACTAAAGAAGACAGAACCCGCCAATTCCCTGTTCCAGTGTTGCTACTTTATTTAGTGGATACATATTTGAGTTCCCCCTTTGAATTGACATTTGCACTTCTCAGGCATGCTGAGACTCAGACACAAATTGCTGTGATATTTTGCCTAGGAGAAATTGCAAATAAGTTGCTGCAAAGCCTTACATTACACACCAGCCAACACTTTATGGTAGCTTTATGAAGACAGGGAAAACGTAGAGAAAAAACTACAGATGTAGACAAAAAAAGACAGATGCACTGATTTTGATCGCCTGGCTTGGGGAAACTTGATTAAAAACAGGTGGGTTTGGTTTTGTGGTTTGTTTTTTTTTTTATTTTGTTATAGTCAAAGGGTAACTGGCAAGTGTTTGTGCACCAGGACTCATGGGAGAAAGCAGCCTGGAACGTGGGAGCAGGTGTTGCATTGGCCAACCTGAAGCGGAGGGAGGATGACTAAACCCCTCCTTCATTCTCATCCTTTGCCCAATTAAATCCAATTTAGAGCAGTGTGTTGCTACACATTGCGCCAACAATTAAATCAAGGGAACAAAAGACCAACTTATTTTACAACTGAAGAAGTACTTTTTTCGAGTACCGTAATAACTTCTCTTACGAAAGTGGTGCCACAGGATCATCAGTGAGCAGGGGGTGTTAAGAGCAGAGTTTTATATCTTGTCAAGCAGACAGCTCCTCCATCAGACACTCTCAGAAGCTACACAATAACACTGATCTACAGTTGACATAGGCACTTTCTACCTCAGCTCCATCACTCCCATTATGTCATCTGCGTCTGTGTGTTAACCCAACTCCATCTTACTTTACGTCAGGTAAGTTACTACCACAAAGCAGGGTCACTGCATTTGGGTAGGGATCTTACTTATTGGCTTTAAGTGAATAAGCTCCATCAAGAAACATGGTAGAAAACTGGACTTTCGTCTATAAAATATTTTTATCAAAAATTTTCAGAATTCCACAGGTATTGTTTCTATTTGTCAGAGCAATTTAGTGCTCATTTTCTCCAACAGACGTGGAGAGTAACTCCCACAAATGGAGTTTCCGTTTCCATCTGGAAATATTGGATTCAGAGATGCTGTAGGAATTCCTCAGGTGAGCCTTAGTGCGTCTGTCTCATTATCACATTCTGCTCTGTGACTGAGGTTACTCAGCCAAGCTGAACCTGCTGCGAGGTGCCACCAGGGACTCCTGTCATATGCTGGAGTAACTCAGTGAGAGACACAGTGATGCACATCCCACATAAAAGACTGAAGTGTAGAGACCTTCAACAACCATGCCTGTAAAACGCTGCAGCAGCTTTTCTGAATCTAAAGCTTGTTATCAGCCAAAGGATTTCCACTAAAAATTATTGGATTTGTGTCTCAAGTTTTCATCTTTTACTGAAATGTAATTACAGGATCTAATTTCAGAAAGACAATTTGTGTCAAACATTTCTGAAGGAACCTTTCCTCCAGCCAACTTAGATGCGTACTTGTTATCAGTGGCAGGCAAGTTTTTGAGTAGAAGAGCAGCAGGCGTAGTGGCAGGAGAAATAAAGACAGGAGCAGAATGATGGGCTCTGCCTGTGTGAACCTGTACTTCTGGTGTAGCTCCTACCGAGGGAGTTAAATGTGTCCATAATAAGGGATCCTGCAGCACATCTTGTTACTCTTGAGGCAGCTTCAGCAAGAATATAAAAAACAGATGGACAAAGGTGCTAGTAGTTTACTAATTCCTGCAGATGATCTTTCCATGTCGAGGAAGAAGCTTTCTGGCAGGACAGTGTTAGAGGGATTTATGCTGTTCCCTCTTCAGAGCCTGTTTTGCAGAGGGAGAGCTTGAGGCTGCACAGTTGCCAGCCTAAAACCTTTCTAGATTTACTACTGGAAATTCACTTAGAATTAAACTTCAGCGACGCCCTCCCCCAACAAAGATTAAGAACAAAAAATGTCAAGTAGGAAATGTTCAGGGTGAAGAGAGAATTGTGGTGCTTCTGATTAAAATCAAAATCAAACTCTCCCCCATCCCATCCTAGGATTTCAGAAAGCTTTCCAGCACACATCTGCCTCCAGTTTCCTCTTTGTTTATTCAGTCATCAATTATCAAGAGACTTTTTGTTTTGTCTCAATGAGCTGCACAATTTGAAGCAACTGTGGTATCTAAGATGGTTCTGCCTAAACCAAACACAGATTCCTTTATGGCACAGAGAAACTGGATTGGATTAAAATAAAAATATCCAAAACCAACAAAATTTTCTCTCTAAGCTGTTCTGAGGGTTATTATAATGTCATTTTTCCCCGTGAAACAAATAATACGCAGACTTCAAAAGCCCCAAGTGTTGTTCTCAAACAACAGAAAATAAATGAGATTAGACATCATGATTTATGACACTTCCATTCCTTCTTTTTAAGAAAAGGGAAATATGTTGATAATCAAAGTCACATGAACTCGGATTCTTTTGGCTCCTAAAATATTATGACATGCACTTGCCTAAAGAGCCCTCTAGGACAAACGTACAATGACAGCAATTGCACTTGTGCCTTGGAAGTAGTAGCTCCCTGGACATATTATTACCTCTGATTAAACCAGTGGATTGATGCCTGTTGTTACGCTCTCTGCTGATAGCACGAAATTACAATGGAGCATCTGCCATTCATCTTCCCATTCCAACAGAGCTCTGCCAGTGACTGCTGTTGTTGCTACATCATGTAGCTACTAACCGGTGACTCAAATAATTTATGCTACCCCTTAGCTTACTTTCACATCCTCACAACTCCTTCTACAGGAGCAATCTCGTGGTGACTTTAATTGAATATTCACAGAATGGCTGGGTGTATTGGCAACTCTATTTGAGGTTTCTGAAGCAAAGCAAAATAATACCAGTTCAACCATGATTTTGTTGTATGGCAGATACTGACCCGAAACTGTAAATATAAAATGCTGGAAACCAATAGGTAAAGAAATTAGATTTCATTAGAAAATCTTTGCAGGGCAGTTAGCGCTGAGGGTGGTAAAATTTACATCTTTTTCTTAGACAAGCAATGACCTGTCTGTTGACAAAATCCTGTCTCAATGATCAAAGTGCCAGAGCACATTCTGGGACTTGACAAAGTGCCCAGTCAGGTGCCTTAACTATAAATTTGTCTTCCTACTTTTGTAAAAACCTGAAATAAAGCTCATGGGCTGAAAAGCATAGAATCATAGAATGGTTTATGTTGGAAGGGACCTTAAAGATCATCGAGTTCCAACCCCCCTGCCATGGGCAGGGACACCTCCCACTAGACCAGGTTGCTCAAAGCCCCATCCAGCCTGGCCTTGAACACCTCCAGGGATGGGGCCTCAACAACCTCTCTGGGCAACGTGTGCCTGTGCCTCACCACCCTCAGAGTGAAAAATTTCTTCCTAGTATCTATTCTAAATCTACCCTCTTCAATGCACAGGCTTCTTTTTAAGATGATGTTCAAGATTTCATACAGTATTTAATAACAAAACCAACAATAAGGCAGAAGTACTTATATCTGTATGGGCCGTCTTTACATACTGTTATCTAATTTGCTGAAAGACACTGAAAATTTTCTCTTCTTCTGTCAGCATGGTCATATGTTTCTTGTTATGATAATGTTATACAATTCTGATGTCAGTTTATTACACTATTTTTAGGTGAAGTCGATTCCATGCCATTAGTTCTTGCGTTCTTCTAAGAAATGTCTACTAATAAAGTGTATGATGCCAGTATTTCTGAGCTCCTGTCATTAGCACTCTCTGTTATAAAACAAAGAGATATTACAATATTAATTTGTATTGTATATGCGTGAATAAAATATAAAGATCTCACTATTGTATGTCAATAAACAAAGCTCTGGAATATTAATAATTCCTTTGAATTAAATGTTAAATTAAATTTGCTCTGTATTAATCTATAAACTCAGTGTGAAACCCTGACCTCGAGTTAAAACACATTTTATCTGAAGTTTCAAAAAAGGTAGTATTTCACATTGGACTAAATCACATTTGCGGTTCCCCATAAACCTGTCCTCATTTCAGAGTATAAGACAAATGCCTGATAAAGTTTTAGGTTACATGCAAAAAATTGATGGCACGTGTACTGGAAGTAGGCAAGTAATATCCAGGAAAACACACACTTACAAACTGTCATAAATTAAAATTTATCTACATCCTATGCACCCTCAGTTAAACCTTAGCTGAGCTGGATGGTCCTGAAGGCAATGTGTGGGTACAGAAATCTGCGTGTTAGAGCAGCTGTTGGGTTGAAGTCACAACCGGTGTTGACTCTCTGGCGAGGTTCACAGGAGCAGGTAGCACAAGAAGAGCAGATTGGTGGAGTTAAACAGCCACTGCAGAGGACCCAATGTCTGCGCTGCATATGCTTTGGCGGATTTAGTTTGGACTACTTCTAATGTCTAGTAGCAGCTAGAATGCACTGGAGGTGCTCCCAGAGGACATGGCTTGCTCTATTTCATGTGAAAATAATCCAGTTCGTCTATTCTCAGACTGCTCCATAATGAAACCAAAGTTTGCAGTAACTTGGGATATCATCTCAAAAACACACTCCTGATCTGACCTAAAACACTAATGTGGACAAACTCTTTACAAGGAGAGGCTATAGAGTACACTCCTTAAACGTTTTACCATGGCATGAAATGTGTATTTAAAATGCTATAAAAATCAAAACCATATTTCACATATTAATGGCTGAATTTAGTCTTCATATCCAAACATTTCATGATACAGTCAAAATTTCTACCCACAGGACAGTGTGATCATCAGGACAATCTGGACCCCTTAAGCACCTGAAAAATCTTTTATCATGCTTTCAATTTACTTTATTCAACTAAAATTCAGGAGGTATTCAGATGTCAGAAAAGGTCCTGCAGCTATGTCATAGGGCAAGAGAATGAGAAATTAAGACTTCACAAAGGGAATGAGGAAAAGAATTCAATTAATAAAAACAATTTGCTATCTACATCACTACAAATATGCTGGCAACTTAGAAATTGCTCTTATATTAAAAACCAATAAATTATCTTACAGATGAAGTTGATTAGCCTGATTTTCTATTATCCCCCATATGTTAAATTTTAGAGTTTTGAACACCAAGAAAAGCAATGTCTGTACTCCAGGAGTAAGTTTAATCTCCTCCAACTGCTCGCATCCACACTTCAGCTTCCTTAGCAGCCAACAGGGAAAAACAGGCACCCTCTGTCTAGGGTTCCTCGGGCCAGTTTTAGACATCTATTTTGCAATGAGATGAGTCTTAAGGAAGTACCTCTTTCTCATTCTTTCCAAGTACAAAAGGGAAGGTTAGATGATGGCTGTAGACTTTAAAAAAAAAAAATTTGTACAGATGTTTACAGAAATTCTGTGAGATGGATCGCATCCCATCTTCAGCATTATTTCATCTGCAGAGTGAGAGGAATGCCCTATAAGGGAAATCCAGTAGGAACACTCTCTGAACTTTTCTGTAAGAAATACAGTAATCTCTTGACGTGGCTATTTGAGATTCAGAAATTCCATTTCTTATTGCTAAATCAAGTTCCCGTCATTTACTACTACATTCATAGTCACACTCCATGATTTCATAAGGACAGAGCCTCAAGTATTTGGATCCGATCAGGGCTTGAGCATGCACAGTGCTAGACACTGGGACTGATCCTGGCACGGGAACGTTTTTCAGCCTATGCATTTTTTGGCTTCAGTGAAAATATGTAAATACGTGCTTAAGTAGTTTGGTGATCAAGGGATGATCTAAGAGATCAGCGTAATGCTTTAAGAAGTATGAGCCAGACAAGAAAACAACAGGTTATCATTAGAAATTATAATATATTTAAAAAAAAAAAAGAAAAGAAAAAGGAAGCTAAAGCCATGAAAGCGAGCTACCCATCTAGTAAGGCCAAAGAAGAGCAGGTGTTTGATTTTGTGGGTTTTTCTTTTTTATACGAAAGGTGAAAAAAAATCCTACAAATAATAAACTCCCACTTCTCAGTAAGAATGGTAAAATTATTAACAACATTTCAGAACAGCAAAAAATTTAACTCCAGAATATGAGACATCCTTTACAACACAGAGCAGAGAAGAAAATACATTCTTAAGCTGAGAATTTTATGAACATTTACAGCCAGGAACTGAGTGCTTGAAAGCTTTCTCAGACATAAATCACCCTTACTGAGGGTAGCTATACAGTAAACTATAGGAAATTGCAGAGACTGTGAAATTGCAAGGTACCACCAAGTAATAATTAAAGAAACAAAGATTAATTGCTAGAGATGAGCTCAAACCACAACATATAAATTTGAACTATTTAAAACAAAGTTTGGAAATTTTACATCTGGAGATTTTATGTACTTATGCTATCACTAAGGGATGGTTGGCTGTAAAACTGTGGATAAGTGTTTTCTTCTCCAGTTTGGTCCCATTAATAGATCTAATAATTCCCCCCCCNTATGGTTAGTCACAGCAATTTTCTGTACAGCAAGTACTTTGGGTGAACACAGCCCACTCATAACAGTTTGGACAAAAAAGATGGGAAATTACGTGAATGCTGTCCATGTTTAGGCACGAGGTTAGGCACGAGGAAAAATCAAACTGTGAGGCAGCAGACTGAATAGGCACTTGAAATCTTTTTTCCAACAGGGGATCAGCAATAACTCATGTGACAAATACCATGAAATAAGATATGAGATCATCTTCAGTAAATCAATCAAGCAACTGTTTCTCTGCTTTATCTAAGAAGTGCCTGGTTAAAAAAATAAAAAATAAAAATAAAAGGAAAGGTCTGGGAAAAAAACCTCAGGATTATCCTTGTCTTATGTCTTACATGTGTGTGCTCCCCCAGACGGGGTGCAAGTCATAGGCCTGTTTGTTACCTCCTCCTGGAGCCATACCCAGCATTTCTCTTTGTGCAGGGTCAATAGGTGGAACAGAGAGCACTTAACCCCAACCCCAGCCTTCAGTTTGGTGGGTAAGAAAAAAGTGGGTGCTGTGGGTTTTAAGCACTTAGGGGCATTGAAAGCCCAGAATTTGAAATTTAAACTTTCACTAGATTATTACATAAATGGGCAGCAGTATGCTATCCTTCTGTCTGCAGGATGCTTTGGACAAAAAGTCGGGTACTTCTTGGCTTTGCACTGCACTAAATTTGCTAGTAATTGTAGCCATGCTTTGAGTGCAACTGCTGGATAGGATTTACAAACCTGTGTTTTTTTCTAAATGTGCTATGTAGTGAGATTCTCAGCCAAGTCAAAAAGCCTTTTTGATAGAAAGAGAAGCTGAAGAGTCAGAGGTTTGGGGTATTTTTAGTTGGAGGAGGAGGGGCTTTTTAATAATCTCTTGAGTTTTGGTATCTCAGCCGGTTCCTGTGGTCCCAATGAATGGCATTTGTAGATGTGGGCAACACAGTAACTATTCCTTCTAGACAAAGCCATTGTGGTGTGTTTACATCATATAGATGCTGTCAAATCCTCATTATTTTGTTCCCTTTAAGTCCCCTGACACTCCCATTTCTTTCCTGCACCAAGTTCAGACATAAGATAAAATTATATATGGTTCAAGTTAACATTTAAGTGACAGAAAAAAAACCCAACCAGAAATTACACTTAGAAAAGTGTTCTATATGCCTACTCAAAATGCCAGGGCCAGTTTGTGTCTCCTTCAGCACCCTTTTGAAAGGTAGAATTCTGCACGACGACTGGTTTCAGTCTGACCTGATTTACAGGACAGGACAGGATAAACAGGTGGTCACTGTCACTCAGCTACCAGGCTATATAATTACCTAAAATAATAATTAAATCAAAATTACTGCAATAATAGGATGGTATTAGAGAACTGCTCTTTAAAATATACTAAAGGGCATCAGGATTTTCAATATATTTTATATTTTTTATAGTTTCTTAACCAAATCAATCAAATAGTCATAAAACTAGAAGATGGATTTGATATTTACGTTCTTTGTGGGTTTGGATACAAATCTTATGATAGTAAAGACAAAGAGTTCCTACTTGTTTAGCACGAAACCATAACGCAGTGATGAAGTGGCACAATGACGGTGTGTGTACACTGTAAACTCCTTGAGAAAGGAGTCTCTGTTGCACCCTTGTGCCCACCGGTTTGCCACTTTCTGTCTCCAAGCCACACTCAAACGTAGGCAGCCTGGCAGCTCCACTGGGGCCTTCCAGATAAAGCATGGGGCAATGTACCAGGTTGTTAGCCTCCTCTTTACTGCTATGGCAAAAAAATCATGGAGATTTGGAGAAAAAGTTTTTTGAGAAAACAGGTGAGATTTAGAAAGTATTGCGTTTCAGGAAGAGACAGTCAACCGGGGGAGCAGGTCTTAAGTGACATGAAGGAGCAGTAAGCCTCTATTTTGATGGTGGCAAGGCCACAGAGATACCAATTTTTAAACGTGTTTACAAGCATAGTTGTAAGATCAGGAGTTGAGTCTTATTTTTAAAGTGGGATAATATACTGGAATGATATTTTAGAAAAAAAAAAGTATTAGAAGTTATTTAAAATCTCTACCCTTTGTCTACTCAATTGGGGAAGAACTGCAGTTCCAGAATTCTTATCTACATCATACCGTTCTCAACAGAATAAATTGTTTGTAGAGAGACTTTCATTGGCAGTTACAGTTTAAAACACAAGTGAAAAGCTTCCAGCGTGGGCTTACATGTTTAGATTTGAATTTATCTATGTCAACAAGATACCAAAAAGAGACATAGCATTTATCTTTCTGTATGCATTCATACCACTGCTTTATAGTGGAAAAAAACCTGCTTCCCTTCATCCTGTGTTGCAAGCTGCGCATGGAATAGAAACCTATCTTTTTGTAGCAGACATCCTAAGCCTCCCCCCTCCCACTGCTATAAAGTTCTGACTAATCCTGATGGGCAGCATAGCCATGAGTGTAGATTTTTTGCTAGTCACTCTAGATTTTAGGCCTTTTTCCCATAAGCATATTGCTTTATTTTGAAAAGATTAATTCATGTGCTTATTGTCATGTTATTTGCACAGATAGAATACTTAGTCTGCATAAGGTCAAGTGCACGTGTAAGTCTTTGAATGACTGGGATATAAATAGTCCATATATTTGGCTATTTAGAACGCCATTGCTCAGGCACGCCTATCAGTTTCAGCAGAAGTTTTGCGTGTGCGGTCACATTTCAGATGATGTCAGTGAGGGCTCCAGAAAGCTCTGCAAAATTTGACCAGCGCAGAACCATTCGACCAGCTGCCTCGTTTCTTTTTCTCTCTCCGCTTCGGGGCAAATTCACACATTTAACTATTCTTCAATATTTATTTTCCTCACTAAGCTATATGGTTATTTACCCGATTGGGTTTCTCAGAGCAGATTTTAATAGACTTCTTTCCCCCCTGCCCCAGTGAAGGTGAGTTGTGCGGTTACGCAAGGCAGAGGCCAGCCAGGCACGGCCTCGCCAGTGCCCCTCAGCCCTGGCTTTCAACACAGTTGTTATTCCAGTAATGTCTCTCTCTCTTAAGCTGCAGCTGCCAACTCTGTTCAAATGTGCGGTGGTTTTCTGCTGCGGGCAAAGAGCCACCGAGACTGAAGCTGGATCCACGAAACTCATTTCATGGCCAAATGCCGATTCCTTTAACCATAACTCTCCGTAGGTAATAAATGGTGGAAGTATGCCACAAAGCAGCTATTTTTTTTTGAGGGGGGGAAAGGGAAGCAGGCACCTCTCTGTGCTGGAATACAGAAAAGTTTGTTGCCCCAAAGCAACAAAGTTATGTTCTAGTAGTCTGGGGAAGAAAAAAAAAAGGGCCACCCCCCACCTTTTTTATTTTGGATTGCTTTTTTCTTGGATGAATTTTAAATGGCTATTTGTGAGGAAACTACTTTTATTCCAAACAAGGATTCATCTGTCTGCTTCTGCAAGGATTAAGTCTACACCAAAAGGGAAACAAAACTCACCCACATTATTCCTGTCTGTGTGGAATTTGCAATAATGAAAAGAAAGCACCTCAGCCATTTGCCATGGGGCGTCTGGAAGGCTCGTGTTTTCATCTTACTAAGTAGCTCCTTCAGGAGGGCAATTCGCATTTCACCTGGAAAAATCTCTGCAGACAGCAGACTTGGACAGCAAGAGACGTGACCTCTTCAAAATCTGACAGCATTTCAGTAAGGAGTAAAGACCAAATCTGGTGGTGGAAGACCGGTTACTGCAGTAACAAACTAGATAATTTTCTTTTATCATCCATCCCCCTTCCTCCACTGTCATCAGTAAGGTTGAACAGATTAAAACTGATGAGATGATTTAATTTTGTATGTGTTATGATGAGTGCAGCTGCCTATGTTCAATACAGCAAATATAAGGATAACTGTGTCTATTCTGTATAAACTGGTATTTATCTATACAATCAAGTTTCTCTTCTAGTTGGCAGACCTTTTCCCTTCTGTACGAATCCTAGAGCCTGATACACAAACGTTATTCTTTCCAGGATAAATTCATAAAACTCAGTGCTTTGCCATCTAGAGGTTACTGAGCTAGCTTTGGATGAGCTAGTTAAGATGTGAGAACTGGTTAAGTTGCCTTAACTTTGGACTCTTCCAAGCTAGTATGCAATTCTTCCCAGCAGAGTTAATTAGCTTAGGCATCCAACCAGCAATTTTCACAGCAAACTAACCCAATTATCTCTGCATGATACGACATTGTGTCATGTCTGAGCCCAGAATTTGTCTGTCTACATATGGGAAAAATTAACCACAGGTTGTGCCATTGAAAATAGCAGTGGGCGCTCTAGGGAGAGGGATAGTTCCCTTCTGTCCTTCATAATATAAATATCTGGACTAATAAACACATAGTGAGTACCCTGCTATATGCTCAATTTTTGTGCCAGCTATCGTTTTTCAAAGTCAAAATCATTATAAGTAAAGGGCATGAGGAGCCCAGGGTTCTAACTTCCAGAATGTAGCATAAAGCAAAAGCTTTTTGACATCCACTTCAGCATTATCTAGCAATTTTGTCTCAGTCGAGCGCCCTCACTAACTTGATAACTGCTCCAATTTAAGCAGAACAATGCAGACTTTCTACCTTGCACTGGAAGTGCTGATGAGCTACTGGTGGTTCTGGAAAGACTTGGAGATTCAAGGGAAACCTGTGACAACAGACTTTTATTGACAGTGTGGTATTTTTATGACTTGAATTACTAGAGTAACCCAGCTTCTCATTGTACTTATAAATTTATTCTTGTTGTTCCTAAGAAGTGAGGAAGCACTTCTCTTCCCATTTTTCGAAGGACAATGGACATGCAGGGAGGTTTAAAGCCTTAGCCAAGGCCAGGCTTGAGAAATCTGGGATAGATTTAGGATCTCGACACTGGTCTTCAAAAGCCGCTGACCGACTTTCTTCTGTGACAGTTACAAAAATTGTGTTGCTTTAACTAGTATAACATATAGAAGCATAAAGAAACAAGCATAATGTAAAGCATAAGAGGGAGAATATAATTTTCTCTAAGTACTTTGATGCATATAATTACACTGATAATAAGCACATCCTGGGCAGAGAACACAGTTATTATCTATTGTATCCTCAGGAAGCACTGCTATATGACCATTTAATTTAGTTGTTCGAGTTATGTTTTACACTTGGATTATAAATATCCATCACTTCAATGCTGAAAGAAGATGCATTAAACTGATTCTTTTGCTCTTAATCTCAGGTTGAGCCATATCGAGTCAGTCCATTGAAAAGTTACCTACTTTCATCATAGCCATTGGAAGTGTTTAGGCATTTCTTGATTTACTGTTTTCCAGCAGGAAGATAGGAATAGAATAAGATTTTCACTGCAAACCTCTCTTCCTCAACCTTTATAGAAGAAGAACCTCATCCACATAATCCATGTTACCTCAACAAACGTGGACTCACAGTAGCAAGCCTAGGGTTAATCATAAAAACCTTTAAATTTGAAGCTAACCCCAAACTAGTAGTATAACCCAGATGCAGACCTTTTCTGACAAAACTAGCTGTTACCACTTTAGAGTACTGCTCAGTGATGTACAGTTCCAAGTATGGACTAGTCTTGCGTCAAGATCGCTGAAGAAATAAAGTCAGTACTCCAAACTCCTGTGTTTCTTTTCTTACTAAGCAATTACCCTCTTGCAGTTGCTGGGATGTGCCCTCTAGATTTCTGTCAGCACTGTGTCACTGTTACAGTAAGTGGCAGCACGACTGTTTCAGCACATTTCAAAGACCGTGCAGTCAAGAAAGATGTCCCTCTCTAAAGGCATGTTGTGCTTTGTTCCCTAGTTACACCCACAGATGTTATAATGTCAGCTTTGCATTGATCAGTGACAAACTTTGTCTTTTGTTCTCTTGGAAATGCAATTGTCTTGTAAAATCTGAAATTGGACACTACGTGACGCATTCAGCACAAAGTCTTTGACCTTTTAGGTTGCACAATTTCTGGCTCCTGCTCTTCTGTATGAAAGGAGAGGTACCAGAATGGACACCCTCTGGCTTTACAGCACTACCAGAACCGCACACATGTCTGTGATAAATCAAGACAGTGGAGATTGTCTCCAGTAGTTGCCCTCAGAGAAACCCTATAATGCTAGTTTCTGCTTCCCATACCTCTTACAGATCCAGTTGTGGGATATCCATTTGCACTTAGAATAACCTCTGCTCTGTACATTATTTGGGATACCTTGGGGTGAAATGTAATATCCAATATTATATATGACACTACAGTCCTTAATTTGTTAGAGGCACTGAAGAATAATAATAGCAGGCGAAATATTTTTAAATACAAGAGATGTGACCTCTGAGAGCCAGTTTCACCTTTGGCATGACCCCTTGGAGTCATTTTTACATTCCTAGCAGTTTCCTTACAGAGCACAGCATATGTTCTCATTCTTGCACATGCCTATACTACAAGACATAGATAAGAATATATGTAATGGAAACAAGATCTTGTTCTGCTCACTGCTCCTAAAGAATCATTTGCATTAAGGATGATGCCAAACTCCCAATTTTGGACTGACTTATTATAAAAATGACCAACCTGTGCAGGAGACTCTCATCTTCAAGTCATTTTTTTGTTCTCAACTACCCCTCTGCCCCTCTGCTTTTTTTTCTGCCTAATGGATAATGACATTTGCATGGATATAACTTCCTTACAACTACAGTATTATGAACTCAGTGCTATTTAAGATGTAGATTGTAATTGGCATGATAAAGGATCACAAGTGTATCTTTTCTGTCAGCTTGTTCCATTAAGAACCTCTAACCATGGATCATTGATGTAACAGATCATTACGGCCCATTGTGTCAGTTCATCTGTTGGGATCTGTGCGCTATAAGCATGACAGATTTCCTCTGCAGCAATTATAGTCTATTGTGACAATAGGATTTAATGAATATAAACAACAAACCACATAATCTGTTATTACAGAACACAGCTATGCACCCAGATGGGAATTAAGTTCCTAGACATTGCCAGTTGCAGTTTTTAAAATTGTGACTATTTCAGTCTTTGTGTTATTAGATGCAATGCTCTAACTTACAGCATACATTCATCTCAACTCTGGCAGGTGAAAGGTCTTCAGCATTTAAAGCCTACTCCTGCAAGTGTGCCGTTATTTAATTTTTCCTGAGTAGACATTATCTTTTAGGGTTTTAGATGCTTACTCCCTGTCTTTCGCTGTGATACTAATCGTGCTGTTAATGTTGCAGTAGCAGCATTGAAGACGAAACAAGCAAATACAATAAAATTGGTCACAGAAATTAATGAAACATAGCAGAACATTCCTGTATTGTTTCCAAAGAATAGACACTTCTGCTTAATGTTAATTTTTACAAATGATGGGCAAAGCGCTACACGGGCACAAATCTGTAAAATCACAATGATTGAAATTTTGCTAATCAATGCAGCTGAAGGTCTGACCTAGAAGCATCTGATACATATTTGTGAAATTAATACTCTTTTTCAAAGCACATAAATGCTCCTTTACATCAAAGGTGTGCAGTCTACAAAAGTTCATATTTTTCCCTGGCTGGTTTTAAAAATCTGGCTTGATTACAGAGATTTTCAGCTTTCAAATATAAGTTTTGGACTTGAGTACCTTAGAGATTACAATTACGGTGTTGGTATATCTTATTTTTATCGATGTGGGTGGGCACTACTGGATTATATATATATGATTTTTTTAAGCAATTGAAAATTCACCATAAAGAGTAAGTTAGTGAGGCCTACACGTGGATGAGCAATCTAAATGCCATTGTGAATCACTGCAGTCATTGTCTGTACTTTTGAGAAGAAATCCCCAATCAAACATACTTCCACATATTTGTATCAAAAGGGGAAAAGACTCTTACCCTTACCTAGCATGCGAACACATTTGGCATTCTGGTCAGGACTATCAAATGAGATTTCTCCACACCTCTGAAAAAAAGAAAAGGATATATTTAGTTAAAGACTCTGTGATAGTATCCCTGTCCTTCTCCTCTGGTACCTCTGCTTATGTTTGGCATTAGAGATGTTCAGAGACATGTTGTTAAAAATGTCAAAATCAAAAGATTTTAAAGTAGCCAAAGTGTGAGGAAGAATGGACATTGTTAATGTGCAAGGATGGGTCAACACTGTATTCCAGGGTGTTCACCAAGAAAAACTTCGGCTAACACCTATTACCTTTGTATCTATGTCTTAAGAAATTGCCCGATTGACGTTACCGTTTGTTAGCATCAGACCCACTTGTACAGGAAGCCTCGTTTACCACATTGCAGCCCTCTCCAGTACGCTGATTTAGTTGCCCTACCGCCACAGCCTAAACAGGATCTGCAAAATGATCCGATTGAAAACAAAACAAACAGCACTGCTGATTCAATAATTTGTATCTCTGTAAAACAAACTTATTTGAAAAAACACACAACTCAATATATTTATTAAGGAAAACTGTCACTTCACAAATTTGAACTCTCCATATCACCTATGAGTAAAATTGTTTTTTGTAAAGTGCAAATAATTTACATCCCTATGCTAACATATTTTGTTAATGAAAAATAATATTCATGTGTACAGATGCATTATGATATTCTGGCTGATGTTCTGTCCCTATACAAACCCAGTGAAGGAACATCATTACAGTTAAGATCAGAATACAAAAATGTTGGGTTGTTTTCAAAGATAGGACATAATTTTTGAGTCCTTTATGCAGACAGGCATGTCAGTTTAGCTGCCAGGAGAAACATAATTGGTGTGGCTCATGGCTCTGATGCAGCTCTGATTAAAGCCAATGTACAGATCCCACTCGCTTCAGGAGTGGTTGCTTCAGGTGCTACAAAAAAGATCCATTTTTGTATCACTGCACTCAAAGCTCATGATAGGGACTTAAGGATAGCCTCATATTTTATAGGTAAAACTGGTCCGTCTGTACTTCCTTATCTACATATTTATGGTTTTGATATCTATGACCAACTGGGAATAAAAGCACAGTGGTTCACGTTTGGAAAAATCACTGGGAGCTCTCCGTTCCCCTTCCTCTTCCTTTCTCTCTCTTACGCAGTTTCCCCTTTTCAGCACCTGTGGCTTTCTCTCTTACGTAAGACAAAGTGGTTAGTACTGTCTTTTTCTGGTTTTGTTGGTTGGGTTTTTTTTTTTTAGTTTTTTGTTTGTTTCTTTGTTTCTGGTGTTTTTTTTTTGTTAATAAAAGTGACATTTGCAGCAAATAGTAAAACCTACAAAGAATCAGGTAAGTAAAAAACCCTGAAGCTTCAAAGAAGAGGAAACACAGCAACAGTTTTATAAGTGAACACCACATTTGGAACACACTGTTTTTAAAATAGCCTTTACCTCCCTCACACTGAAATAAACACAAACAAACAAACAAACAAACAAAAGCCCATCTCCCACACAGAGTCTTTTCATATATCAGTACATCTAAAAAAAGCAAACAGATGCCTGTATTAACCTTCCTAGGTGGGAGCACATATTACTGAAAGATTGCGAAAGAGAAACAACACCCAGCATTTCAAAGACAATTTTACAAATGCTCTTATACCAGTTCCCTGTCAGGAGACACAGAAATTTGCTATTTATTCTGAATGTTAAGATATGGGCATCTTTTCACAGAAGTCTCCCAGCTTCTTCTTCATGACCATAAGCATACTTAGACAAACACAGATTTAAGAAAGCATGTCAAAATTCACTGCCTGGCTCACCCCTGAATTTAAGCTGCTCTTTGAAAACCCTTGGTTATTTTTCATTTAGTCCCTGGGACATATTCTATGCTCCAGACATATTTATGTAAACATCGCATTTTAGGCTGGCAAACGATGTTTTACAATATCTAACAATACTCACCAGTCCTCATGTTATGAAATTGGGAAAATGGCTAATGTTCCCCAGAGTCCACTAACATCCCACAGGAGCCATTATGATGATGGAGGAATCTTGAAAACTTTGCAAGTAAGATTCAGACAACTGCATACAAGTTCATAGGCTTATCTGAATTCCCTTAACCCCTGCAGCCCACAGAACTGGCTGAAAATCATGCTACAGCAGTCAGCCGAGGAGATTTTTCACTACTACCACTGCAGCTGGAAATACCAGGAGAAAAAGCTTCTGCAGCAATTTTAATTTCTGATACTAGTAAAAGCTCATAGGTACACAGCAACAGGATGAAAAATAAGCTCTTACCAAACTGCCCCGAGCATCTAAAAAAGACTTAGTTGAATCCTAGATGTGAAAAGTGGCACAGAAATGCAGCAGGGACTCATTTTTGCTCATCCAAAAAATAGAGTTGTTTGGGCTTTTTTGCTGTTAACAAATATTTTCCATGAACAAGAAGTAAGGAATGACTTCAAGATTTAATCTTTAGGATTAAACTGAGACTTTGCCACCACTGCCGTGAATTCTTGCTGGGGTTGGATAAGCTTCTCCTGTCCTTTTCCTGGCCTGGCTTACTTCCTTTTCTGGTTTGGGTTTGTTCTGCCTGCTTGTGTATTGGGTCTGGTACTGGGAGATGAGGCCAAGAGTCTCTCTAGTCCCAATCCATTTCCAGACTAGTCCCAAAGCAGCTGCTCATTCTCCCCTGAAAGTTTCTAAGTTGGCTACAGAGTCAGTAGTGGATCCATCAGAGAGCAGGAATAGGAATTTGACATTAGATGCTGGTTACTCTACTTTTTAATTTCAACCAGTCAGAAAGCAGGGAGAGGAGGAAGAATAACCCCAGGCATATCTGCTGTACATATGCAGACCTTTTGCATAGGTGTAGATCACCATATATGTCTGTTGGGGAAGCTGAGAAAGAAATACGACATCTCTTTAAAAGATGGGCTAAGCGTTCTCGAGAAGCTGCTGCTTATAAGCAGCATGAGCTGTAATCATAGGAGTCAGGTCTGGAAGAAGGTATCGATTTTCTGTTTCCATCTTAGAGAAGAGTATCAATGGTGAGCTGTAAAGACCAGACACGTTATCCAGTTAGGAAGAGCAATGAACTCAAACAGGAGAGCTGCCTCTGAACTTCATTTCTTGAAATCTATTGATGAGGTTGGATTCATAGTCCTGACCTATATTTGAAGCTTATTAAAGTTCCAAGATTTCACTCTCTGAAAAGATGATAAATCATATTGGATCTAAATGATCCCTGAGTTTGGGGTATTTTAAATCATAGAATCATAGAATACCAGGTTGGAAGGGTCTGCAGGGATCATCTGGTCCAACCTTTCTTGGCAAAAGCACAGTCTAGACAAGATAGCCCAGCACCCTGTCCAGCTGAATCTTAGTAGTGTCCAATGATGGGGAATCCACCGCTTCTCTGGGGAGATTATTCCAATGGCTGATTGTTCTCACTGTGAAAAATTTTCCTCTTATGTCCAGTAAAAATCTCCCCAGGCGTAACTTGTACCCGTTACCCCTCATCTTTTCCATGTGACTCCTTGTAAAAAGGGAGTCTCCATTTTCTATATAGCCACCCTTTAAATACTAGAGCATGGTGATAAGGTCTCCCCTAAACCTTCTTTTCTCAAGGCTGAAGAAACACGGTTCTCTCAGCCTTTCCTCACATGGCAGGTTTCCCAGTCCTTTGATCATCTTGGTGGCCCTTCTCTGGACCCTCTCCAGCTTGTCCATATTTTTTTGGTATAGTGGGGACCAAAACTGAATGCAGTATCAAATCTCAGTTTGGGCTTCATGGCCAGGACTACTACAGCACTGGTGGGACTGGCTCTACTATATGTATGTATGTATGTATATATGAATGTTGGACTGGTGAGTTTATACATAGAGGCAGCCCTGCTGAAAATAATACCACTGGTTTTCACTTCCCCTGAGGTGAGAGAGGATTTGTTGTTGAAAAATCTTAAAACACTGCTGTGTTTGGAAGCAGTCAGATTAACAAAGTGGGTAAATACAAGTGAAATTCACCCCTCCAAATCTTCATTATACCTTCATATCTCTTGAATCACTGAATTCTGGACTAGACTGTAGGTTTTTTTCCTCTTTCTGGAGAAGAGGAAAGTGTAGTTGCTTTCAGTTAATAATATTTTCAGTAATATAGATGTATTCCATGTAGGATTGCAGCCTGCAATTCATCACGCGTGTGAGGAAGTATTTAGATTTATCTAAGAAATAAATTAATAAATTACCTACTCTTAACTCCCTTTTTTTTGAGATCAGATGCATGCCATGATGTTGAGTCTATTACACAAGCTGAAATGTAGTAAACTAGAATGGGACTTACAAGTCCCCCATGGAAAAAGAGACCAAATCATGGAGCACCTGTAAGTGGAGCTTAAAAAAAAACAAACCAAAAAAAGTGAAAGAGTTGCTCTTAGAGGATAGGGATGAAAAGATGTGATATTTAGCAGAAATGTGACATGAACTCAGGTCCTTTGATAAGATAAGTAAATTGGAGATCTTGAAGCCAGCCTGGTTGGCTATGGTGGCCCAGTACCACCTGTCGGAAAAGGCAAATACCATGTTACACACGCACCGTCCTCCATAGCGAGACTCTGCTGGAGGAGAGTGGTCTCAGGCAAGATGACTTCTTTGCAAGATACTATGAGGAGTACATGGGAAAATAGGAAGTCTTCTGCAAGGAGCCCTGTGCCAAAACAGTGTAAGTAAAACTGCAGAAAAGTAGGGCACAACTGGCAGAAAAAACCCCGCTTCATGCAGAGAGCCAATGGAAAATCTACAGTAGTCAGTTGTACTAATGCAGTAATGCATCTCATATTACTTCTCTGGTATTACATGGTCATTCATAGGTTGGGTTTCCATTTCCAGCATGCCTGGGCTCACACCACCTGCATTTGAGGATTTGAGATATGTAGCAATACACAGAGTGTATATACCCCAGACAGAATATGCCCTTAGTTTGTGGTTTGTTTTTTTTTTGTTTGTGAAGAAAACTTTATCTATGAAAATATTGTTTTTGAAGTCATTCTATCTAACTTCTATCTGTATGGTAAATTAAAACGTTGCGTGCTTTAAGTAGAGCAATGCAAATCAAGTAATTGAAATAAATAGGGCTAAATTCTTACCTATGACAAAATTCAGCAAGTAAAGATCTGAAAATGTTTGTCATGAGAATTGCAGTAAGTGGCATGTTAATTTTCTACTTACTAAATGCATGTAATTAACATTTAACGATTTTAATAATTTTAGAGTGTATAGTGTTTTAAAAATATAGTAAGAGTTTTTCTGGCATGAATTTTGAACATGCACAATTTCGACCTTTTTAAGCTGCAGACAACCAAGTTATGAAAAGCCAGCTTAGTCAGTTAAAAGGTTATTGGAGTAGGAACCATATTTACAGGCTTTTTCACTCTGTTCTGTTCTGCACGTCCCAAGTATGGTGTTCAACACACATTTCTCTTCCAACATGGCAAGAATCAATGAATTACTTCATGTACATGATCAGCCAAACCTGACAATAAAGATTGAATAATTTTCTTTTTGCAGAAGGTGACAGGGATTATTATTCCTCCAAACAGAGGAGATACGTTAATCAGACATTAATTGCATGTTGAATATCTTTTAAGAATCCATCTGATTTTTTTTTTTTTTAAAGTAACCTTAAGTTATTATGCTTTGCTCTTACCAATAGTAGAAAGTGGATTCTACATAACAACAATCTTTGGTAAAAAAGGGTTTTCTTTTCTTTTCTTTCCTTTTTTTTTTTCACAGTACTGCATATAATTTCTCATTCCTTTAGAAAAAATCAGAGTTAAAAGATGCACTCATAGACACAACTGATTAAAAGAATTTAAGGTAGAGCAAACAGCTTCTGTGCTTCTATGAAAAAACAGATGATCTCAGAGGCAAAAACTGCTACGTTTATCCATATTTCTGTTTTCTTATGGCATTCCTTTCTCCATCACCTTTAAAAAGTACTGGAAGAAAGTCCTCTAGCATGTAAAAGCATCATTCTAGTTACCTAAGGATTTATAGATGTAAAATATGTTAGTGTGAAAAGCAACACAACTTCCTAAGTATTAGCAATCTTTTATAAAAACAACTGGCCACTTGTATAAATAGCTAAAAATTAAGGCCAGCATTTCATAAGGAGTCATGCCCTTCATCTTCAGGCTGCCTGGGAGGAGATTTAAGGTGGATTCACCCCGAATGCTGGTGAAATATCAAAGTGTAGGAACTGTAGGATTTCCAATGCCCTGTTACACTTGTGGTATTTCCAGTTCTGTGTCTCCTTCCTGACAGGGACAAAAGAAAGTACAGGAACTACCAGAGTAGACTGACATAAGTAATCTGTCCTGCCTGCAGCCTTTTCACAACCACCTCCCCCAAAATGAAAGGCTTGTAATAATATCTGTTAGAGATTATATCAATGTTTATGTAAAACAAGGAAGTTCCCTACCAATACTCTGCGTAATCTTGAGAAGCACTTAAATGTCAAATACTTCTGAATTTTGCTGAATGTCTACCCATTGCCTTTGTTGGCCTTAGTAAAGGAAATTAAGCCATTGCTTTTGATTTTTAGAGAGTTTTTTTTTTAGAGACAAAAGCTTATTTTCTCTATATCTCACCTTATTCCAGATTTAACAGGTCCACATTTGATCAATTTTCTCTGGAGTGAATGGCTGCAAAAAGCTCACCCCATTCATATGACCTTGAATTACCAACTCTGAATTCTTCAAGAACTTTACTTAGCCTTTCTTACATGAAAATATGTGTATAATGAATACAACTTGAGAATTGCATATATAAACATTCCCATTGGTAGTGAATAACGCTAGGATCTTTCAGCTAACGACATTGTCCAAGATGTCTAAAAATCGTGATTGTTTACATATTACCTCCCCAGGCCTTATTAACAGTTCCTGTAACGATTATAGATAAAATCATATATATAATATAATAATATAAATATAGATAAAATAAATCCTTATACCTGAAAATTTAGACCTACGTTTGGCAAGTTAAGTGTTCCACTAAATTGGGCTGCAAAAAGAACACTTATCTTGAACTGGTATGTATTTTGTGTATGCCCACCCATTTATAAATGTGGTGTAATCATGGCATACTGACAATTGCCTTTAAAATACTGTTAGCAGGCAGAAAGCTACATTTGCTGCTCTTCAAATTACTGCTATTACATTGCAACTATTATGTTGCAGCTCCACCGTATTTCAAGGGTAAAGTTTCCAGCTTCCCTGCTTAGTATCTGAATTGAGGCATACTTGAACTGCAAATTCAGGTTCTATTAACATCCAGATGAATTTCTGCAGAGTAGAATAGCTATGCCTGGGCAGACTCGTTTGGAGAGTTCCTCCCTTTCCAAGCTTTCCCAGCGACAGAGAAGGTTTCTCTTCCCTCCAGGAAGTTCAACACGTTGCTCAAATAACCTTTCGACACCCTCAGTGTCAGTCACCAGCAGCACCTTGGCAATGCTTTTTATTCTGGAATTCACCATGCTGCAGACCCTCAGCGAGTCTGAACAGAAGACACAGCAAAATAAGTAATTACAAGTAAATTGAGCAATAATTCCCAACCAACCATTGTTGCCAGTAGTCAGCAACTTGTTTGTGGGCTAAATAGCCCGAGGTGAACCTTCAGGCAGTTCATTTTCTCACAAACCTGTGATTTACTATGGTTAAGAGTGGTTTGAAATGGATTAATGGAAAATGGATATAGCAGTTTAACTGCTTTGTTTTCTTCTTCAGTTAAGGAAAAAAAAGTTTAACAGTGTGTGACTTCATTAGGGAGGCGCCAGTAGCCCTGACCCCCCTGAGAATCTGTCAGTGTTTCAGTATGGCATCTCTACTTTTAAGGGTTTATAACATGGGCACTGGGAGCCAAATCTAGAATTACTAAGCAATAAAAACGTTAGGTTTTAATAAGCAATAAGTCACAGTCGAGTGTGCATTAACAGGTGAGGCACAACTTGTAGGAATGTTCTGAGGGGGTGCCATCATCCAAGAAATGTTAAAGAGCAGACTAATTTTTTTCCCTCATGGGATGAATCTGTATTGCAGTTAATTTTCTAGTTTACATTTTAAAGAATGTAAAACATCTGTAGATTACGTAATGGATCCTCCCACCACAAAAATGGTTCTAAGTGGGAGGGAAGATGGGAGGAAAATATCAATACTAGGGAAAAGGCAAATTCATTCTCTCTATTTACTGTTGCTCTGATGTGAAACATCAAAGTTCTCTGTATTTAAACATTTTCTGCACCACATAATTGTCTTTCCTCCTCCTCTGAGTTGCAGAGCTAGGCTGTTTTCCTAGCTGCTTTCTATGGTCACTGCCATTTTAACTTTCACTTTCTGTTGAAATATCTAATGAGAGGAAAATATTGGGTAATTTTTGTGAAAATTTAGGTCTTCACTTCAACCACATGTTTTTCTCACGTATTTCCCACTGATCTACTGGAAGGATCAAAGAAGTACTGACTGACACACCACTCTTTCCAAGAAGCAAATCCAAGTTCTGTGGGAGAACAAATCTCCTCAAGAGTCCCCTCAGGAGGTTCAGAGCAATGTGGGATGAATTTTGGCACCTGCTTATTTGTATGTGCCCACTGCATACTGTACGCTTTGCATACAGAAGCGCAGTCTCAAGAAGGACAAGGAGACTGAGTGCTGGTTTCCTCCTACCTAATATGACTGACTCCCTGACCACGTTGGGAGCGGTACTAAGTGCTGGTGACCACCTGTTTCTCAAAAGCTGGGCATTCTTGGTTGCCTAAAACATTGGCATGCACTGAGGTGGTATTGTTTTATCCTTTCCAGGACATAATTTTTAAGGAATGGGAGTTGGTGAGAACAACTCGTGCCAAAAGCACATCAACAACTAGGTCAGGGTGTTCACCAGCCCACTGCTTTCACTCACCTGCTGGCACAGATGCAGACTTAGGTAACAAAACTAGTACTGGACCAACAAACCAGGTAGGAGAGAGTGAGAGATCATCAAACAAACTTCAATACATACGTGCGGAAGGTCTGGTCAAGCACCAGCTTCAGCAGGAGATGTGAAAACAGAGCACTTAGAGGCAGAAGGCAGGAAACTACTTTTCCCTAGTTCCTCACTTGTGCACCACACACTGCTTGGGTCTGAAGGTAGTAGAGTCCCATGGATAGCTATACAATGACTGCAAAATTGGTCATAACGTGAAAGGTGAGCTTTTCCCTTTTCTCTTCGCTTCGCTTCTCTCACTTCTCAACAGATTCTGGTTATAATCGCTCTTAGCCAAGACTTCATCTATGCCTGTCCTTGAGATGGCAAAAGAAAAGGACAAAGCTCCTGAAAATGTTTCTTTTACTTGTGGTAAAACTCATCATAGGGGTTTACAGAAGGCACGAGTTGCCCAGGTAGCTTCCTTCTTCTCTCGCAGGAACAAGGCCTTCCCAAGTGACGTGCATTTTGATTCCCCATACAAAAATTGTAAAAGCATTTCATTCTGAAGAGGCTTATTTTAGACTGCAGAAACAACTGGAATAAAAAACAGCAAAAAGACTCCATGGGAACAAAATGTCCCCTAGGTTTGCACTCAGAGTTTTCTTAGGCTGTCAATCACCAGTCTAGAGAAAATAAAGTCATCCTAGTTTCATAGCTATCTGCGACTGTCATCATCCTGATTTGTGAACAGGTATTCAAACAAGTCTGGAATGATATTATAGGGGTCACTTCCATGTGTAATCCAAATAAGATCCTGAGCGTATCAGAGGGTAGAAGACCTAAGTCGTCCTACTGTAAACACTTCACCTGACACACTTTGTTTTCTTAGTGAGTCACTGAGAGACATGAAAATATTTTAGACTTGGTTATGAAGAACTGTGTTTTTGCAGAAAAGATCACCTATCTCACACTTTAAATAACTACAATCAGGAGTAAAGCACAGTATGTAAGAAAGGTAATATTTAGTAAAATCAGGGTACAAATTCATTTCATAGAATGCCTCTGTACTGCACCAGCTTGCTTTGTGACAGAAACAAGAAAAAGGAAATAGTTACTATTCTTTCAGGCATTGCTAAAAAGAGACACCACCTAGTATTTATGGGAGCTAAATGAAGGTTAGAAAAGGATTTGGCTGAATGTGGTTCCCTCCCTTCATCTAGATTTACCTTCTGAAGATATAGTGTCTTGAAGAGACATCATTTTGTTGTGTGTAGTAAACCTCAAGTATTTGGGGACGTGGTTTAGAAGTGGTTTTGTCAGGGTAGGTTAGTTAATGGTTGGACTTGATGATCTTAAAGGTCCCTTCCAACCTCAGCGATTCTATGATTCTATGATTTTGCAAAAATGACAAGGCCGTGTCTCCTGTTACTCATTATTCAACTAGATACTGATTTTCTGGAGGGAAACTGAGAACCATACTTCATCTGTAGAAGAAAAAAATGTTAACCTTTTGTTGTCATGGGAATAATCTGACATTGTCTTTTAGCCTGGTTTTGCTCATAGCTTCAACTTTTAGCTGCCAAAAGTCAACATGGCGAACATATTACTGGTGCAGTTTCTACCGCATATCCCCCACCCATCTGTACAAAACCAGACAATGTTAACCAATTTGATTCTGACTAAGATGCATGGCATCATTTCTATTCAGTGTCTCTTACAGACCTTATCAACATACGTCTGAATTTGTTGCAGTAGGCGAGTTAAGTAAGGTGACTAATACCTGCCATATATAGCTTGTTCTTTATCTGGGCCCCCAAGGGGAAAACTGGGTGCACAACGTAGCATTTTCTTTTTTGAATGTGTTTGGTTTTGTCTTGTGCTATTTAAGGGTGACTTATGTACTTTATGTGCTTATGTTAAAGAAGATGGGATTGAAAAACAATTCCTAAGTTCTATTGGTTTTAATTTTTTTCTTGAATTCTTACATGATAGGCTTCAGGAAAAATAATTCTCCCTGTGTATTTTCAGGCAATTGCTAAGATACTGAATATCTTACCTAGTTATTTCTTTAAGTCTCTGTCTTGGTAGAACGTATGTTTTATAAACTCCCAAACAATTAACAATTATCATATTTAAAACTATGGTGAGTTTTCTGAATCTCACTGGAGGGAACCGACCTCTAGATTTTTAAGTGTGTAAAGGAAGAGAGATGAAAATTTCTAGGGATTGATTTAGCCCACATGATTACAGAGAAAGCCGGGATGCCTAACTCTTCAGCAACTACAGTTAGAATGATTTAGCTGATGCTGTAAGTGTAAACATGTGCTTTACATCTGGACCCTAAAATCAGTGTTAATCCTGCACGTTAGAGGCTGGATTTGCACAACGGAAGAAATGTTCTCCCAGTTGCCAAACGACAGCAAGGTGGCTGGCAGGTAGCAGAAGTGAGAGAATTGTGAATGGTCTCACCAGGACATGTGGGATATCCAGAATGTTTGGTTATAGAGGGACTTGTGATGCTGAATAAGGCCAGCATGGACTGTTTAACAACTCCAGATTCATTGCATTTTTGTGAAGGAATTAAAAAGATTATTTTAATAATGTTTTGGTCATAGTTATAGTTACTAGGACTATTTGACCACTTGGGAAGAGTATAAGGTGAATAGCAGAGTACAGGTTTATGCTCAAAAACAGCTGATGGAAAACATGCCATTCTCTTCACAATAAACAGAACACCTTTTCTGAAGTTATGGGTAAATCCTGTTATCTCCTTTTAGCTTTAAAGAAAAGATAAAGCAGTAGGGAAAACACTGTTTCCAGTTTTCCTATTTCATTTTGTTATATACCTTTATATATAGCATACAATGCTTATAGTGAAGTATAAAAATAGTTATAATTTGTTGGGGGTAAAGATTGCTGAGTGAATTATACTTTGTGGGAAGTAGTGGTACATTCAGAAGCTGTGCAGTACAGTGATCGAGAGTGCAGAAGCACTTTCCATGTCAGAATCTGAAAGCACAGCTTAGTAAAAGTTTTCTTTGAAAAATATTAATACATTATTATGGTGTCTGTAGTATTTACATATGGCCCTTATCATTCTTCACAAATGAGTCACGGTTTCCCATATATCACAGTATACCTGAGCCATGTGACTGATAAAACTGCACATACCACAAGTGGTACATCTGTATCACTTTACAAAAAAAGAACAATGAAATTTTTTTACAGTAGCAATTAGAAACATTGTTTAAAATTATTTTCCTAGCACTTACAAAAATTATTTTGAAACAGAATTTACATAATACGTAAATAATGAAGTTGTATCTAATTATCTTGGCTGACTTTATTTTAAAACTGAAAAGTACTCTTCATTTTATACCACATGATCCTAATTAATAACCCAGGTGAAAAAGCTATTCAGTGCAAACAACTTTTTCGGTGGAAATGTGCTACGTTCCAATTAAAAGAGGTTTTGAAGTACCTCCCATTTATATGAAAACACATGAAATTTGCATTTGGATCTAAACTGTTGTGGCTCAGACACATCTGTATGCATGCAGATGCATTTCTGTTATTTGAATACCAGCAATACAATGCTAACCTAGCGACTGAAGTGACTGCAGCAGATCTCACGCTGAGACTGATACAAACAATGTAGTGAGTTTCTAACAGGTCTCTACATGTGGAAAACATTTGGTCTATCTGTGATTTTTTTTATTTTTTTTTAAATTCTTTCTAATTTTATGGTAATTATTTTTTTTACAATGTTATTTAACATTACCCTTGAGGGAGGCTAAGTTTTACAGTTAGATACTGTACAGATGGGAAATGGAGGAAAGGACTGATTACACAAACTTGCTAAAGGTCGCCAACCCACTGACAGAGCAGGGAGTAACATTCCAGTTGCCTCTAATTCTGTGTACTATTTCTTACATTAACAGTATGACTACATTTATCTTGTTGAGTAATGGATGAGTAAATACAGGAACTAATAGTGCAGACTGATGAGCACTCTCACCTCATAAAGTCAACTGAGCAACTTAGGCCAGAAAAATCAGCTTTGAGGGGAGAAATTTTGAAAAGAAGTCTCACATTAGATCAGAAAAACTGTAAAGATTTTATTTCCAAAAGGCACCTCGGTGGCTCAAGAGCACAGATATTAAATCAGCGCTGTGCTTGTTGACCATTTGGTTTTTCCTTATGGATCTGTACTGAAGTAAATCCAGCACATACAGGTAACGTGTTGGTGAGTATATGAGAGGCTCCATTTGCCTCTGATCTGAAGAGAGAATAAAGACCCTGGCTGGTACAACAGTGATTCGTTAGCTAAAGATGATCACCCCCCCACCCCCCCCATCACACATCCACTTCTCCCTTCCTAACTGGAAGCTACTGGATGAATCTCTGGAGCATCAGCAGTTATCACACATCGACAGCAACAGGAACTGTGAGGACACATCTAAAGGAGAGGGTGAGCGTTGCCGGCTCTGCCATTCAGGTGATCTGTTCTGTGTTTGGTATTGAGACATTCATCACGCATGAAGCTAATTGGATTTGTACAAAAATGTGAATGAAGATAGAGATGAAAACTTCCTTCTCAGGACTTCCCTTCAAGGGGAAACATAGCAGCCTTTATCCTAATGTCTGTTTCAGAATAATCAGACTTTGTAAAAAAATCCTAAAACTAAAACAAAAGAGATTCTAATTTTGAAAACAATCACCAAACAAAAACGCCTTAAGTTAAAAAATCCCTAAGTAAGACTAATCTTCCCATCTGGATGTACAGTAATCCAAGAGAAGGATAACAAAGTTATTGTGTGGGTTTTTCAATGTTTTTCTTGTGTTCACTGTGGTATTTCACAACTGACTGGGGCCTCCTTCGTCAGTACATTGGGAAACATCCATTGCAATATTAAATTGTTTAAATGAAAAAAAATAATAGTTTGCCAGAAATCTAACTCCTGTAACACAAGAAGTTGGCTCTTTGAGTAGCTCAGTTTCCAGCCATTGCTAAATTAATCTGCAGATGACAGACAGCCCTCTTTGGCCACTGGAAATGATGCTCCAGCTGAACAAGGAGGTCTTCTGACACTGGGCTAGCGCTGCTTAGAAATTCCAGCTTCCACAGCCAGTAAGTGCTCCAGGGACTGATGTGGACAACGTTCAGCATCTTCCATGTGCAGATAGATCAGGTGGCAGCCAACAGCCTAGATGCCAAGCAACCATGCCTTTCCATGCCTCAACCTTGCCTTTTTGAAGAGCAGAAGGGCACCTTTCCTCTCTATGCCTAACTCCTAAACCACCATCGTTGAATAAAACTTGTGTCTCCTATTGTTTTAACCACGTACAAGTTAAATAACAGGTCCTGTTCATCACTTAATGTCCACCAAAAATTGAAGCCATCACACATCAGTAGCATTCTGGACATGACTGATGACATAACTCCTCATTCAAGGCTGCCTCTTCATCTCTACCAAGCACTAGCTGTTTAGCTACTCCTGAACTGCTCTGGTGGTGCTCACTAACAGCAGCATCTTTAAAGATGGCACGGACCAGCCTAGTTAGTATTTTGAGGTATATTGGTTTTCCCACAGTTATATCGCTTTATGAGTGAAAGCTCTGTCCTAAGTCCACCTCTCTTCTCAACATGGAGATTTGACATTGCTTGATCGCACATTTATTTTTATCTGGAGGCTATATAGAAGGGATTAAAAAAGGCTATTGTAATAACACAGAAGCCTGGAAAAAGATTAACATGGAAAGGATGTTAATCCAGTATCAAAAAGTGTTTAGGCTGTGATATCTTTGGAAGCTTACGGATGTCATCCTACAATGGTGTGATAACTATGAAGGGTCTGACTGGAACCAAACAAAGCTGAAATTCAATGTCATCCTGCTTATCCTTTACACGTTATATCACACTAAAGCAGGGAATTTCAAACCAGTAAATAGCTATAATCCCAATGGGAAATCAAGGATGGAGAATTTCCTGTCCTTTGATATTTAAAATCAGAAATGCTGCTGTTTTCTTTCAACTTACTTTTATTGGGTTTGCATAATACTTGAAACAATACATAAAATAAATATTTTACAATTTTGTTCCTGAACATTTCCACAAAACAAACACAAAATACTGCAACCTTGTCTACTCTATTGACCTTCACCACAAGTGTCCAGGACATGAGTTTCTCCACCCACCAGCCAGCTACATAAAGGATTAAAATGGTATTTTTCAAGGGAAAATCAGGAGTGTGCAAGGACTACTGGAGAACCCATAAGAAGAGATAATGGGGAAAGCATGCTATTAGGAGGTTTCCAACATTCTTTACCAAAAACACAGGACACAGTGAAAACTCAAGGCTTCTTTTATAAAGAAGAACAGTTATTAAAAGGTTATCAGCCTTCTGTAGCTAGACTAGGCAGAGTCCAGTAGTCACAGAAGTGTATCTCTAAAGATTTTTCTAACCGTCTTTGAAAATTTTGTCTAACCATAGTTTTGAATCCTGGCAACCTGTATCTCACACCTGGGGGACCTGTGTATGTCACTCAGCAAAAAGAAATGAACTGTCTTACCTCACCTCCTGCAGAGAAAACTAACACAGAACACCAATAGCCTTCATACCAAAACACTGATACTTTCAAAGTCTGCCAGAAAAACTCTTTAACCCATGCAACATCACGACAAAGCAGCTTTATTTCCAGAGAAGAGAGAGCGTCAGCAAACCGTGGAAGAAACACTTCTCATGGACCAGTCCGTATCAATGGACCATGCTTCCAAAACACTTAAGCTACCAGATATGTTGACCTTCCAAATCGGAAAGGGTTAACGTATTTTCAAACCTCTTTACACCTCGTTCAAAATGAAATGAAAATGTTTTCTCCAGTATACAGGATGTACATGAACAAGTGCCAATTTACAAGTGAAGGTAAGAACGAGCTGCAGCCTCAGTTCTTCAGTTCATAATGTGTAACCATCCTTCTGAAGAACAAAACAAATTATTGATAGCACCAGCTCTGCAATACAACAGAAATGGAGAAGAACAGACCAGATCGGTCTTTGGAGAGAATTTGGAATAAGGACCTGAAACAGGAATTTGAATTCACGCTTTTGTGAAAAGTACTTTCAAATCTCTCATAATCACAAATAATTAATACTTTGCTATACAGCCTTTTTACATCAGTTTCTAGGAGTTGATCAGTGCTTTCATCAGAGACAAAGTGTTATCAGGAAAATTGTTCTTTGCGCAGATTTTAGTAAAACATCATTATTTTCTGCACTTTCCAGTTTGGACCTAAAGGCTTTGTCTATACTAGCAAATTTAAGATATCAAGGACGGTTCTCTGGCAGTGGGGCCAACTGGCACAGAACAGTTCACATCCATCATATTAAATTCTGCCAGCCTCCAAAACAGTGGCTGCAACCAAAATGCTACTGGGTCCCTGGCCGGTGCGAACTCCTCAAACTGTACCATTAATTCTTTGGAAAAGTGCTAGTCAGCCCTGGCCGAAACTGCACCCAGTTGTTGCTAACGATTTAATGATGTAGTTGACAAACCCCAGGACTTTTTCTAGCACTACTTAATTTATTAGTGTGGGCATAGCCGAAGAGTGGGGTTTATCTCACCCAGCCGTAGGTGTCTGCAGCTGAGCAGTTGCTGCAGTCTGTCTTTATTAGAGCCAGTGGCGGTTTTGTTTGTAGCGCATACTTCAGCGGTCCATTTAAGGGTGGAACGGAGCACCCTACAAGTGTCTGTTTCTCTCTGCGGATTAAAAGCTGCCCACAGGGGCAAACCGAGTGAGACCGAGCCCACCTGAAGATTACACTGCTGCGGATCGAATCAAACCCCACGGATTAGCCCAGTCCTCACAACAGCTGAAATAAAGAACGAATAAGCAATGCCTGAAACTGCCTGCAATACCGTGGGACTGCTTCTCCCCGTGAGCCTGGCAAGAAAGCCAGGTTCTGAGCCTCCTTTTCCCCTGTTTGCAGTGTGAGGTTTGTGTGTTTAATTACCTCACGGAGCTGTTGTGGGGCCCACCTACATAATGTTTGCAAAGCGATGTTTGTAGAGCGCTGTACGGTACATGAAAAGTAGGAAGGCGAGCCAGGCACCGAGGGGGAGACAGAACAGCCGACCGAGCTCTGGATTCCTACCGTTTTGTTCACTCCCCTGGCAGCTCTCACACCGTGGCTGCGGAGATTTAGATAGCTCAGCCTTACAATTAGCTGCTTATTTTCTCCGTATAAACTGTGTCGAGGGCCCCTGTATCAGACTACTGTTTGCAGCTAGCTTACAAGTTGTTGCTGTTTTCTGCCGCACGTTGGCTCCTGGCGTCGCGACTGCATTTGTACACACAGAGAGTGGCACGGATTTGCCGCTCAGTGCCGACTCCGGACAGTTTTAGCTCCCGAGGAAACCGCTTAGGAAACGTGTGTGAAAACGGCACTACTAAGGGAAATAATACCAATCTGAATTGTAACGATCCTTACCGGTGACTGCTGTAGCGGTATTTATGCACATGTGCAGAGGAACGTGCTGCGGGCTCACAGCAATCGGGGAGAGCCAGAGCATCCAGCATGAATGGTGGCTGTTTAAGCAGGGCACAATATTGCTACTGTTACAGACAGCTGGGAGGAAGTCTTGGAGGGGCATCATGGTCCACTGACCGCACACTTCTGTCTGACAGCTTTGAAAGAGGCCAGCAAGAAAAATCTACGCCTATTAAGCAGTGGCAAACCCTGCTCCTCCCTGGGGAACAGCGGGAGCTGGGAGACAAATATTCAGTTGCTTTAACCATTCCCTCCAGAAAACAAAAATCTCCTACAATTCAAAGCTCCATTTTACTTTCTCTGTGTTGGCTCAAAGGCGTTAGCAGAGGCGGCATTGCGGAAAGGTGCTCTCTGGCTTTTCAGTCCTGAGGGTCTAAGCAGGCAGACACGTAGTTATAATCTCTCGTATCTGCCATTTAGGCCATTTGGCTCAACGAGTCTCGGAACGAGCTAGCCTGTTGCTGGCGTTTGAGCACTTGCAAAAGGTTATCAGCGCAGGAACATGAGACCGGTCCAAATCTAGTTTGAAAGTATGCAGTTCAGAAGGTGTGAGCTCTCCTCCCTTATTTCTTTAATACTCAAGCTAGGCAGCCTCCTCTGTTATTTCTTGTTACACGTGCTGTTATGATACGACTTCTGTGCTTTAATACCAGTAAGCGTGGCCAGGTGACTCTCCAGGAGATGGCTGACTCCTGTTGTTTAAATCCACTGTACCATTTCCATTGGCAGAGGCTCACGAAAGCCAAAGTGATTTTAGCTGGTGGGAGAGTAGTACCTCATAGCCAAGTTTCAAGGTGGAAATCAGTGTAGAATTACACTGAGCAAGGGCCAAGAGGGAGAAGCCTCCCCACGTTGCCAAGTGCTTCAAAGGAGAAGGATTTATGACTCCTTTGAGAGTTTAGGATGGTGCCAGCTGTTGATGGTGGCTAATATGGCACAAAAGAGAGGCTAAATTCACACTGGATTTAACAGCCCTGAATCAAGAGAATTGCACCAGTATGATTTTAGCCAGACTTTCTAATAGTGTCTTTAAATGTTGATGCAAACTCTAGAAAGTATTCCCTTTACCCAGCTCGCTTTCTCATTATCTGTTCTTAAGTTATAGTGTTAACCACTTCACCAGTCGCGTAAATCCCACTTCTACCCTGAAAAACCATCAAAGCTGCTTGTATACTCATTATTTATACTGGCTATAGATATCACACTTTTTAAAGTTAAGATAGGGGATTATTCATAAAAACTTTTGTGTAATTACTGAAATCTGCCAAGATGTCTATGTTACTATTTTATATTTACAGTTAGAATGAACTGTCCATAATGAAGACATATATGTGAATGTGATAGAGTGACCGTGATGTGAGAGGAAGGCATAAAGAGCACAAATAAAGAGAAAAAATTTGTGAAAAGTTTGAAAGCGTGAATAAATAGTTTGTTCCTAGAAAATGTAAAATGTGAAAAATTAAAAGATACACAGATTTTCTTTTTTCAAAACTGAATTTTGTTTTAAGAATATTATGAATAATACATATAGCATAAAGGAAGCATTGCTGTATAGCACAATGAAAAAAGTAGCCATAAAATCTTTACTTTTGAATAACAAAATCTATAATTTCAGAAACAGATCTGCACTTAAATAGATGCTTGCTTCTTGATTTCTTTTTAATTTGGGGAAATTTAAATTATTGAAAATAGAAAGCTCAGTATTCTTAGCTTTTATGCAACAAAGGACAGTTGTATCTGCAGGGCTCAGAAATAGTATATCACGGCAATGTCTTGCTGTTACTGAAAATACAGTAGCAGAGAAAGGTTATTGCCCACAGCTGTTGTCCTTTGAGGTGTGTTCTCTATAAACATATTCTTGTAATAGTTGCTCACAAACACCAAAAAATCACCACATCCATAGAGAAAGATGCATTTACATTGCAGAGAGTGCCATGCACCAGCCTTTGTCCCTACCTCTTGCTTCCTCTGATTTCTAAGAGTTCCAGAAAACAGTATGGGTTGATGAGAGAGAGGGAAAAGTTAATGGATTGTGAATGCGCATATTGACAACACATTGCTAAAGAGATAAGGAAGTTCCTCTTCTGAATTCTTACTTTATAGGTGCAATTTTCACTGTTGGAGAATGCAGCCAGTGTTCTCCATGAATTGCTATTTAGTGGAAGGAAGTGCTTGGCATCTCAGGCTGAATAAAGACTGAAGGTTTGCTCTTCAAAGGTGGCATGAAGACTTCAGCAGTAGCCTGAAAGCTGGTGAAGGTGTGACCAGTGCTCCAGGCAGCAGCTTTGCACATGTCAGTGTTGAGGACGTTGCACAAGGAAGGTCATTTTTTAAGCTCTGGCATTTACCAGGGCAGTGCAAGAGTAGACTTCATGCAGAGTTAGCCGGGAAGACACTTTCTACTATCTTACAGCTTCCAGTTGGAAGCAAATCCAAGAAGTTTCTCTGAACGCTTTGCCTTTCAAAAAGGGAAGACTGACCTAACATGCAGCATGTGTTTGGCAATCTAACCTACCAACATGAGGGTAGCGTCAAGGTGAAATCCTCAATTAGATGAAATTTTGACACTATTTTAAGGAGGAAAAAGGGATAATACAAGAGAAGACCCTTGTTCTTACAAAATATGGCATATATGGAGTCTGCCAAACAAGCCTGATCTCCCAAACCTTCCTAGATGAGAAGATGACCACTGGAAAGGCCACCTTCACTGAGAAGACGTAGGAAAATGACTGGACATCATATAGGTGGGGACACAGCCTGAGTTCTGTAGAGGAGAAATTGTGTGGCAGTAGGAACAGGCATGAAATCCTATGGAAACCTTATGGTATTAACAAAGTGGAGTAAAGGAGAGCGCTCTTCTCCCACTTTGAGCAAGAAATCTTGGAGAGGAAATGGAGAAGAGAAACTCAGATAGTGAATCCGTTTTCTTTGGTTTCATTATTGATCAGGCAGAAGAGTTCTTGAAAGTTTGTATCAACCTCTGGACAAGATCAGAAATGTATGAGGTGGGAACTGAAGTAGTGGTATAAGCTTAACAGCTCTTGAAACTCAGTCCAAGAAAGTATTTTCTTATGAACCAAATATGCTGAAAATAAAGAGCACTGAAAATAAAGAGCACAGAAAATACAGAGCAATGGAATTTAAGAATTTAAGAGTAAGAAGAATTTAGTAAAAACTCTCCTAACCCCAGCATGCCAGAGGACATCCAGCTGATGTTGGAAGAAGGTGATAATCCTAAGTGTTGCCTCTCTAGTCAGGACTTTTAGGGTCAGTAGAAAAGCTGAGGTGAAGGTTTGAAGGCTTGTCTTCATGCGTTACCTCCTGCTTGTGGGATGTTGCAGTGGTATTGATACTGCTGTCTTGTTGCTCTGATGATCTGCTTCTTGTCAAAAAACTAGTGGTTTTTGCTTTGCCTGGAAAAAGAGGTGTTGAATGATTCGGAAGATGCACCAACAGAAGAAAATAGGCCTTTCTCGTTCTGTCAGAGCTTGAGAAGCTCATGGACTTTTTCAGGATGAAGTTCCAGGGATAACACTGCTGTTCAGGAACAATATAGTACGTAAAGCCATCGTAAACTGAGCACTTCCTAGGACATGCTCCTCTTCCTCTATAAATAGTGAGTGTGGAAATCACTGGTGGTGAAACAATTACACTTAATATACCATTTGAAACCTATCCAAGAGGCAAGCAAAGAAGTCTTTGAAAGAAGGATCACTCAGCACCTGTAAGGTGAAAAAAATCCCTCGGTAGAAGCATTTGAGGGTAGGTATGGAATTCTGAGATGTTCAGTGGAGCTCTGACTTGAAAAGAGATTAGTGATGCAGGTCAAGATTCACTAAAATATCAGGTGTTGCTCTGATTTCTCTACTGCTGGGCAGTAGAGAAAATTGCCTTTTATGGCTGCATCCAAAGCATCAGAGTTTGATGAGTTGGACAAGACAATAATAAGGTGAAAAAATCTCTAGTTAACAGTATTTTCTTGGGTATATCCATACATAATTAAGCACTTGAAGAAGGACTGGGGAAAGAGCTAAAAAAAAGAAATTGAAAATGCTGTAGGAAGTTATTAGAATATAGTTAAGTTTGAATAAGGAATCGCAGGAAATCTAGGTGATAATACATGGAAAATATTTTATCCGATATTATAAGTAACTTAATTTGAAGAAGTTATTTGCAATTTATAGAAACCATTTTGTAGTATTCAAGTATAAACATTGCTCCATAATGCTTTCATAATCACTGAGATAAGGTATTTCAGCTGCAAAGATTTTATTTTCAGTGTTTCTTAATTTTTCCATAACAGGCCTTAGAAAAAAAATCTGGGGGAAATGCCTATTTTAGTTTGAAAATGTTGAGACTTCTTCCCCCAAACATTCTCATTTTTAACATTGTTCCTGTGTTGTAGTGTCTAACTTATTATTTTCTTGCTTAGACCCAATTTGCTATTACATCAGCTCACCTCTGATTTAAAATGTCAGTTAAATTGACTTTATAAGTTTAATATGCAGAAGAGGCAAATGAGGTCCTTTATCTCGATAACAATTTATCTAGGAATTTAGTAGTTTTCCAAAAATATTGCTGTTATTTAGTATAATGTTATATATTCATGCTTGTTCAGAGCCCTATTCCTTCTATTGTTCAACAGCTTTGCAGTCGTTTCCCACTCTCTCTGTTGAAGTGTTTCCCTTTAGTCTCCTCTGTGTATAGTCTGCTAGACTTTCTCCTAATACTTTCATCCTCCATCCTTTCCTTAATATGTTTTTCTTGTATCTCCAGTACCTGAATCTCCTATTTATCTTTTACCAACTTGGATATAAATTAACACAAATTGCTCCAGAAACGATGTTTTATCATTTACATTTTAAAGAAGTTGCAGCAGACCACAAAAGTACAGAAGGTGCTAAGGTAGAACAGCTGAAATTCAGGTATTTGAATGTGCCATCATCAAAAGCCCTGCTTCATAATTTTTTGACAGCAACTTTTCCTCTCTGCTTAAAGATGCACTTCTGGGGATACTTATCATTGCTAAGCAGTTTGCTGCCTGTCTCCAAGGGTGTGCTGACAAATGAACATCAACGTGACATAAGCTTGGATCTTCCTCAATGAAGAAGTTTCTAAGTCTGAACATGGAAGGGAAGGAGAAGAGAAGTTATCTACCGAGCCAGCTTTGAACAGAGGTATTCCTGAGAGATAACAGTGGTGACAAAGTATGAAACTTGCTGAAAGTAACTTTTTAGAGCTAGTTCACAAACCGGCTGTGATTTTAACAGCTGGTCTTACTGGACTAGACGGAGACACCTCCAGAAAAGCCCTGCCTGACTCATGTGGGAATATTTCATTTGAGAATTGCAATACGACTGCATATTCCCACATGTGCCCTGAAAGGTCTTCGGTCCTTACGGCATATCTAAATATACCTGCATATCTTGTCCAGGTGGTAATGTGGCTGCCATTGTCACAAAAGGGGATGAAAAGATGCAAGTGCCCCCTCTTTTACTGTACTTAATGGCCACATGAGAAAGTCTGGGGTTCAGGTTCTTGACTCTGCTCTGTATTTTGCATTAGATGGCTATTGACCAATAAATATAAGCAGTCCAGAGAGAAAAGACCACAGAACCTTTGGGCTTTCCTTTCCTAAGACCATTGTCCAAATCATAAAGAGAACTGTGCTCACTCTCACTCCTGGCCCTGGCCCACTCAATCTTTAATTGTACCAGGCAAAGAAGAACAACTTCAAGCCGTCAGGTGGAGCATATCCGTAGTCTAAACAGCCTGGGGTCTAGTGGTTGGAAACATAGAAGATGTCAGTCTGTTACACACTGAATCACTGCTTTTAGCAATAGGGCCTTAGTACTATATCATATAGCGTTGGTTACAATATAGAAGCAATGCTATTGTAATGTCTTTCACTGCTTATACAAAAATATGGTTATTCAGTTTCTCAACAGAGGCAATATCAGCTAAAAAGTAAAAGAGTTTGCGCTATGCACTCTGGACAGAGATATGTACATGAGCCTATGAAAAAGGTGATGTTCAAGAGATGTTTTTATTGTTACTTATTCAATTTGCTATCTGGAAGTGCTGTTGTCTCAGTTTACATATTTGGCTCCATTTATGTAAGCCTCAAAAAAAATTTTGAAGAGAATCAGCCCTTTTTACTAGCATATTGAAATACTTTCAGATATTTTTCTGCTGGAAGTCCATGCTTTGGGAAGATTCAGATGCAAAATTATTATATAGGATAAAGAGAGGGCAGAAGTAGTCATTAGAGCTATGGGCAGCACAGGCATTTTAACAGCTACTTAGCAACTTTTAAGCAGCCACATTTGGGGAAAAGGTTTAAGGAAGAGTTTGGTGGGGCAGATAGAGACGTAATTTAGAGAGAAATAAACAAGAGGTCACTACAATATGAAAGCTCTGAATGTTTGTTTATTAATAATGGGAAAGAACAGTTGGACAATATATGGGCATTCTGTTCCTATATGCAACAAAATCCATATGAAATAAATTTTGTAAAAACCAACTGTAGAGTAATGGTGAATGCTGATATTTTGAAGTATTCAGCAGCTGATCCTGTCGGTCAGGTCAATCCTGTTGTTCTCTGGAAAGATGCTATAAGGAACTCCCTTCAATGAAACGGAAATGTTACTGCTAAAATATTATTTTACTTGCATTTCCCATCCTGCATATGTGTTACTGGGTAAAGTATGTGAGAATATGTTTGGATGGCAGATGCTCCACAAAATAAAGCTGTACTGTACTTTTGTTTGCCACTAACAACATCTTGGAAGTTGGGAGATGTGCCAGTAACCATGAGGCAGTTATGTTGTTGGGATAAACCACAAAGACTTTGCAAGCTTCTGCTATGTAATTTTCCCGCAATTGTAGTTAACAATTTCATTCCCATAGTACTGTTTGGTCATTCTTACCACAACAGTTGACCTGATTTATTGATCCAAAGGAATGAACACAAATAAGTAACAGTTAAGTGAAAGTTGTGGCATTCCAAGCAAGCTGTGGGGAAGGAACAAGCTGCATTTGGTCAGATTTTACAAAAAACAAGACCTAGCTAGGACCTATGCTTCCAGCTCAGCACTTGCTCTTTTCTCTATTAAAATCATCAGTGCTTTTAAAATTATTTCTCTGTTGGATGCAAACTTATGCTGTACTCATTTCATCCACTGTTTGGCATCAAAGCCTAACAATGGAAAAGTAGTTACATGGGCCATTTATGATAATGTTTTTTAGAAAAACTCTTGTCCTGTGGCTACTGGCACCACAGATTTGTTTATTAGAACATAAAGTTCAACAGAAATCCCACATGTCATCAGACTCTCGCTGATGGAAGTTTCTTGCCATGGCTTTCTGGGATAGTTTCAAACAACATGCATAATTTTCTTAGCAAAAGGCAGTGGAAGAGATGCTCACCTTAAGGACATATTGTATTCTTGAACAGGTAGCTTTTATCTACTTGTTAAATAAGTGGATAAAGGCTTTCTTTTTCCCCACAGAAATGTCAGTTGCTCAGGTGTAACGTGTTTATATGTGTCCATAAAGAAATCATCCAGGCAGAAGTGAACATATTGGAGAGGACAAGGAAGAAGCGACTTAATTTGCTTCATTATAAAGGGATTATAAAGATGGGGAAGAAAGACAGAGGGAAGACACAGATGCTTGGAATCAGACTCAACTTATTCAAGTTGTACACAATAGGAACAAATGCAGGTCAAGAACTGAGAGGCAATCTTGGAAGAGCAAGAGCACGTAGGCCTTATAATAAATTCGCTTTCAAGCATTGACTTGGAGCCCATCCCTAAAACGTAAGCAAAATAGCTGTAAAAACCTTTGGCAAAATATTTCATACAACTTTTGTGGCTGTTTTGCATAGATGATGAAAGTTCATTGGTGTTACCTTTACCCCAGTTCATTACAGGTCCCAGCCCTGCCAGCAGACCGTACATATTCCAATTTAGGCTGGAACTTTTGTTTCTTCTATAAAACCTGAGATAAAAGTATATAATAAATCTATTCTAAAATAATGTCAAAAAGTGTGCAATGCCATTAAAGACTGTGTAATACATATCTATGATGGAGTGGCGTTAATGCAACCTTAGACTTTATTATTTTTTTAAGGAAAGGTCATTGCTTTCAAGCTTGTCAAGTTTGTCATTGCCACCAAGTTTGAATCTTTGCCTTTATGAATTAAATGTTTCTTAACCTCATTTAAAAAACACCTCATGACACATGGAAGTTAAAAATATGGTAACAGGAAGAATGCAAAAAGGATATATATGGATGTGTATGTTGCTTCTGGACTCAGTTGATGGCAATGTTAATTGGAGCTGTGGTGCTGCAACTATTTAGATATAATCAAAACACGTAAGAGCAAAGGCAGTACAGTACATACTTCTAAATCTAAGAGCAAGGGGCTCTGCTAATTACCAATTCTGTCCTCATGTCTACGCGTTTGGGATGAAACTTATTTCTCCCAGAAATGTTCTCAGTCTTAATTAATTATTGATATACAAACACCACGCATCTTAGATGAAAGATACTTTATAGATTCAAAAAGCCTTATTTGCTTCATCATCGGGGGCTTCTAATCACTGATGGTTTACTGCAACATTATGTAGAAGAAATACACACCATATTGGTTCAACTAAAAAGACAGTGCACATGGTATGTTTAGAGAAGTGACTAGCCTCTAGATGTAAATTTACTGCTTGTAAATCTTATGGCCATTTTCTTTTTTTTTGTGCTCAGGCTGCTACGTACTATTGCTACTGCCTGGAGTGAGCTCTTTATGACAGAGAATCAAATCTCTATCCACGTAAGATGATGTGGTCAATCATTTTTCTTCTGCACATGAGTTTATGCCTGCTACCGTATATCTGTCTTTTACTTACAGACGAAGCAAAAAACAGAGGAAGAAATTGGGTCTTGATCCAGATTGGACTGAAGCATAAATGGGCTTCAAGATTCAAAATCAAAATGAAACTTCGGAATAAAAACGGTGTGGCAAAGGGGTTCACTTTCATTGAAATCACACCGGGACTTCGGAAAACATTTTAGTTTGCATTTTAGTTTACTATTGATCTCATGATATTTGAATTAATCAGGAAGAATTTTTCCTTGAGAGACAGACTCTTTACAAAGAAGGTATGATTTTGGTGAATCACAAGCCATTCACCCCTGTCCTCTAAAGTGCACCTCCGTGAGGCGTTTGTTGTCATCTGCTAAAATAAACTGATCTCCTCAGCTGTGATGGTGTCATCACCAATCTCCAAACTAGGTTTTACACTGCAGTATGAGGCCCATTACACCACTCCAGAACCCTCCAAAGCATGTCTAGGCTGTATATTTTTCTGCCTTGTTTATTACTTGTAAGAACAAATTGCACTATGAGTGTAACAGCTTCAGATCATGACCACACTGATTATTAGTCAAAGTTATAAGATACACAATTAATTTACTTTATCACAGTGAAGGTTAAGCACTTGTGTTGTCTTTAAACAAGCTCTACCAGATAAAATAACATGCACTGTACATCCGATACTTGTGTTCTATCTCTAGCAGGGCCTCTAGATTCCTTCTTGCAAGATCTCCCCCCGTCTAGGAGAACCAGAGATTTCCTTATCTGGCTGGCCAGGTTGCCAGAGTGATGCTTTGTAAAAGAAATCATCAGGATGCTGTGGCTGTGGACTTAATTACCACAGCATACCTTATCTGCCACACTTTCTCTTTAAAATAGCAGTCCTAATCTTGACTTGTGGTCCTACAATTATACCTTTCCCATTGCCCCTAATAAAATTCTCTTTGCTTGGTGTAGATGGAGGCATTGAAAACTGTCAATCAAATTTAAAGAAAATCATATTCTTTTAATTAAAAAGAACAGTGATACCTGACAACCCAATTTGCAGAACATCACCCATGAATATTCAGTATATAAACATTCTAAGATTTTATCCACCTGGCGTTTGCAAACTAATCAATTCTCCAACATTGTGCCTTAACAGAAACAACTGCATAATTTACATACATTTTAAATATGACTAGACGTATACAGTACCATTTAAAAAATTTCTAAACTCATGTAATCTCAAAAGTTTATAGAGCCCAACAGTACAATAAATAGGGCAAACTTGTAAGTGGGATTTTATGTCTATCAGTATCAGGTAACCCCATTACTTGTTTCATTTTTGGTGAAAGAATAAATTATTCTTTTGCTCTTTGTTATGAAGATCTGTGATAGGTAAAATACGACGGAGGCAGAAAGGTGATCTAGAGGAGTAAGTTTTGTCCCCACAATCTTTTCAGAAGACTTTTGCTAGGAAGGGTTTTCCAATAACCTGACAAAAAGGACAGTTCCCAGGTTTACCTTACAAGATCTACTCCCAGAGATGGTTTTCCTTCATCTTTTCTAATTCTAGTGTTTTCTTCTTGTCAGGGGAACACTTTTGGTGTGTTATAAATTGGCAGATGTTGCGTTTTCAGCTCTAAAAAGTTTCTATAGTAAATATTTGCAGAAGAAAGTATAAAGCCTGCAAGAAGAAATATTCAACGTTTGAACATATCCACTTCCCACCTAAACGTAGTACAGCTTGGACATACCCAGTCTAGTTTCAAGCAGAAGCAATCATAGCATATGATTTCAAATCTGATCTGTCATTTTTCTTGGTTAAGAACCTTAACATAGACTATTTTCTCCTTCTAATAGCAGAAATAATATGCTAGAGAGCCAGTGCTTCCATGTTAAAGAAAGAACCATGGGGAGGGCTTGGTAAATGTATATTACTTAGATTTTATACGTGGGAACTGGAAAAATAAAATGTTGATGAGGAATCTTATTAGCTTGTACATAGACAGACTAAATGAAAACTCATAAAGCTTCATGCAAAAAGGGCACTCTCTGTGCAGAGATCAACCACTAAGTATAAGACTTTGGTAAAGACCTACTAAGCATTTCTTTTAGTCATCTTAATAGGCAAGTGTCAAAATATAGCAGAAGTCCTCAAGCAGCATAACTGCTATGGTAAAAAACCGCGAACCGTGCAGTTAATTTTGAAATGTATAAGTTGAGAAATAGTAAAAACCTGCTTATTTTCCCTTTAACATTAGATTGTTTGCTACAAGGCATGCTCCAGTGTATTTTCCATTTTAAACGTCTGATGCAATAGACTTTCCTTCTTTGTGATGAATGTTCTGACAAAGAATTGGTGGTAACAAAGGTATGTGTATTCTAGGTATTTCTGATGTTAAGATTCTTCAGTCGAGTAAGACTGCCCATTTTTCTCACTATTCCACCACAGCCATGCTGGATGGAAGTAGGTCTGCGCAAAACATTTCTTACAGATGAAGTATCTGAAAGTATGTGACTGCCCACTATGACAATGACGGTAAAATCTTGTTTGAGTATACCAAAATAGTGCTGCTGAATATAGCTATTTATCAGAGGCATAAAATGGTGCCTATTCTACTCATCTGACAACATTGACTTTATGCTATGGGACCCCAATAAGGGAAACATTCATAGCCCCAGATCTCTGCCGAATCCCTCAAAGTCAGGGGAAACTGGCTCCGTGCAGGAACCCACTGTTTACAGCAGCTGAGAAAAGTAGGGTAAAAGCAGGAAGAAGTGCTCTGCAGTCAAAAGACCTCGCAGTCAAACAGAATTCCAAGGGAGGGAGTTGTAGGTGCCGTTACCAGATATTCAAGGACAGGTTAGGTAGGCGCGAGAGCAGATCACCCGGACTGTAACAGGCCAAGTGATTCAGGAGCTTTCATGTAACTACTTGCTGTTTAAGAGTTTGTGAGAAAAGAATTCTGCCGCTTATATCTATAGATGGAGAACTTCCTCTAATTAAAAACACTGGAATTTATAAACTCCAAGTCAGTGGCGGAAAAGTCCACGCAAAATATATTCTACAAAATACAATAGGGGGGGAAAAAAATGAAAAGAGGAAACAATTGGAGCTCTTGTGCAAAACAGCAGTATTCTTTGGTGTCACTATTCCTTTGTTAATCGGGAAAATAGCAAAATGACCCCACTTAACTTCACTGCAGAAAAGGGTGGAAACACAATCCAGCTGACAGCTATCCAGTCAGGCCTATAAACAAAGAAATCTAATTTTTATGATCACATTTGCATACCATATTCAGACATGTATTTGCCCATGCCTATATTACACATACACACCATATTTTTGTATAGATACACAACATCCTATTGGGAGTTTGAATATGACAATATATACAGCAAATCTATACAATAACACAAAAAATGTACAGAATTTTTAAAGTAATACAATTGAGATAAAAACACAACTAACGCTGCTCTTTAGTTCAGTATGTAAATAACTGTGATTACTGTAACCTCCAGGATTTTTTTGATATTATGGAAATTTTATCAGAAACTGCCACACTAAGCTTTGATAGTTAAACAAGTGGAACAAAGTGGTACTGGTTTCTATTTTGGATCTTTGACTTTCTGGTTCTGCTCCAGTAGCACAAAGTGTCATACATGGTTTCATCACTGTACAAATCTGCTGAATTGTTAAAAATCAAGATGATTAAATAAAATGTGATATTCCAATGTTAATTTATAAACAGAAAACCAAGCTGTGTTAGGAACCTAACATCCAGAGCTTGTCAAACCACTAAGACAAAAGATTTGAAATTATTTCTTTTCTTGAAGAAGATAATTTCATATCAAAACGTGTTTTGCATTTTTGATCCATCACCTATCTTTTTTGTTACATGTTACTTATCAAGAAAAGACTAAAATCTTTTCTCAAAAAAAAAAAAAGAAGTGCCATTGGTATTTCTTTCAAATATTTTTTCCCATCTTCTTCCAAACAGAACTGTGCATGAGACCATTATTTCAATATTTTTTCTTATTTTATCACAGTTTGCTTTTTTCTCCTGTCTTTTCCAGATAGCAAAGTGGCAAAGGCGAAAGATTAGGAAAAGAAAATAAAGTCTTGAAATTTTAAAAACATCTTTACAGGCAATGTTTTTTTTCCAAATTAGACAATTTTTTTTAGAACAAGTCTTGTGTGAAAAACATCATTGGCCAAAATCGTGATTGTGAAAGTGGTATTGGAAAACTTCAGCCACTCCTAATAACATCTCTTTACAGTTGTCTCCTTTTCTTATTTGTAAATCACAGCTGTACATTATTTCACACAAGTATTTTATTTAGCTGGTCTCTTCTCTGTAAATCTGGTGAACAAAGAGTTAATGAGTTTTTGGAAAGTATGGTGGTAGGCTATGCTGGAGGGCACTGACCGGCTCAGAACTGCTCCAAGCAGCTGTGGCTCCATGGAGTTCCAAGGAATTGCAATCGCTTATGCCAGATCTAAATATATCTGCATCTGAAGAGTTCCTATTAACTAAAATAATCGGGCTTCAAACAAAGGTGGGGATTTGCCATGATTTCTGTATCCGTACAGTTCAATTACAGCACTCTTCTGAGCTTTCTTTGAGAAGAGCTAAAACTAGTTTGGTCCCCACCTGTGACAGAAAATGTTTTATTTTTTGGTTTTCTGATGAAGAAAAAATAAAAAAAAAAACAGTCAAAAACCCCAGACCCTTTCCAGTAAAATCTTCCATCAAAATACAACAGTGAGTAGTTGGGGTGTGTGAAAATGATATATTGTGAAAACTCCTTCAGCAACTTTTTTTTTGGTGTTACATAAAGTTAATTATTTAGCTACAGAAATAAACATTTAGAACATCTAGTGACTATCTATAGCATGTCATTATATGACGTCCTGCAAACTAGCAGCTAGTCACTTGGTCTGCCTCTAGACTGAGCAGTGGCTACACCATGCATGGGCCAGGGACAGGATCCTTTGCCTTTTTCTACTTCTGTCCACCTTCTTCGTGTAGACCACACACAAAAAAACCAAAAGAAGGTGATTTTTTTTTTTTTAAAGAGTTTGCCTTTTGTTAAAAAAGCCACCAGTCATCGAAGATTCTTGAAATAATGCCATGTATGTAAAGTGTTGACCCAAGCAGATATGTGAATAGTCATGGGATATGATCATATTCTTCGGGGCTGCCTCTATAAAAAAACTAAAGCCAGAAAAGGCTTTAGGAAAGGAAAGTAAGAGTTCTTCTCGACACGTTCCCTCAGACACTGGGTTTAGCCAAGGGCAGAACATGACGGTAATAGGGTTGCTCTGGACAGGACTTTAGGACAGAGCTAACAGGGCAGGCCTGTTTGGAGGTCCCTGAAGTTCACAATTGTTCTGCATGGCAGTTCCCCCCTGTCTATCTTTGCGTCTGAAGGTACAGCAGTATCTGAATCATATTCTCTGCACAATTAACAAAAATAAAACCAAATGGGATCAGGTCAGAGATCCTTCTGCTTTGTAACTTATTTTAACAACGCCCAGCAAGAGATATTGAGGTAAAGACCATAGGACACAGAGAAGAGGGAGAGCAAACCTCCTCTGGTAAGTAGCTGTCCTGTTTCTGGAATTCAGCAATATTGGGATTTCCTGAGCAGGTTGCAGCTGGGCCGTCTTGTTTAGCAGCATTTAATAGATCTATTCAGCATGAATTTGCCTTGTCCCTCTTTGAACTCGTTTGTACTTTTGGCCTCCCCAACATCCTGTGGAAATGAGTTCCACGATTTAATTACGCATTGTGTGAAAAAGTACTTCCCTTTCGCTTAACTCTGCTGCCTGACGTTCTCATTTTGTGTTCCCTAATTCCCGTGTTATGAAAAATAGTGAATTTCCATACCTTTTGAAACTTCTAGATCTCTGTTGGATCCCTTCCTTTCCCTTTTATCATTCCTCTCCCCCTCCATCACTTTTTCCGAACTGGAATCCGAATCCATTTCTGCAGTAACGGTCAACAAACCCTACCGCAGCCGGAGAAGGTTGGCTGCCTTCTGGCTGGACTGGCTGCCTGACCTTGTCATGGCAATAAGGAATGTGGCTGGGATGGGTATGTTATTTCACAAGCTTTTCTCTGCGATACTAGAATGCCAATGTTTATCACCATTTTTCTCCACAAAGGAGGCTTCATAGAGAAGGGGTTTCACATTTCGGTAATGGAGTGGTCCTGGGAAACTACTTCACCTTTATTTTTACTCTACAATTTGGGGGGAAACCGGGCATTACTTTTCCCTCTCTTTCTTCAACGTATTACTAAATGCTAACATAGGGAAGACAGTCTCTAAAAAAACAAGGCCAAATTCTGTCCTCAGTTATAGTTTAATAATACCTTTCTGTGTCCACAAAGTTACAAACTCCTAGTCAGTGCCTAAATTGGTGTCTGGGGGAAGGCAAGCCTCTTCCATTTTTATTCTGGGGGAAAGAAGTCTTCCTAGTAATTCAGTATTTTAGCTTTGAGTGTTTGGAATTACCATGGCAGTTCATTTATACAGATAAGCTTGAAATGATTTTCTCTAAGCAATATTTGTCTCTGGATTTACATGACATTTCTGGCATCAGCTATACAAGTGCACCATAAAACCAGTTTATTTACAGAACTTTCACCCCCCCCGTCAACACACAGCTGCAACAGAACGGAAGACAGACGAATATGGCCTATTTGTGAGTCTCTTGAGAGAAATGCATTAATCACTAAGCCCGATATGAAAAGGTACAACCAACTTCTTAAGCACTTTCTCTGCTACAGTCCATGTTTCATTTATATTACTGACGTCTCTGAAACACATGTTCTCAGGAAAGGGGGTGAAATTGTCAACAAGTACAAATCTTGAAGCTATTTCTTTCTGGTTGCAGAAAACCTGGGCTGAGTAATTATCAACTGTTTCTGTCATCAACTTTAAAGAAAGCTTCACTAAAGTAGATATGGATGCGGAAACGAAATGTTTTCCTGGAACTAATCATAGCACTACTCAGGGTTGAGAGACAGGCTGCCATAAGCCAAGCTTTAGGAACTTTCTGCTGTGATACTAGAAGTGGAGAAACCTGAGAGAGCAGCAGATGAAACTCCTCATCTTCTGCTTCAAACAAAAAACATCAGCTTATTACACTACAAAATACATGGACATGACATCTCACTGATGTAGAATGCAGAATGAAGAAAAAGAAGAGGAAGAAGAAAATAGTGAGATCATGAAACAAAATTTAGTACAAGAAGTGAAGATATGGAAGAAATGTGAACAAGAACTAGTGTGAAGGGGAAATGCTGCCAAAAAAATGGAAGGAGTCTTGTCAAAAGCTTAGGCACAATATCTGTTGCAATTAGCTGAATTTGAGACTATCATTCTAAGAGAGAGGAAAAGCCCAATGCAGTAGCAAGAACATGTACTGGCTATAACAAAGCAGATATGGTTGGTGTTCGACACAGAAAACAGGAAACAGGAATGTGGGGAAATTTGAGGCTGCTGCAGAATCATCATAAATTCTACGTGAAAGGAAGTATAAGAGGAGGTAGTTCTTAGAAGGAAAAGAGGAATCAGAAAGGAGGACCTGCCTGTATTTCTCACAAAATCTGATTGGCGGTCACCTGTAGCTGCTGGAAAGTAGATGATGATGAATCAGGGAAGAAACACAACAAACCTAAGGCAATCTGTAGTGCAGCCACACAAATAATTCCCTTGAAAACAACAGTACAGAGATGAATGAACCAGAAAGGCAACTTCACAAGGAAACTTAAAAAGTGGTGGAGATTAACCTTACAACTATCATAAACTATGCTGCTAAACACATACCCGGAATCTGTATTTAATTCCTCTGTTGCGAAGTACTTCAACTAGAGTACCTCAAGGTTATTTAGAGAAACATCATTTAACCTTTAACTTTCTTTCTTGTCATTTTTGACCTTCTTTTTTTGTCTTTTGTCATCACAAGAATTTAGCTTCAGAAATTTGTCTACTAGTTATGTAAAATTTTGTCCATTTAAAATAGTTCAGTTAACTAACAGTTTAATTAATTTAATTGTGTGATGAATGTTACCATTTGAGGTTTGGAAATTCTAATTTGAATATATCTGAAGATGTAGCACAGCCACTGTTGAACATCAGTTTCAATCCTAAAATTCGTGGTGCAATTCCTTAAATTCGGGGGACGTGAACGTTCATTCTACGTTGAATTAATTGTTTGTCCTTGTTAAAAAAAAAAACAAACAAAAAACAACAGAAATAACTCCCAAAGTTCAAACATGATCACTGGAAAAATCAGATAAGCTTCAGAAATCCAAAGACAAATCTCATACTTAAACCAGAATGAAAATAATTTATTGGTGTAAATTAGAGTTGTTTTCATGTTTAAATTCTATAGACAGTGGAGGCAATATGTTTATACGAAAAAAATATCAAAATGAAGACCTAGGAATTCAATCCTGCTAAAATAATTTGAAGTTATGACAACTTCAAAGCAAATTTATGGCAGAACATAAAATCATACCATTCTACAGTACTTTCGCTATTTAAATTGACCTTAGAGTGTACCCTTGGAGTGGCAAAATAAGTCATATGAATCAGATCAACACATCAACGGTGAAGTCATAAATATCCGGTTATACATAGATGGCAAAAGATTTCTTTCAACCCACATCAGTGAGGACTCAATATCCCCAATTTGTGAACATGTGAGTAACAACTAAATGCACTACCTGAGTCAGAAAACATTAGCTTCACCTTATCACCTGCATCTGTCCCCCATATACTGCACCAACGTCACTTCAGCCTCACTCAGCTGTGCTTCAGTCAGCTAGTTCTCATGAAGACCTCAAGCACTAGGCTAGACAATCAAGATGTAAACTGAATAAGAAGACAAAATAGAAAGACAGTGCTGGATATCACTCACACTTTACACTTTAGACTACCTTCTCAAACAGCCCCCTTAAGCATCCCAGCACATGCTGAACAGAAAGGATGACAAGATGGGCCTTGAATAACTTCACATTATTGTAAATATAAATGCCCCTCACAGAAGGAAAAGAATCCCCCTATGACTCTCTGAAGTGTTTTTGGCAAGAAGAAACATTCCTTCTCTAATAGAGAAACTGATCATAATCAAAGACATTTAGAGGTTCTGTCAAATCAGTTTAGGAAATGAGACTCAGTTTTCATCATTGCTAGGAGAACCTTATCTGCTAATGCAATCAATGCCATTTCAGTTCCAAATATGAGTACAAAACTTCTGTATGCTGCAAGAAGTTGACATTTCAGCTACCCGTTCGCTTGCTATCATCTTTGCTGCCTCATTCAATGACAGATCATTTCTAAATGATGGAGATACAAAATTACATTGAACAAAGAAGCCCTTCAAATCCTTCATGCTACTGTATTTCCCACCACATATTATTTCAGTCTTAAGGTAAGCAAAGATTGTGTTATGTTATAATTATTTCTAATTTGAAATGACTGAGTGGCATGTAGGACATGATTTGCTTTTATTTATAGTCTGACTCTTCTCCTGAAACAGTGCATCAGGATCTCAGTGGATAAATGGAGATGAGCAGGGTAATTAAATAATTTTATTGTTGTTGTTAATCTTTTATTTTCTTTGCTTTTCTTTGCTTTGCTTTGCTTGTGAGGGGAGGATTGTATTTCTGATGTGACGTTGTGAAGACCTCCAAGCTTTTAGCCAAAAAATATTGAATACCAATAGGTACTCAAATGGCCAAAAAATGTTGAGTATGTATGGCACAGGCAGCTGAGGTCACCATGAAGAGCTGTACTGATGCTCTGCCTTTGAGAAGACACACTCCTGCATGGTCAATGACAGTCAGCTTCAGCATGGCTAAGGCTGAGCTGGCAGAAAAGAATCGCTCTCTGCTGTAGGAAGGGTTACAGTTAAGGTGTTAGGAAACAAAACAAATTCTCCAATCCCTCTTCCAATTAAGTTTACCTCCCAATTAGGAATGTGTTGATAAGTAACACAAGTCCTTTTCAGAGGAATTTGTTTCCAGTTCTCTAGTTGATTTCCAAAGGAAAATACGCCTTTGTCCCCAGTTGAACAATGAATAATGCATGTGTTCCCGGATTATTCCACCTGTGTTATTTCTTTCACCTAAAAGAGCAGGAACTTCTCTTGTTTCTACAGAGCTACATCTACCTCATTACTAAGTCTCTTTCTGTCACTTAGAGATGCAGTTAAACTGCAGTACCTGACTTTCCATTCCTGTGTCCGAGTACCCATCTCTTCACTCTGTCACAAACAATGAAGGTGACAACATTTCCTTCAACAGACAAGAGCAAAGTACCTTTAATGTATATTTAAGGTTGCCAGTCACTATGATTGACACAGTGGGCTGCCAGAAGCGTTAACTTATGCCTTTAAGAAGGTGTACATTTCATTCTGTTTGTTCAATCTACAGTGGGACAAGTACCACTGAACATGAATCATTTATGCTTGCCAGGATCCTGCAAATCAATAGTAACCTTCTCTGATCTGCTGCTTTGAACTGGGTGAGTTCATAAAGCTGTACTCAGTCTAAATCCACAACGGACATTGTTTAGAGGCTACTTAAAACAGCCATACAGCATTAATAAAATCAAGAAGGAAATGTTTTCCCTGGCAGCCTAAGCAGCATTGCCATCCACTCATTCTAAAGGGTTTCTTTACTTCGTCAGAAATTTCATACTGGAAGATCTTTAGGGAACATCCTACTAGCACCAAAACTGTTTTAATAAAATATTATTAACAGAGTTCTCCAACAAGCGTTGCAGACTGCTCATGCTTTTTGCCATTGCTACAACAAAAATCCGTAAAGAAAAAACCTAAGGAAGAGAACAATTTCTTTAGTTGAAATAAAAGCACAGTAATCTGTGAGACATGATTCTGCACTGGATTTGTAAGTACACTACAGTAATGAGTACCATAGCTAGAAAGAGTGAGAAGTCCAACCATCCTCTAGAGTCATTACGTGCTTAGATAGCAGCAATGAACTAATTAAATAAAAGTGAATTAGACTGGAGCCATTCTTGGAAAAATACTTGGCTAATGACTTTGATGAGAAAATGTCAACATATATTTTCAAAGTGTTTCCAGCTTACAAAACCAGGTACTATTAATACATGCTATTCCTTTGAGAAATTTCTAGACCAGTTTTTCATACAGCAAAGACAGCAAACAAGATCCCATACTTCTGAGTTCATAACAAAGCTTAGCTACAAGTATTTTCAGATTCTGCTTTTTTTGCGTACATTTTTTTTATGATAGTGTATAAGCATTTGTACTCACTCATAGCATCCAATTCCACTCATGCAGTCTCTTTCCTAATTAATGGCAACATATGAAGAAGATAATCTTATGAAGAGAATCATGTAGACTGAATGATTTCAGTAAAACTCTACCTGGATTTGCTGGAATGGTCCTTTTTGCAGGATTCCCTCTTCCATTTGCAACATGCATGATCAAATTATGGGAGCTGTATTATCTTTACCCTTTTAAACTAAGCAGTACACACTTTCTGCACAGTAAGATCTTAGATTCTAATTTATTCCCACACATTAAAGGAAAAAAATAAGTATTGTGTGCAAACACTGTGTGTGTATGTATGTGTGGGAGGTATTTTGCAATGTAGATGCAGCTGTTGCTTTGTGAGCTGCAGCTAGTAAAACTAGAATTATGAGCTGAAGGTGTCCACTTTCAGGTTCCCCTTGCGGAATTATAGGGCCCCCTTACATTTTTGATCCTGCTATCAACAAATATCTTCGAAGCCTTCCGAAAATTACTTTTGTTTTTGTCTGGAGGTGATTTCCGTGCAAGATGAGAAGCTATTCTATTGGCTGTATCGGAAACCTGGATACTGCTGTCTTGCTGAATCACATCCATAACAGATAGAGACACTCTTTCTTAAGTTTGGGTTTGGTTCTTCTTCCTTTAAAAATGCAGGAATCTGTCCTCCTTTCTCTGTTAAAAAAACATTAAGACTGTACTACCAAGTGTTTAAAAAAGTAATGGTCTGCTTACTTCAGTTAAAACAAAAATACCCCCCCCACACACTCTCCTGTGAGTCTGTATTCTGAGAAAAATCTGTCTTCACAATCTCCTGTCCTTTTCCCACTGGACCTCTGCCTGATTTATCAGGTAAGTGACGGTGCTGAGGATTAACCATCATTCAGTCCCGTTGCTCCCAGTGTTTCTGGGTTACGCTTCCTAATTTAGGGACAGATTGCTACTTTGTTTCATAAATATGCAAATAGGGACCAAGAGGGATTTCAAGACGAGCTATACATTAGCTTTACAAATGCCTCAAACATGTTTTCTAAAGTTGGTTACGAATTTATATCTGTTACTTTCTCAGGGCCCAAATTCAGCTGATGTGCCCTCATTTAAGAAATCTAAATATTTTCTTCTAGAGTAGAAATCAAAGGGGGTTGGTTTTTTAACCAATAAATTTCTAAATAATACAAGTAATTTGGAAATTTAAGTCCTGGGCATTTAAAATCTGGAAAACCAGACTAGAGAATGATCAAATTTAGGGACCATGACTATTTGTCATCTGTGAAGATTATGCTTCTTGAACCTTAGAAGGATTCAGCTCCAATTCCGATTTTACAAACGACATTATACTAGTGATTAGCTGATTTGCTTACCCTTGAACCTAACCTGTCTCAGGAGGCTACAAGCCAGGTTAGACCAGTAAAAACTGACTACTTACATAGCTAAGAAATGGGAGAGGAAGCAGAACAACAATTTCACAATAAAAACCAGGAAGACAAGGGAACTTTGCCTGCCCAGCAAACAAAATATGATGGTAGCAATACTGAACAACAAAGTGAAATCTCAGAGAAAATATGGGAGAACGCTTTCATAAACTCCAAAACAAGGATAAATTATTAAATGCTATAGATATTGAAAGCATGAAGGAGATGGAGGCATGGACAGCTGACACGTACTGATTGCCATGTAGAAGTATTTTTTATACAGAACAAGAATCCACAGCAGTAGCTCACATTTGAATGTGTCTGGACATATATCAGGGTAACAGCTCTGCTGTTAGCATTAAGTAGCTAGTATAAACATATATAAAATATGCACATTCTCAAAGAACTCTCAAGCACACAGAAACAGAGAAATACAGGAGGCTGAAATAATTAATTCTGATGAAATGGGAGACCATGAGCCCCTACCAGACAAAGTTCTTGTTCCTATTTAAGGCAAGGCGTATAAACACACAGGCAAAACTTCAAACACCGCCAAGCTCTTACGATGCAGCAATAGAGATGCTTCCTCCTGCCCTTCTGCAAGTCTTACTTCAAATAAACAGTGATATTGAAACGTGACCGAAGGAAGAATGCACAACAAAGCCGGTAAGACCTTATGGGCCCAAACAATAGGTCAAGGGCCCATTCGTTTTCGTGTTGGCACTCTACTCTTCTTACACGGAAATATAAAAATGTTCTGTAGCAACTGTCAGTGTTAATGCAGCCACATGTGGCAAGTGAAATGGGTGTGCCTAGCATAAAATGTTATTACTGGGTTGTGCAAATATGGTAAATGACAATATTTACCTGTCATTTACAAATGTCAACTATTAATAAGAAGCAATATAAACACGGAGCAGGCACTTTTTCCCTACCAGGAACCTGTGAGAAACGCGCAGACAAGAGACTTAATTCAAAGTTTACTGAAGTCGAAGAGAGACTTCCCTTGTATTTTAATGGGCTTTGGATCTGCTCTTAAATTACAAATAACATTGCAGCTGAGAATAATAACCTTGCCCTAAGGAAATAAGAACAATTCATAGAGTAATGCACTAAAAATTACTAACTTGAAAATTACAAAATGCATTTTCTTGTTATGGAATGATTTTGTCTATTTTGTAGCATTACTGTATTCTTCTTCTGTCTCTGGCAAACAAAGCAGATAGATACCGCTATACTGTATATTCATCACAGCAGATTTCCCTATGTCAATGAAATAACCAGGAGCCAAATAAGAGTTTACAAGTATAGTATAATTAAAGATTCTTCAAGATGACAAACACAGCTGTGCAAGGACCACAAATATGATATGTAGGACTTAAAAGCTTTTTCAAGCTCTAGTATTAAAAGCCTGGCTCATTAAGAACTAGTAAGTCTATCACTGTTAGTGTCAAGCCTGACATCAAATATTCACTGAATTCTCTTTTCCCAACCTAGTATGACTACAGGCCTGTTGCTACTGAGTTATTACAACAAGTAATAATTGCACTAGAAAAATGAAGAGAAAAAATTCTGTCACACACATATACTTGATCAACACATTTAGAGTATTTTGAGTTTGTCAAACTGAAACTCTTCACAAAATCATCATCCAACTAATCTGTTGACTGTTTAAGAAAACACTCTTTACACAAACCTTGTACAAACAACACAGCCTTGTGATTTGTGAATTATTTTATAACTAGAATAGGCAGTCACAGTTGGAAGGTTCAAATATTCTATTGCTAAAAAAAACCACTGTAAAAACTGGACAGAAAATGTAATTAAGCCATGTAACTTTATAACAAAATCTTGATTGTTGCTGATATCAACGTGATGAGGTTCCAACGAATGCTTGTGTTCAGTTAAAATTTCAGCAGACTGTATACATACAGACAACATACAAATCAAAACATACTCGTTCACTTCCGCTATATTGAATGCTGAACCAATTTTGGTTGCTAAACAGAAAAGAGACATGTTTACAGGTCCTTGTTGGCTGCATCCCCTAACAGTGTCACAAACAAAAAATGTTCCTTAAGTTCAACACCAGACCCAAGATAATTATTGCCAGCAGGTGGTCAGGAATTGGCAAATGCAATTAATCTACATCTCACAATGAAATTTAAGATGTAAGTTAAGCAGTCCATTCATCACCTAGGTGTGTGATTTCCTTCACATGTTTCAGGTAGGTATATTTTTAGTGTATAGCTACCAAAAGTGACTATGCCACAACACAGAAGTGTCAGAATGCCACATTTTGGCAATTTCCACAGACTTATTTGTAGTCCTGCATCCAGATTCTTAATGTCTTATGCTGGTAAGAAGTTTTGTGGCTGACTAGCCACAGTGAAGTCAAATGAAGAGGTTCCTAATGATGGGAATAAGCACAGTATAGCAATCAGCTTAGAAAAGAGAAACTGTCTAAATAGAAAAAGAATTTTTACTTGAGAATAGAACAAATCCCATTTGGACACATTGAGATAATAGATGTAGAACTCCATATTACCAGATTGTAACATAATCTTGTTGAAAGATTCCTTGCCCTTTCTTGATCAAGATAAATCACATGGGCGACTGTATTAATCAAACAGGGCAGACTGGGACATGTCAGGAGATTTAACAAGTTCTGCAGCGTTTTGGTTCCTATTGCTGTGCTAGTTCCTCATGGTTATTGTGATATTCTGGCTCTGCTGTAGTCCACAGGAGATTTATTAGCGAGCTCATTACATTAATTTGCTAGACTTTAATTAAAATATTAATTAAAGATAACTGTAACAAGGGACCTGGAATGTGTTGTGTGAGATCAGTTTCACAAAACGACATGTTGCTTCTCATCTTCAAATGTGGACTTTGAAGCAGGGCTGTCACATGAAAGTGTTCTGTTATCTGTTGATGGAGACAACATACTGGGATTTCCAAGGTTGTTCCTAAACTGAGAACTCTTTGGGCTTTTTGCCTTGCTTGTAGTAAACTTCAAATTGTATTGGTTAAGAGTCCTACAAGTTTTCAGGGATGTAAATATCTGAATTATAACAAATGATTCATTATTACTTATTAAAAAAATTGCAGCAGTAGGCTATTAGAGCAGACCACATGCAGCTGATGCTTCTTTCTCTCTCTTTTATATAACCCTGTCCCTCTAATACAAGCTATTAATCAAGGGGTTCAGAAATATTCTCCCTTGTGAATAAATCTAGCAAACACAGGCAGCAGACGTGCTCGAAAAAATTAGAAGTTGTAAAGGTAAATGATGTGCAAATTACAATGTGGCTTCCCTGTGGATTTCACTGTCTTTGGAGGAGGTACAAGTAGCAATGCCTGGGCATGTGCGCACACATACATACACGTAAACAAAATCAGGCCTTCAAATTACCTGTAGTAGAAATCATTTGGAACATCATAAGCAATGGAGCTCCTATTCATCTTCTAAAAGCATAAATACTGAATGAAAGCATATGTTAGATTTGAAACATTTACTATCGTGTTCCTTTTGAACTCTAATAGTATACTAATGGATGTGCCAGAAAAATATCAAAGCACGCAGACAACCTGGAGTGCCCACTAGCAAAAGGGCACCTCACTGAGTGTGAATTAATGGATAAGATGCACTGAAAGCAGCATCAGCCATATCACAGAATATCCTCAAAATATTCTGAAACATAATGGAAATAGAGTTTAAATTATCTGCATTGTTTTGCTGAAGAACTAGATATATTAATGTCTACATTTCGTTGAAATAATTTGTCAGCTTGGCCCTCTCTGTTACAGAAAACTTGTTAATAGGGGCATGTTCCTCTTGTCCTCTTCCTAAATGATGTTATTGGCATTTACGTTCACAGCTGGTGCCTGCTGACAGTCCTATCACATCTGTGGGGCTTGGCATTCCACCAGTCCTATGTGTGTCATACCTACTGCTCAGGATGGCTGAGGTTGGAAGGGACCTCTGGAGGTCGCCTGGTCCATAGTTTGGCTCTGTCTTCCTAACACCCCCAATCAGCTATTTATACACAGTGATAAGGTCTTTGGCGAGCCTCCTCTCCTCCAGGCTGAACAGTCCTAGCTCTCTCAACCTCTCCCTGCATGACAGAGCCTCCAAGTCCTTATTCATCTTTGTTGTGCTTCACTGGACTCATTCCACTAACTCCATGTCTGTCTTATACTGGGTAGCCTGGAACTGGATGCAGTGCTCCAGGTGTGGCTTCATAGTGTGGATCACTAATAAACTATTAACCTCTAATGATCTCAGTAGAAGCTGTCATTAACGATTGTGAGTTGAGAAGGCCCACAAAGTTTTTGCTAAATCAAATCAAGACTGACTCAAAGGGAGGCTCACAACTTTAACTCAACAAGCATGCACCGACAGGAGTAACTTCTAAGGAAGGTACAGTTTGAATTCCTCAAAAAGACCAATAATTTTAGTTATATTTTTGCTATGAAGTAAATATAAAGAATAACATCTAATTCACTTATAAAAATGTGACATCTGAAAAAGTTCCACATTAGCTCATTTTAGCATACAAAAATTGAGGTATCAATTTAGGCAACAGTTAACCAATGCAAATATCTAATCTTATTTTTGTATGCTTACATTGCTTCTCCTCTTTCGTTTGCTACGCTTGGTTGTTGTTTCAAATTAAACGACCAAACCGGTGTCTTTCTCTGTTTGGGTGGCACCTTGATTACACAGCAGCTAGCACAACAGAGATGGCGGAGGGAAACACTTAGGCATAACTGCAATGTGAATAAATACATAGAGAGTAAAAACAGGGAAAAATGTTTAATGAAAACAAATATTCCCTTGTCTTTCATGCAGGTCTGTCTTTAGTTTTGTGTTTCAAAGGAAAGCAAGAGAATTTGACAAATTTTGGTGCAAAAAAAGGAAAACATGTTTTGTTACAATAGAAATGTTCACTGGTCTACAAAAGTGTTGATCATGTTATTTCTGAGTAGAATCAATTTATGTGACAAATAGTCCTATATGTCAGAATTAAGCTGTCCAGCAGAGAAATAATTTTGCACTAAGAGAAGCCATACCAGATGAGAAAAACATAAAATCTGAAAAACCTGATTGCCAGGAATAAGTAAATTTGTTTATTTAACAAAACCAAAAATTGTTAACATCAACAAAATTGTTGATGTTATTTAACGTCTGTTTATATCTTGATGCCATACATGGTGCTGGTGATGGTACATTTCTTCCTGAGCCTGTGGAACACAAATTCGTGCTTTCAAATGTGAATATACTACCCTTACCTTTTGCAAACATCACAAATATATTACAGCTTCCTTCTCACTCATTTCCAGTAATAAATATGCCTTCAGATGCTAATTACTTGGAATTTATACCCTTTTCTGCTAGTTTGCAAGTCCATCCCTCACTGAAAAGAACACTATATTAAAAAAAAAAATAGTTTGTTCAAGTAAGATGAACTTCCTCACCTTAAAGACAATGAAGCAAATGAAGCAAGGCAAAAACTCTCTGCAGAACCCAGATACTACAGGGGAGCACTGCAGCTTTGAGATAGATGGCTCCTGTGGACCGGTCTTGTAGCAAGCTGCTGCTAACTGCCATGTGGCTGTCTGCCGTTTGTATTCGAATTAAGAGAAGCAGTGTTCCCAAATAGCTATGGAAAACGCTAATTTGACATGATTATGATGTATACAGAAAACCAAAGGTAACAAAATATTATGGGGACATCTGATTTTGTAAGCTGTTTTTAATCTGTACTTGAAAATCAGCACTCTAGGCTTCCTACATGTTGTACTAGAAAAGGATGTTATGGATCAGTAATTTTTTTCTTGTAGTATTGAACCTGTGCCTAGCTATACTCGTTATTACAAGAGTTCTGCTCGGTTCATTCATGTAAAAATTCCCATTTGCATTCTAAATTATCTTTCTGCTGTAAGTAACAAATCCATTTATAAAGATTTGATAAGAAGATCTCTAAGTAGGTCTGGAAGGCTAGCCCAGCTCGTCATAATATCGACTTATATATATATTTTTTTAAATGACAGTATTTTTATATTAATGTACTTGCGCTAAATCTTCACTTCTTACAGATAGTTTCATACAATTTTTAGAAAACCTTATCTTTTAGGGAACAAACTCCTTTCTAGGTACTGTCATGAAATGAGAGGAGCATATTTTTTTTCCTCATTTAAAATAGAGAAAATTAAGATTGTGATCTGTGATTTTCTACCTATTAGTATTAAAGATCAGTAGGGAAAGATCAAGTACAAGTTAAAGTCTGCTGAATTTGTACTAAGATGATTCACCGGTGCAGTCTGACTTAATGGCACCCCTTCAGTTTTTCTGTATTCACCCTTGGCATTTGATTTATTGATTCCTTTCTTAATCCTCATTTTCGTGAATGTTGATCTCTGAGGTTACTCAGCAAACAATATTCTTCAACTGACCATCATAACTCACTAGTTCAGGACCTGCCCCATCAGGGAAAAAAAAAAAACAACCTCTCTCAATAATATTAGGTAGACAGTAGTAATAAAGAGCAGTGATATACCCTGTATATCAGACGACCTCAGTCACCCGTATCACGGACAGAACAGTCCCCAGGGATAGCCAGCAAAGGCTAACAAAGGCCACCAATGGCACCGCTTGGCATCTTTGGTGACTTGTTACCTACACTGTGAGGCACGGGCAGGCAGACTTCCCATGGTGTGAAGGCGAGCAAATCGGGGAGCACACTTGATTCACAAACAGCCTTCAGAAGCCTGTGGAAGACATAGCTAAGCAGGTCTGTAGACTAAACTTCCAGCAGGCAGAAGTACAAGGAGAACTTCACTATAAAAATGAAATTGTGGAAACTGCGTTGCCTTCCTTCTCTTTTTTTTTTTTTTTTTTTAACAATAGGTT
>VUYV01000060.1:2225767-2404323 GCA_008711295.1 Anarhynchus alexandrinus
AAAAAAAAAAAAAAAAAGCTGCAGCTTGTCTGCTTTTGGAACAGAAACTGAGAGTAACTTCCAGGCTCAAATCAGTCTCTTAAGGTAGTAGAACAGCAAAGGCCTGGAAAAGTCTGAAAAGACAAATATCCGAATCTTACTGAGCCTTTGGGTCGTTTCCTAGCAGTTAAACTATTTCCTAGCATTTAAACTATTCTGTGTCAAATTGCATTTTTTATCAAGATTTCCTATATTGTAGGTTGATATTACAAGAATAATGCACAGGTAATATTTCAACAGGGCTGGTATAAGTGGAGGTAGAAGAATAGGGGAAATAAAGAATGAGACCGACCGCAAAGGCTGGAGGCCCCATGCAGTGTTTGTTGTCAAACACTAATAGTCGAGTTTGATGTTCCTGAGAGTGATGTAAACCACGGGGTAACTTTTGCCCATTCCTTACTCTGGAATTCCCATGTACCAAATGCCACCGAGGCAGAGCAGCTTCCCTGGGAGGGCTGCCAGCGCTGTGAGTACAGCTTGCTGAAATTAACTTGGTGCCAAGAAGATGCAAAGGGCAATCGCTTAAAGGGAAAGACGCCATCAGAGGATTTAGCACAAGCGCAAAAAGACTCCAGCAGCAGCGAGAGAGGAATATAGGTATTTCAAGTGAGAGATAAGCGACAATTGCAAAGTGACCGCTGCGGTTTCTAGAACTTATTTCACTAGTTGCAATAATTTCAGGCGCCCGTAGGCAAATTTATTTTAAATTTTTACTGATTTCTTCAGTAAGATTAAGAAGCTGGAATCTAGACAGAGGTGTAGCCTGATTTACTGATGTGCTTGTGACAAGAAGATGAGATAATTTTGCCAAACTTATTTATTTATGAACAAACATTTGTTGAGAGATATGGTGAAGGCTACGTAACTGCAGTGTTAAACTTCTTATATCAGAATAAAAGATAGCAAGGGAAGACATTAAGAATGAGGCAGATCCCACAAAGACTTGAACTGTTGGATGATTTGGTTCTTCAAAATAAAATGCAGTAGAGATTAGTTGCCAGAATATTAACATAGAACTTTTACGTAAAACACATAATAAACCAGCAAGGCCAGGTTGATAAAACAGGAGAGCAGGATTTTTCTTTTTATCAGACTCAGATATAAACTGAATACAGAAACTGGAAACAATACTACTTTCTTTACGTGACATATCCAACCCTCTTCCGTACGTGGAATATTACCACAAAACCAAGCAGACTTCTCTTTGCATGTATAAGAAGGGAATTTGATTTATATCTCCCAAGTTTTCTGTACTGTGCAGATTTCAGGACCCCTTGACAGGTTAAACATCCAGCTGTAGATCAGATCTTTCACCTTGTGGGTTTCTGTTGGATCCTAATTTTTTTTTCATATCTGTATTTAATAACTCACAAACAATTAAAAATCAGAATTTTTTATACTATTCTAGAATTCAGAAGGATATAAAAATATTTCAAATCCACACATATATTCTGTCAGTTTTCCAAAACAACCATTGAATAAATATTTTATAGAATTTCTAAAAATTTTAAGATAATTGAGTGATCGATTGCTGGTACTCTGAACTGCTATTGTCAAGATCTGCAGAGACATTGGAATTGACGCAGTATTCAAATGCTCCTACATGCAAAACTATTGGCAGGATTAAATACACATCTAAAACATTCAGAATATTTAAAATCACCATTCTCCATATGAAAAAGAATTTGTGGCCATAGTATTGTTGTATTATTATTGTTTGAGAATAAATTCTCAAAGAGTGTGTGAATGGTCAAGATATTCACACATAATGAGATGTCACAGGGTGAACCAGTGAAACTAATAAATATTCTGGAGTAAATAAATAATGACGCTCGTAACTTCTTGTTTCTAAAGGTCAAATCTTTAAGTTTCCTACACTCTTCTCAGTTTTTTTCTATTTTATTCCTTATCCTCTAGAGTGAGTACTTTCCAATACTGCATAAACTAGGACTATAGCATCTGTTATATATGACTTGTTGTCTCAATTATTCTCTTTTGAATACATGAAGATTTCTTTGAAAAATTGGAAGAAATATTTCTTGCAATTGGAACGGGGAATGTTGAGGAATACGATAATCCTCAGTTTTTTAGCACCTCATTTTGAAATTTTGCAGAGATGTCTCCTATCCAAACAATCTTTATCCTGATGCTGGAGACAGCCCTTATGTCACCAGAATCCTGTGGTCAACCACTGTAAAGAAATGTGTGTAAAGCTGGACCAAAGCCCCCGAGTACCATTGATGTTGAACAGACTAAATATTTCTATGGGCAGCCAGTGTAGAAATACTGGAGGCCAAAAGATCAAGAGTTGATGGAAACAAGGAGAAACAGTGATGAAATACTTAGTATCAGCAATTTTATAGTCAGTATCGGATGGAGGAAGGGACGTTATTGCAGACGTTTAAGATAGCAAGATACAGCACAATTTTTCCCTGTCGTTCCCTGTATCCACCCTTTCCCGTTTCTTCCTCCTTCACCCTTTCACTCACTGTCTGCCCAAGCCCTGCCTGCACAATGCGAAGCAGAGCCGGGGCTTTTGGGTCAGAGACGACAAATTCTATTAGGGAAATTCTGGTTGGAGCCACGCGGCCTTGGACGTGGCCAGTGATGCTGAGGAAAGGCGCACTGTTAGCAGAGCAACAGGATCGGCTGATTTAGCAGTCTTTGCTATGGGAGTGCCTATAGGGAACACGGCTGCGGGGTATGTAAAGTTTCCAGCCCTGCCTGCTGAAACCAGGCTGTGCTTTGGGTTCAGCAGGAGGCGGGTACAGTTTGCAGTCAGTGTGCATATGGTAGGTGAACTGAACCCTTACTTTTTATCAATCATTAAAAAAAATAATAAATGAATCAAATAGATGCTTGAAGTCATCATATCCTCAGTTTAGGAAGAACTCCAGATCCCTAAGATACAGAGCAATTTTCTATAACAAACTATTTTTTTTTATGAAAGGGCAAATTTCCACAGTAGAAGACTCAGTCAACATAAACTGCTTGTACAAATGTTTGGTTGTTCTGCAGTCAAATAACTAGATTCATACACAGAGAACAGAAGACCTAAATATTATATTTAAACACTAAATTATTTCTAAGTTAATGAAAAATAATTTTCTGACTTAGAAAATCTGGAGTGACAAACGCTTGAATCTCCAACTCTTAAAAGATATATGCGCACAGATAGAGAAGCCATTTCCAAAAAGTAGCTTTTAATACATTTATGTTTCCTGAGTTTCTATCTGTGGGGAACAGAGAAGTCTTACTTAAATGAGCCTTACTGATCTGACTAATGTGTTACATACAACATTTTCATCCTCTGCTGGTACTGAAACACGTTTTGCAACATAGAGCAATAGCCTTAAATAATCTCTTAGCTCAATACAATTTTTCCTAGGTTAGCATTTCATTTGGTATGAGTCTGAACGTGATATCATGTTCCTATCTGGGATCCAAAGTGTCTCAGACCATCTCTGCCTGCCTTTCTCCCTTTCACTCTGTTATCAATCATAATCAGAAATGTTTCCGATGTTTTTTGGTGGCCGAGGATATACCTTCCCCTTACGCCTGCCTAAGGTCTGCCTAAAGATGATGCATCGACTTTCTGTGATGAGCTGCTCAGAGTTCAGAAGGACAATGTAGTTGTAATGGTGCACAATTGGAAAACAAAAGATTCTCTTTCCTTTGATATTTCACTTTTTTGGAAATTAGTTAGATATAAAATTCTTTATCCCTAAACGTACTAATAAGATAAGTTAGCTTTCTGGTCTTTGGTTTTCTACTCTCTAAAGAAAAAAGGAGAATTTAAAAAAAAAAGTGAGAAAAGAAGAAAAATTGGAAGTTTTCAGAAGTAGCAAACAGCTGCTGTGAATGCAATATAAAATATGGACAGGAGAGTAAATATTGCATTAAGCAAAAGCTCAAGGGTTTAAGGAAAAAGAAAACACATATGCTTATGAGTTCGAGAAAATGATTTTATATTTCTGAACAGTGGTGGATGTAAAATGTTTGCCCCAGCATGCATCCTCCAGTTCTTCTACAGAGTAGAGGGTGGGCTGAAGATAACTCTGCCTCTCCTACCAAACTGCAAATAGCTTTAATTTTATTTTTAATAGAAATTAATATTACAATAAAACTATAATCAGTAACTGTTTGGCTATTTCTAGTATTACAATGTCCAACCCTTTTGAAAACTTGGCCTACTCTTTTGTTGGAGTCTACAGTAGCATGGCTGATGTGACATATTTGACACTGTGATTTAAAAAAATTCTTTGTAAAACCTCTTAAAAAAACCTAACTTTTTCTTTATTCACAAACATGTTCAGAAACATTCTCTTTCTAAATTATAGTTTTCATTAATGTGTTCTCTTATACTAGACTCTTCTAGAACAGTGGATGCCATGGTATGTATGAAGCATGAAAAACGTCTTATTATGTCTTATACCACACACGATAATGTCACAACTTAGGTTGACTCAATCTCATATCTGCCTGGGCTAAGAGCAAGGCCGTTCCCTTTTAGGTGATTGACTTTCCGGTGAGTTCACTTTTCCAGCCCGGAGGGACTGCAGGGACACTGCCCGAGGTTCAAGGGCAAGATGCAGAGGAACATTAATTAGTAAATCACCTGTGTGCTCAGCAGGTACTTGACTCTGAAAGGCATGAGGACAATTTAAGGGACCAGCTGAAAATTACACCACCACTGGTGATTTTTGTAGAAATATCTAGTGGTGGACTGACTCTTCATAAAAGCTTTTCTGATCTCCTTGTTGCTGAAATCTACAGGTATCCTATCTCTACCTATCCTATCCTACTCTCTACCATGCAGCTTATTTGTTGCCAGCACAGACAAATGTGTAGGGTGTCAAATGTGAGGGTAGAATATGTTAAATCTCATCTCCCAACAGGAACTGAAAGGGCAACTGTATTGACAGTGTTGGTCTATTTGACTTTTTAATGTAAATTAGCTAAAACCATTTTTTTCTCTCTGCTGCACTCAAGTGGCACTTGTCTGCAGAATTCAGTGGCATCACAACTGATATCCCAGTTTGCCACAGAGGCTGACTTACAATGGTGACTTTATAAATTAATTATTGTCTCCTATATTTGCAACATGGACAAGAACTCCCTGGTTTGTTCAAAGACATTAGATTTGCTCTTGTTGAACTTAATAAACTGTAAAACAGTTTAGGTAATGAAGAAGTTGTTAACATCAGATTGTGACTAATTTTCTGCCTGCTACTAGGAGAAACAGCATTAGTTCCTGTGCCAGAACCTATAAATCAGTGTGGTGAAAAGGTAATTTTTAGACAAGTGTTCAGAGGAGGAAACAAGGATCACAGAGTGAAAAAGGAGAAATGCCCCTTTAATAAAATCTTTCAGAAAATGTCTCTAGAAATCGAGTAGCTCAGAGGCTTTTGAAGTTCTCCTAAAATCAGAGCTGAAGAAGGTCAGCTGTCAAAGTACTGTCAACAGATGACAATTAAAAGGTGGCTACATAGCACTGAGACCTCTCTGCTAATTTTTTCTGTTTTAAACATGTGCACCTTTTGAGACTCTTTTAGAGAATAGCTTGTTTATTTGCAAACAAATTTTCATCAGTAATCATAAAAAGCTGCACAGATTGACATTAATGCTTTTTGCTTTATTCTTTTATGAAATGTGAAATAATTTTTACTAATACTTAGAAAGCAACAGAAGTCAGCTCAGGCTTGTTCACATTAGTGGTGATTAAAAGTTAAAAAAGGATTAGCCAAGTGATGTTTTGCATGTTTTTAAACTAAATTGTGAATATAAATTTAAAGATTCTAATATAGTGAGACCAAGCTGCAGTCACGTATTAGGAGGTCCAGATGAATGTGAGGTGCCCCCCCCGCCAAGAGGCTTTCTGACCATCTGACATGTTTAAACACCATAATCCTCCCTTTCTCACATTATTGGATTTAAAATAATGCTTGCTATGGTGTTTAAGCAAAAAAGAAAAAAACCAAACAGAATCCCATACTCCTTTACTCTGCTAGAGAAGCTCCCTAAAGGGAAGGATGAGAAGAAGAATAATACATCTGTGGTGCATGTGCAAGACTCTTTTTAAAGCAAGTGTGTTTCACAGCTGAAAAACTGCAACCACTACAAGAAATTCTTAACACGAAGAAATAATCTCTTCAGCACTATGAAGTTATCACATAAACGAAGCATGGAGTGCAGTTATTTTTTTCACTTATTTCCAAAATAAGAAGCAAAGGTAGTATGAGGCCTATTGGGAGGAGGGTGAGAGGAGGATTGCCAAAACATTTGGAAATTCAAGGCTTTGGTGATCTTTGAGCTTTCAATTCAGGTGCTATAAAATAAAAAAGATCTAAGCAGACTTTTCAAAATGGTCACCAGATTGGAACTAGGTTTTCAGTCACCTCTGCCCGCTCGCAGGCACCCAAAGCAAGCAACTGGGTCTCTGTGCCCCTCAGTCCTCACAAGAAAGTTGGGAATTCTGTAGTGAGATTTTTTTTCCCCCTCAAAATACACCTGGGCTTTCCTCTTAAAATCAACAATTTGTTGGAACAAAAGCTGTTCTGGAGGAGGTACTCATGAGGACAAAACACCCATTAGAAAGGCTTTTCAGGTTCAGGACAGAAGTCCTGGAGCTGCAGGTGGAGATCTGCCTGAAGTAACCTTTGTGTGCCACTTCAGCAGTGGAGAAGCTCTGGTTTCACGCTGGGGCTCAGCGTGGGGCTGTGTCCCCCCAGGCCCCGGGGAGACAGAGTTCAACCCTTGGGGGACGCTGCACTGATAATCCACCCTAAGAGAGCCAATACAAGCAGAGAAGGAACTTGAATGTTATTCTCCCATACCCTCTTGAGAGCACTAACCACAGGCTGTTGGCTACTTCCGTCTGAGGCAGAACGGGAAAACATTTCCCAGGCAAGTTCTTGTGCACAGCAATTTTTCAGAGCTGGCCATTTCGTTTAGCCACTAAAGGGAATTCGAGCTTTTTTGAAAACTTGACCAATTCTATCAGCTTTGATGATGATATATAGCGCGAACTTCATTCAGCATCCTCATGTTGCACTGGTTTTTGTTACCATACTATTACAGAGGTCATATTTTGGTAGGGGATATTATTATCATAGATATAGCTTCGGAGTTCAAAGAGACAGGATGTTACAGCCTTACTACATGAAAAATATCTTGTGATACAGCGCAGTACGTGTTGGTCCCTAAACAAAATTACTATTTCCCTGTTATTCCTCAGCTTTTAAAATTATTACTTACATAGCTGTGTCATTGAAGCAGATCATGGTCTATACTGAAAACAAGTGAGATCTGCCTCCTCTGTATTACAAATATATACACTTCTGCAGACGCTGGCGCATAAGCTGAAAATTAACTGTGAGGTTGTGATTTCAAAAAAAATCTGGTAATTTTTTTTTTTTCTGTGAGAAAGGGAAGGAGAGAAGGGAGGTTTGAGGGTGGTGGAAGGGAAAGAATGCATTGCAGCTTCTGTGGAGCCATCAAAGCAGCCCAATGGTATCGCAATGCTGAGGAAGTTGTGGAAAACTGGTATGAAACAAGTATGGTGAAATGCTAATAAGCCTAAAATTTGATCTAACTGGTGAAGAGAAGGAGCGCTTATACAACCTGAAAGCTCAGTGGGTCTGATCTATCACAGATATAAATTGATGGAGTCCTATTAATCTCAGTGGAACCATGCCATTTTACACTCTCACACACCGATCCAATTTTGGGTCTTCTTTTTATCTTTCAGTTGTTCTGCTTTTTAAAGCAGTCCTACAAAAACAAAGCAACTGTGCACCTGAGGAATTTGCTTGGTGAAGAAATACATTCCAGTTTTATCTTTCTAGCTGGCACTTACAGTTTGTTCAAGAAAATGAAGCTTTTTTTAAATAACAGCATTTTAGAATTTGGAAAATATACTTCCCGTGTAGTAGTTCTCTCCCTCTGGTATATTATTTTCCCTTTTTTTTACTATTGTAAGGGCATTTTCAAGCGGGTTTTTTACTAACAGTGTCCTCGGATCTGCTAAAGCAGAAAGCAACTCACTGCCCTCCCAAGCCTTGAACAGGCAAAGCTCCCTCCTCTCCTTTGCTGATGTGTGCAAGTTCTCCTTTATTAATCAGGACTAATTATTGTTTTCCTGGCTGTCTTACAGTCTTCTAATGACCATATTGATTAAACTGGAGATACACTGCCTAATTAAATTTATGATGGCCGTTCTGATGCCACTTGAACATTGTTATTAATAGACACTCAGATATTACGGCAGTGTGCGAAAAAGAAATGCCTATGAACAAGTAAAACAGGGCCAAGTCATACCCTGGCATTTGAAACAGAAAGGGGCAGCAGCCTGTTTCAGCACGGTTGTCAGTTAACACAAAGCCAGAAGTGTGTTTTCTCCATGAAGACCGCATGCATCTGCTTTCACCTCTGTCCGGGTGTCTATGTGAGGTCTTCTCCTCCCTCCCAGCAGCCTGGGACGCAGCAAGCCCTCGTTCTACCGAACCTTCGCAGAGGTTTAAAGCCAAGCGTAAGTGGCAAGTTGAGGGAAAGGCAAAACCAAACCTCACATGTTGCCCATATTTAGTGCACTTCAGTGTGCAGCTGCGTACATAGGGGAAGCTCACAGCACTGCTACACCCTCAGTTTCTCATGGAAACTGGTGCTTTTCTACAGAAATATTAACAGATGCTGTCCTCTGGGGCTGTCTAACCAGAGGTCCTAGTTCTGATTCTATACCAGGATCATCATGCATAAAGCGGAAAATAGCTACGCCTTTTGGGTGACGGTTGAATGCTTGGTAGTACTAAGTATTTTTATTTATATTTATTATAAAGTACAAAGGCATTTCAAGGCAGTATGCATTCATTTCTAAAGCACAGCAACTACCTGGGAATCATCATCTCTCTTTCTCAAGGGCTGGGTCCGTGCACACTAATGGTAGGTAGCTCTGCCACCACATATTAGGACAAGCCCCAGAGCTTAGCCAGTCTTCACAAGCACTGCAGGAAGTGTGCCATGGGAAAAAGGTTGGGTAACAGGAAAGAAAGGGAATAAGAACGTGAGAGTATGGACCCTTTCTTTCAGAAGGAATAAAGGGTAATTTCCAAAGGGAATAGAAGTGATTAGACCGTAGCTCAGTATCATCCTCCTGGACTTCTCTAGTTGAAGCTGAGGTTTCTTAATTTCACTTTTACAGACGTATATTTCTCTGAGCCACCTCTGAGTTGCTGCATATTAAGTCAAAACATGCCTACCTTCCACTTTGTTCTTGGAAAGGTAATGATCATCCTTTCCAAAACATTTTTCCTGCATCCGGATGGGTTAGCATCATAGACTCTGCTATGAAAAACCATGTAACGAGCTGCATACAGGTCCTGACAGCAGTTGCCCCACATGTGTGTTTTTCTGCCTCCATGACAACTAGCTGAACTTAGTTTGATGGGAGATTCTGTGCTCTACTTTTAAAAACCCTACACTGCCGGCATAAACACACGCCATAGTCAGATATTAGTTGGTGAGGTTTCTCATACCAGAAATTTTTGTGGGTAACTACTATAAACCTACCAGCTACAGAAAAAAAAAATACCTCTGCAACTATCTTCTTCTAAATATTTGTTTCTTATTTTTAAAATAACCTACTCAAAGAGAAGTAAATCTTGCTGTTTGGGTCTGCATGCAATTCTTCTTTAGCTAAACTATAACAAATTTGTCTCTGTGTGTGACTGAGAGAACCCTAACTGCTCATTCCCACCTATTAAGAGGGAGAGATCATCAGCTATGTTTATCCATCCAGGCAAACTGGATGTCTTATTTGGCTGGATAGTAAGCTAGCAGAAGCATATCATATACCACCATAAGACTATGTGGCTTAAATAAGTAGCTAAACTGAGTTCTCATCCATCCTCACTCACAGCTCCCACTGGGAGGGAGAACTGAATAAAAAAATCAAACTAAATAGGGCCCTTTCATTAGTTTAATTTCTATGGTTCAACACTGTTTACATGATAAAATCATAGCTATAGGTTTTTCACTTTCTAAGAACAGAACAAGTAAAAAATGTGTATCAAAATTACAGCATCAACAGACTGCAGATACCACACGATTAAATGTGTGCAAAAGAAATGCTTAAATCATTTGGCTGTTTTTTTTTAAGAATTATGTCTGCCCCAAACTTTTCACTTACCGTTTTGCCACTGATGTCTGGCTTCTGGAACTGCTCTCTCTTCTATCAGATCTGGCTCTGATTTGTTAATTTTCTACTTTAAAACTGGAGGCTTTAAAACAGATAGCTATCACTAGCCCAGATCTGAGCACTGTGAATCACAGTCTGTTACAGGAAAACAGAAATTATAAGTTCAGAGCTTCAAATATTGTTTTCTAACACAATTTGCTAGGAATGGTACTGTAGTAAGAATAATAGTAAAAATAAAATTTAAAAGTGCTCTAAACAATTTTCAGGAAGATCCAGAAGAATTCTTTTCACTAAAAAAGTATTTCAGAAGTTGACTTTGAATTCTAAATGCATATAAATTAATTACATAAATTGTCTTAAATGCAACAAATAGATTCTACCTCTCTAGTATTTACACAAAGCTAATACTTCAGACCTGACAAATTCCTACTGCTATCAAAAGACGCATTATTTGATTTCCACTCATTTACTGTGAAACCACAGAAAAAGGTTACCAGCTGCCCTCATCTGATTGCATACGTGGTGCCCAGCTTTGTGACCCAGCTTTTCAGCTACTTTTATTCATCTTTAGCTGCCTAAATTGATGCACCTTATGTTGGCCAGAGACAAGAAAAAGCATCAGGACTTATGAACTGCTTTTGGACACTTAGGGTGCACGTCTGTGTGTCCCAGTGCCCCCAGGGTATAAACTCTAAACAACATCAGTTCCACATCCTGAAGCTTGTGACTGAAAAGTGTGATTTTCATATTAGATGTAAAGCCAATGTTTCACTGAAAGTGTAAAAACTGATGTCCCTGCAAGGGTAAGCCTGTTTTCTGGCTGAGGAACAAGAAAAATGAATGCTATAATTCCAACATAGAGAGTCCCATCTTCCACCCAATATGGATGTGGGAGGAGAAATACTGAGCCATCATTTCGTTACAAAACACTTAATTTTGCTCTGGCAGCTGGTAGGACCCCAGCTGTCCCTTTCACTTTCACCCTGTGACAAACACATGGAGCGCTGTAATAATTTCTAGCACAAAAATGAAGAAAAGATGAACAATAGTGAGCTGCTAAGAATGCTCATTTTCATGGGATGTCTTCCTGGCTGCCTCAAATGACTTGTTTCTCTTTTATCCCAACTGCATCAAGAGCTTTTGGCCATATATCTAGCTTGATTACAGGACAGATTAGGTCTTAAATATTTCTTATGATTAAATAAAGAGGTGTCAGGTTTTAGTCTATTGACAGTAATGGTTTGGTTAGTAGCTGGCATTTCTGCTTCATATAGCTCCTATAAAGGAAATTACCGGTAGAAGAGAAGTTTTTTCCCTATGAGACTGAAAAATTACAAGGAAACCATATATATATGTCATAAAATATCAATTTTCAAACTGTTTCTCATTAAAATATGCTTTAAGTATTGGTAGAAGAACCACGGGGCGAGTGCAAAGGAATTACATATGATTGAATGTCTCAATTATACTTCACAATAACAATGAAGACACTGGAAAATCAGTCTGCTTCAGTGACCTACCTAGAGGTCTGGTAAGGGCAAGCAGAGGGCTGGGTTTCAGAAGGGAAAAAGCACATAAACAGGGAGGAAGGGGAGGAAACAGCTGCTGTTATAATGGCATATTTATATACTGGTTTACAGAGTTAAACATTTCACAATTTTAAAAAGTGATCTACAATACATTGGGTCAGATTCAGCAGAGTATGCCTTACTCTGCTGGAATCACTAGAACTTCACTGGTGGCAACTCCTGTCCACCCTACAGAAATAAACTCAGAATAAGCAGCCATTCATATCACATGAAACTTCTGCAATTCAGAGGGGTTTTTTTGATATTATGTGACTGCAAATGTCGGTAAACTTTTCATTCACTGCAGAGAGGCCAACCTTAAATTGTATTTTGTTCTTGATGCTGAATAGACAACGTTCAGAGAAGGCATTGCAGATCAACTTTCCCTACTAAAGTAGAAAACCAGTGTCATTTCCTCAGCTGAAGTCCACTTAGCATATTTACTATTAGTATCACCAGTAGCAGTTGCTACAAAACACAGATACAGCAAAATGTAGATTACAGAGCTCAAAAACTCTGCTTCTCTAAAAAAATGGTTATCAAAAGAAGTGAATGATTTAATTTTAGGAAATTATTATAAACAAATGTTTTACAGATTGTCCTTTGGAAACTTGGTTATCTTCATGTAGTTACAGGGTTGTTCCTTACAGAACAGGCTGTAGTCCCTAAAGACTGAGGCTTCCCGTTAGTCAAATTTACTAATTAATCATCTAACAAAAACTATATTAACCTTTCTAAACTTGGGGCTAGAGAAGCAGTGCTTTAGTTCTGGAAAACAGCTGGCAGTTCATGTAGTAAGACTTTGGGGAGGGCTGGGGAGGACAGAATGGCACGCAGATCACAGAATAACAGTTCAACTAACGAAGCTTGACTTTGGCTTGTCGGAGGACATGAAAAAAATCAAGGATCTCCAAAGAGACGGGGCACTAAAGAGTTTATCTGTGACAAGCCTCTTTGTATCTGCAGTCATCAGTGAAGATACAGCAAAGGAAATGGAGGAGCTGCAGTTATGCATTTGCAATACACAAAGTCCTTGTTTTCCCACTAGGCACTGCAGACTAGCAATTGTCCATTCACAGCACATAGCACATCCTCTGCATTTCAGAGCTAATATTTTTGCAGTCCTTAAGCTAGCATGCTTCAGCCTGCTGTAGTTAATTTTTGTAACCCTTTGAGGTGCATTGCGTGAGGTAGGTGTGCTCACGTTCTCTTCCTTGTTACACGAATTGTTTTTTCAGGCATCATTTTTAAAGTTAAACTAGAAGATTTTCAAATTGCAGAGGGTTTTTATCAACAGCAACATCTCAAACAGAGCTGTAAAAAGTCTCATTTCACGAATCAGGAAAATATGAAGATTGCCAGTCATTGAGCATACCTGTATTTTAATGCAATTAACAACAGAAATTGGCTGTCTTGGCTGAAATTATTTTCACGACCACACACACACACACACACACGAGCTCTGACAAGTGGCTCCTCCTCTTCTGTTTTAGAATCACACTCCTGAAAACAATGTTAGTTTTATGCCAGCAGTTGCTTTCGTTTCCTGCAGCACACACTGTTCACTGTAATGCTGCAATACTCATTCAAGTCAGATCACTAGCTCAAATATGAATTGAACCTATATGCCATCAAACAGACGTCAGGCTACATTACTTCAACTGCCAAGCAAATTTCCACTTTTCTCTGTTTAAGTAGCAAAAGCTATCCAAAAACTGGTGTTGATATAAGACAATCAGCNCACTGTAATGCTGCAATACTCATTCAAGTCAGATCACTAGCTCAAATATGAATTGAACCTATATCAAACAGACGTCAGGCTACATTACTTCAACTGCCAAGCAAATTTCCACTTTTCTCTGTTTAAGTAGCAAAAGCTATCCAAAAACTGGTGTTGATATAAGACAATCAGCTCCCTCCCTTCCCACTGAGGATCTGCTTGTAAGTCGAAGCGCAGGCTGCTTCTTAATTTTGAACTTCTGAACCCAAATCAAGTAAAGCAATCTTAGCATGGAGTAAAAAAAAAAAAGATGTGGTACATGCACTCCTAAAAATGAGGCTGATATTGTTTTCTGCTTGATCTGTTTCTTTCCAACTCTTTCTCTCTCTGCTCTAACTCTCAGACAAACTCGCAGCCCCCTCAGGATAAGAACGAGTTTCTGATTTCTTCTCCCTTCATCTAAGCCAGCCAAGTCCCAGGTCTCCTCTCCTTAGACAGAGCAGTAGGAAAAGACATAGAAAAAGCAACCACGCTTTCCTCAGTGGGGTCAGAAAGGACTACAATAACAGATTCTTTCTGCAATCTTCTTTCGCCATCAAATGGTTAAATCAACACAAGTTAAAATTTTCATCTAGTTTGAATAAAGAGAAAAAGGGAGGAAATTCAAAAACCGGTTGCTGTAGTAACAATCACCAGTAAAAATCTTTTCCACCAAATAATAGTATTATCTCCCTCTCCCCCTCACAATTTTAGTTCCCCTTCAAAAATAATCATGCTGCCTCTTAGATTTGCTGTACATACCTCAACCATTAAACAAGACATTTAACCATAGTGGCAGTTCTGTGACCTTTGAATGCCGTGAAATCTCTAAGCGGTGCAGCTTGTTCATGAAGACTTGTACTGCAGAATCCAGTAACTGCATCCAGGATTAGGAATAGAATTAAGTAACAACAGCAAACAAAAATAAAAATAAAATTGAAAAAAAAAAAAAAAAAGAAGAAGAAAAGGAAAAAAAAAGAAAAGAAAACCTCCCCAAGTCCCCCGACCCAGCCAATCAAACCACCTTAAGAAGCGAAAAGGCTCGGGAAGAGAGTGCACTTTTCTGCCAGGGTAAGGGCTGGGGTAGAGCTGAGCCTGCTGCAGTCTGGCTGCCTGTGTCAGGCAGCCGAAGGCCGTGCAGGGCTGGGAGGTGCTGTCAAGCGCCACGGGCGCGGGAGAGCGGACCAATCCGCGCCCGCACGCTCAGCTCCGTGGAGTGAAGCCTTTTCTGTTTATGTTTCCTCATTTCAGGAGTGACGTCAAAGGGTTTAGTTTTTCCTCCGCATGTGCTATTAATTTTAAACGGCTACTGTGGGAAGAATGTGGCAGTGATTTAGGCAGGCTCCCCTGCTCGAAAGAAACCAGAGTCATATTTTATCAGTCCTGGATTTAGCTTAGGAATATTTTATAATGAGAGGTACCGGAAAGATCCAAAATATCCTCACAAAATGGGGAAAGGCTATAAGTACGCTTATAAATATATATTGAAGTGTTCTTAAATATACCAAATACATTTCCTAGCGAGAGCTGTTATCTCTATGGGTTGTGGTGCAAAATCAGACCCGAGTGTGCCCTTGCCCTGAAGTAAATCAGGAACTGCTTCTCTAAATTCAGTGGTGTCACGCCAGTGTAAACCTGGCAAAAGAGATAAGACTGAGACTACTGTACACATCCCTTTATCAGTCAGCACTAGCTAGACTGCAAATTAGCAAACTTTTTTCATTCCCGTGTCAGTCACCCATGCAGTCACCCTTAAGGTCTGCTGCTCCGGGCAAACACCCGTTCCACCGGCGGATTGCAGCCCAGCCGTGCTCGCCTACGAGCTCTGCTGTGGACCACCACACAGGGTTTTATTTCATACCAAAGTCCACGTCAAAAGGCGAGAGGCAATGGCAAAGCCTGCCTTCCTGTAGCACCGCACCTTTGTCAACGGAGAAGCTATGCAGCTGAAGCTTCAAAAACCAAGGAACATATGTCAAGGTCAATTAGCATGGGCAACAGAGGCCACAACAGCACAAGATAATTGATAGGAGGTCAGTTGACAACAATAACTGTTTATTTATCTCCATCATTTTCATTTTAATGATTGGCTCTTCTAGGGATTCCTTTCAAAGGGACTGGTTTATGAGGCACAGTTCATTCCTAAAAAGCCTTAACAGTCTAACATTTAATTTTAAAACACATATAAGTGCTTTTGAAAGTGGATAGGCTGACAGCTCTCGAGAAAGAATTTTCTCAATGATCCATGGAGCAGGTACAAAATTAGTAGAAGTAATAGGAGCTTCTCCATGACCACCAACTGATGCTACCGTAATGTTACTCCAGAGGGGCCAAAATAGTTAATGATTTTTTTCTTGCTGAAAAGTGTGCCTGTGCTATCACTGCTAACGTAATCAGCTTCAGTGACAAATGTAAGGAGTTATGTTGCTGTAAATGCTGGCATAATATATTAAAAAGTATTAAATAAGTTAGAGATTTACAAAATCAATTAGAGCTCATTAAGTTCATCCGACTGTACTTAGACAACTGTATGAAGCAATCTGGAATGCATAAATAGGAATATTATTTGTAGTACACAGAAAATCATCATGTTAATCTTCACTCAGCATTGGTGAGGGGGCAGCTGAGTATTGCACACTGGGAATTGCACTTCGGGAATTGCACTTCAGAGACCAGTTTTGGGGATGTCAGTTGAAAATGATACATGTTCCAGTGAGAATGATCTGGAGTCTGTGAAGAAAGGCTGAGATTGACATTGTTTAGTCCAAAAAATGAGAGTTGATAAGAATTATTAACTATATAAAAAAATAAACAATACTAGAGTTTATTCTTTGGCCTGGAGACATTATCTGGCCTTTAAACTCTCTTACAGCATTCGTGACAACATAGCTGCATCTAAGTTGGTAATAAGTCTCAAACTCTATTTGGGAAGCGATTAGGGCAATGCTTAAATTCTGTGAGGGCTCGTTCTAGCAACGTGACATTGTAGATCATCAAGGTCCACCTTTGGGCCTGTGTTCTGGCTCTCTTCATTTTACCAGTATAGATATAGGCAGCTTGCAAAGAAGAAGGGAATAAATTTTTCTCCATATTCATTGTGGCTAGAACAAGTAAACTTCAGCAGAAGGAAGTTGTTTGACATACAAAGAATTAAAGGTAGGAGAGTGAAGTACTGAAATAGATAGTCTGTGATAGTCTGCAGTGTACTATTACTGGCTATTTTTAAAGGTATGGTTAGGCAACCATCATTCATGAGCAGTTTTGATATAGGTGATCCTACTTTGGAATATAGAGGTAAAAGCATATTCCAATCCATTTTTTTTCCATTTTCTGCATTTTAGCATCAATCTTATTAATAGTATGACCCTGTGTTTCATGAATTAGGGTCTTGGTACATTCAAGTTCTGCACAAAGTCTTAGAGAGGTATTGTCTCAGTCCTAAAGAGGTTACTTCAGCCACTGGGAACTGTGTGGCGCTCTGACAATAAGTGGTCACTGTAGTTTTTGTGATGTAGATGCTTCTTAGGTGAAAAGGTGGAGACGCCTAGAAGCACTTATGATTGCAGTTTCTACTTAGACAAAGATAATCTCAAATGAGCACATGCATATAAGGATAAGAAAGAGAATGCATGGCTCTGCAGAGTGTTACAAGGAAGACCTTGGTTTCCTCAGCATAATCATGTGCTTCTGTGATGGATGGGAAGGACTGCTGAGAAGAAATGCGCTCCATCTAACAAAGAAAGAAGGAAAAGCTTTAGCATAGATTTGCTAATCTGATCAGATATGTGCTAAAATATCCTGTCAGGTTGGTGTCATGAGTGTCCAAATAAATGTGGCCCACAGTGGCCTAGACAAAAAAGCTGAAATAATGAAAACTATGATTCTTTAAAAATGTCATTGGAGGAAGAAGAAGAAGAAAGCAAAACAACAAATGTTCAGCCTAGATGTGTCCATACTGATGTAAAATATATTGAAAATAATAGAAGGAACTGGAAAACTTAATGCGAGATCAAAATTACAACTTAATTGACATAACAGAAACTTAGTAGGGCACAGTCATGGGAATATGTGACTGGAATACTAATACTGAAGAGCACAGCTTGTTCAGGAGCAACAGGAGGGAAAAAGGTGAAGGAGACTATGCCACATATCTCACTCAGATGTTCAGAATGCAGCAGGAAACATGTACTGAAAGTCTGAATGATAATACAAAGGAAAAGAATATAGGCACTGTTGGGGGAATCTGCTGCAGATCCAGGCAGATCGAGTGGATAAATCTTTTTGTTAGTAATTAGCAGGATTGTCTGAAGCACAGAACTTGGCCATAATGGGAGATTTTAATCATGCAGCTTTTGGAAATCTCTTGCACATGATAGAATGGCAGGCACTGTGCATGGACAGGCAAGATGATGTCTCCTTCCTAAAGTACCTTCCACTTTCTTCCCACCTCTTTATTTCTACCCTGGCCATCTTTAGGAAGGGCTCCAGCATGGGACCACATATTGGTCTTCATATTGCTCTCAATAACATCTGAGGCAGTATAGTAGTTTTAGAGTGTGGGAATAAGGAGTGGAAAAAGATGTCTCCTTTTCAAGCTGCTGCCACTGCTGAGTGAGTTCATGCCTGACTCTTCCTTTCCACATCCCTCAGCTCCCCCTGAAATTGCTCTGAAATGCAAGGTTGTAGATGTTACAGTAATTCCCAAAGGTATTGTTACTTTTCTTTAGGGCGTGACCACGTAAGTCTGAGGATGCTGAAGATTCTGTGATGAAACTTGTCCTTTGCTAAGTCTGTGGAAGCTTTCTTTGTTGGGGGACAATAAAGGTGAAGAACTAGTGCAGAGGTTCAGTCTTCTGTAACGATGAAAAGAAAGGAAGGAGAGGGTGGGCAACCACAGTCAAAGAAGCATAGTGGCAAGGAAGTTTATGCTTATCCTACCCCAGAACAACAGATGTACTACTCTTGAAGGTGAGTTTGTATGTTACACTGAATATATTGCTGTTGGAAAACTATTTAAGGCAGATTTCTCCAGGCTGAATCATGTGAAATAGCTGGATAGTGACGAGATGTGGATGTCCTCTGTTGGTTTATTTACAAATTAATGCCCTCAGTTAGCTTTTTAATCTTGTTACAGGTGCAATGAATGGCTGGAATCACCCTTGGTGCACCGGCTGTGGAACAGACTCCCCAGCCTGGAGAAGAGAAGACTCCAGGGAGACGTTATAGCCACTTTCCAGTATCTGAAGGGCGCCTACAAGAAAGCTGAAAAGGGACTTTTTACAAGTGCATGTAGTGATAGAACAAGGGGTAATGGGTTCATACTGGAAGAGGGTAGATTTAGAATAGATATTAGGAAGAAATTTTTCACTGTGACCCTGGTGAAGCACTGGAACAAGTTGCCCAGGGAAGTTGTGGAGGCCCCATCCCTGGAGGTGTTCAAGGCCAGGTTGGATGGGGCTTTGAGCAACCTGGTCTAGTGGAAGGTGTCCCTGCCCATAGCGGGGGGGGTGGAACTAGATGATCTTTAAGGTCCGTTCTAACCTAAATCATTCTATGGTTCTTCACCTGGGATCTGTGGAACATTTTCAGTGTATTTACAAACAGCCTGTGTGAACTGTCAGAAGATGCTGTTGGCCGGTGATTAGCTGAGGTTCAGGGTTGTCTGGAATGACCCAAGGCCAGGATGCAGAGGTCAGTATGACTCAGACAAGCATGGATGTAGGTGAGGGCGTGATATTGTTCAGAGTGAGGTGGTCCTCAAAGGAGGACACAGATTGCTGGTATGACTGTAGACCTCATTTATCTGACCCATAAAGCTGGTGTGTTGGTGCCTGGTTTAGACTTCTGGGCTTGACTTCATCTGACAAACTGCTGTCATAACAAGATTACACTGCAATAAAGGAACAGTCTCCAGCTCCCACAAACTTATCAGTGCGTATTCTATCTGGCTTTCTAGCCTTGACCCTACCTACCTATTGTCAGACATCTTTTTCAATATGATCTAGAAATTCAGCTGTTTCTGGCAAATGACTTTCCTCTAACTGTCCTCTGTGCCCTATCAGAGTTCCGATTCTCCATTCCATTCCGGATCTGCTCTATTCTGAAATGCTGAGTTAAAAAGACCTAAACAAAACAAAGTCTTTATTTATATTACTTTGTTTCTTTTATCTTTCTCATATGCAAGGGAGAAAGACGCATCTGTTACAAAGCTTGCTGCAACTCAGATACAGTTCAGGAAACTCAGTTTGGAAGTGGTTGTGGACAACAGTTATGATCTGAGCCCAGCTATAATATTGGATTCCCAGGCAAGCGGGGCTGACCTTAGACATTTCCCTGGCAAGGGAGAACATCAAGGCATTTGGGCAGAGGGTCAGCCTCCTATTCATAGGGCAGAAAGGGAAAACTAGGCATGTACAGAGCTTTAGGTGCCCATGCATAGGTACCCGCAGGATTTAGGCAAGTAGTGCACTGAAGGAAGAAGGAAATTTACACAGTCAGAGAGGTAAAGAGTGCTTTTAGCCTGGAGAAGAGGAGGACGAGGGGAGACCTTATCACTCTCCACGACTACCTGAAAGGAAGTTGTGGAGAGGTGGGGGCTGACCTCTTCTCCCTGGTGACAAGCGATAAGATGAGAGGAAACGGGTTCAAGATGCTCTTATGGGGCTCCTGGTATTTAGGACAGTTANTTCTCATCTCGGGGTATGAAAGTCCCTAAGTAACAATAGATTAATTAGACATGTCTATCAATGTATTACTGGTAATACTTTTTCTATCAAGGCCAGGGAGAAAGCACCTAGGTAGAAGGCTGCTTGTGAGGTTTATAAAGATTTAATACATCACATTTCTGCTCTATAAAATTTATATTAGCCAGTGTATTAAAATCTATAGAAAAGGAGTAAAGTTCCACAACTTTAACTTGGTTTGGTTTAACCTAAGAACATGTGGAGTTATATAATGTGACTAGATTTTTAGAAAACCTCTCTACTCACTTCTATAAACTTATTCATAGGTTTTAGTGATGGGAAAGATCCATAATAAAATTGATTTTTTTTCTATCATACGAATGTAGAAATAACTTCTCATCTATGGATTAGGTAGTTCACATAAACAGTATTAGATAAGATCAACAAACATCATATAGGACGACAAAAATATCAGGAAGAGAGTTTCAAATGCTCATTAACTTGGGGCACTGATCTGGAATATAGTGTGGACCTTGACTTTCAGCAGATGTGACTCCTGAATTAATGAAAAAGTAACCGCATACATGAATATTATGAACTCATTTAGGGTCCAGGCATAGTCTGGTTTCTGTTTTAGAGCATCTACATGAGATTCAAAGGGTGTCAGTTGGATTACTACTGAAAAGGAGAACAGCATGTCTTGCTCTAAGAGCTGCGCTTCCCGGCCAGTAGCCCACAGCAGAGGGGGAAATCTCCCAAAGTCAGAGTAGAACCCTATTGGCAGAAGTGTAGTTTGTGCTGCTACTGCTGTATATAGGCACAAAGAACTTCACTATCTGGAATGAAGAAGCTGACATGCAGTTCCCAGGCATGGAAAAAGAAGGGTGAGAAAACATCGTTGCAAATGACTCATATTTGTTTTAGTGATCAGACCATATGCAAAAACATTTGTTTGCTTCCTAATATGACATTTGATTTCAAACCCACGAAAATTCAGAACAGAAAGGGGAAAAGTTTAGTGTTCTCTGTTACCTGAAAGATGACAAACTTTCTTTTATTTTGGCAAATGCTGAGTACTTTTGTCTTTACTCTCTCTAAAATCCAAACATGGTCAGAGAAAAATTTCAATCTTAAGAAGCAGCAAGATCAGCAAATCCAAAACTTTATCTTTTTAACACTGCTGTTGCTGATATTTCCCCAAATTCATCCAGCCCCAGTTTGTCAAGCCATTTTTATGTTTATCTGTTTCTTTTCAGCCAATGGATTCTTTTATGGGGCTCCTGGTATTTAGGACAGTTAAAAAAAGAAAAGATAAACCAAAAGCAATGTTTTTCTATGCCACAAAGAAATTTGAAAAAACAGAAAAACAAACCAGATGCAATTCTGCATTGAGGGTTAAAAGCAGTGTCAGAAAGGTTAGTGTATCAACCTGTGAAAATGAAGAAGTGAAAAAATATTGCAAAAAAACCACCCCATGGTGGAAGTTGTTTCTTCAACTGAGTATATTGTATTCTATGGCCAACAAGTAAGGACCAGTAGGAAAAAATGATGATATCATGGTTTCCAATTCAAAACCTCTTTAATATTTAAAAATTTGTACTGTATCACTGTTTCACACAAACACACAGATAAATGTTTTCTTGAAAAATACTGAGGAAAACAGTACACAGTTCCTAGATTTTCATTTCAACAAACATAAACTACAAAGAGCTTAATTCTTGCTTTTTCTTTGTTTTTTTTTCCTGCCTTCTATAAAATTTTACATGAAAAAGGACTTGATTGTTGCTTCAGAAAATCTTTGAGCAAAAGTTGGAATTAGATCGTAGAATGGATTTTGTAGAATAAAGTGAGTTTCAATCTATTTTAACAAATTTACCATTTAGGCATTTCACTACATTTTTCAGATATTGAAGATTTTTTTCTTATTTCCATTTTATTTTCCGTGAAATAGGCATTACTTGAAATGAAACTGAAGACAACATTTTTGCAAGAAGATTATTTGATCTATCAAAATTTTTATGGATTTTTCAATTAACATCAAAGGGAATTTTAGCTTTCACATGAAACTAATAATGATATACTTTATTATCCTGTTGAACTGAAATGTGTTAGGGTGAGCTAGCAGGTGTAGGCCTTTAAGATGAAAAGAACACTGAGACATGCAAATGAAAATGAGTGAAAATAATTTGTTTTTTCTCAGCAGCTAGTACTTGCACATGAATGATGATTTGGCTGGTCAGTTGTATAGCTGATCACCTATTTTATTCCTCCTCACCTCCTTGCTCCACAGCCTACATCACCCATGTGTTTTGGGATTCCCATAGAGTCTGCAAACATTGAATGGGCTCGTTTTGAACAACCTGTGTAGTCCACAAAGTTGTACTTATTTCATGACATGTTATGTCTTTAATATACAGAACTGAACACAAATCATTCCTCTGTTTTATGAGTTTATCAGAAAAAGTGAAAGAAGAGTAAGCGTACAGTGTAAAGCGCCGTTGCCATGGCCGGTGTCCCTCCCCAGCAGCGTGACTATGCAGACTAAGTAGTAATCCTAACTCAATGAAGTCTTCAAGCATTTAATTATTTTGTTTCATTACTTGAAATTAGCCAACGTAGTGGCAAAGGTAGTATAGTCAGATGGAAGAGAAACACTCCTAAGCCAAGCAAAAGGGGCAAATTCTCTTACAAGCATACAAGAGTCATAAATTCTCAGCAGATCTAAGATCTCAGTGTTAATCTCTTCCAGATTTCAAGGTTTGAGTCTCAATTGTTCACCTTTTTTTTTTTCATGTATCTCGTTTAAATCATCTGTGTGCTATGCTGTCTGAATGCAAGCCAAATCATAACTTCTTTCCACAGAAGAGGAAGGACATTGTTGATGCTCACAAAATTCCATTTCCTTAGCATCTTGCATGAAAACATCCCTAATTATTCTACCATCACATACATGGAACACAGTCTGCAAAGTTAAGGCATATATAGCAATGTACAATCAATAATACTTATGTAGTAATAGATTGGTTGCTTTAAAAGAACAGTAGTGTTTGCAGAGTTTTTCTATGCAGTTTGAATCTTTAAAGGAATCATAATTGCAAACTTTTTAAAAGAGGAAGTTGAAACTGGTATGAATTCATTCAAATGCTGAAGATGTGAATGCTGGGTAAGGTAGGTAAGAGTCATGAAAACAACTGAAATGTATTGAAGATACATAATGAAATGGATAAAAGCTTTGTTTGATTGAAGTCAATGGGAGTTTGCCATTCACTTTAATGGATTATACCTGCCATACTTTATGATGATATATTTATGGAGAATGTATTCAGTGTTAACTGAAATATATAGAGATACTTCAATCATGCTAATCTTCACATTTTCCTTACATCGATTCAGAATCTTGATAAACAGGCAAAATAGTTATGTAGGACACAAAACATCTACATGCTCAGCTCCTCCTGTGAAGGCAGACCCATTAAGGAGAAACGCAGGTTGCTTCGATGTTGTGCCAAGCATCTGCAATTTTATAAATTACGGAATACAGTAACATTTTAAGACAACTTGCCTTGGCAACATTGACAGAGGACAAACCATCGATTTTCTGTCAGCTGCCTTCCTCCTTTTTCAGTCCTCTAATTCCAAGCATCTCTGATCCACATCTTCACAGACCTTAACTAAGACCATAGCTTTCCCCTGGCTTTGTAGGCAGCAGATGAAGTTGGGTGATGGAAGTCATTGTTCCCTTAGATCCTCAGCGTACCTATCTCCTGGAGGCTGCCTCCCTTGCACTGATGTGCTTTTTGAAGCTGCTTCATGTACAATTCAGTTGCTCTTGATGTGACAACAGCGATCTCCAGGAGAAGCATCTCTTCCAGCAATCCGACTTCATCTATTCTATGCATCAATACATTCTGTTGATTTAAAATTCAGGATATATAAGAACCTGGGTTACTGGAAATTATGGGGGACTGCGTATATTATTGCATATAAAAATACTTGGTTTAATGTGCCAATGGTCTTTTATAGGCAGAGATTAGTTTATGTATGCTTATATTTTATTTATGTTTAATGCTATCATATTCATACATATAGTCCAGACTTGCAAACATGTGTAAATGATGATTTGAAAAGTTGGTTCATTTCCTATGAAATGTTATACATCTTAGGACCCCGCTTTTCCATTTTTTCGCGTAGAAACATTATCAGTATATAATTCTGCTAGGACAGCGGAAAAGTGAACTCCAATAATTTAAAGGCAGTATATAGCATTAGATGTAAGAAATAATAAGTATACTTTCTTCGGGACTATATGCGGTGCACTATGCATTCAGTATAAACTTCTGATGACACAAATGCGGTCCCAAAGAGGGTAGAATAACAATTACTACAGTAACGCACTGATCTGACAATATGAATATTTCTGTTAACTAGCATTAGAGGCATTTTTTTAGCACAGCATTAATTACAAAGTTACTGTGGCATCCAGCCACTGAACTACACTAAAGATAGGACATATCTACCAGGGTCCCCTAGATTTTGGTGTAAAGGGCTCTTCTTCGGAGAAATTTAGGCTGAATTTCTAATGGCATCAAACAAGACCTCAGCTAATGCTCCCCTTTACTGCGTCTGACCCACCCTCCTCCTGCACACACACTTGTTTTACGAGCGGAACTCTTTCCCTGTGACCTCTGCAGATCCAGCCCACAAACCAGGTGCTCGGTGACCTTGTTTTGCATTCTCAAAGTATGCAATCCCCTTCCCAGATACTTCCAATGCCGAGGTACGTACAGTGTAGCTCTCTCTGATTTCTGTCTCTCGTGGTCCTTCTGCCTGAACTTCATTTGCAGAGCCACAAGGTTTGCTAAATATATGGAAATATGTTTTTTTTTACTATTATCCAGGAGTAATTATTAGGAACCAAGGTCAAGCCAAGCTAGGGGATTGAATCCATCTCCAGAAGGTCAATAAACACACATTAAAATAGTAGCTAAATAAAGACTATTGAAAGTCATTTCTGTTCTACCCAATTGCCAGGTCTGGCTACATATCCTGTGTTTCTACAGTTCGGTTTGCATCTGAAACTCCAGGTTATTGTGTAGTGAAGAGAAAACACAGAATCAAAATGCTAGGAATTGCAGTTGTCATGCTTAAAGAACCCCAACCACTCGCACTGAAGTGCAATTGCCCTTTACCTAAGATATTTTTCTAAGTGATATTTTTCTCAGATGACTAAGATCACTCAGTACCACGAAACAAACCAATCTCTAATAAGGGCAAACCTTACACAAATGGAAATTACTAAAGAACAAAAATGAGCAGAAAAGAGAGAAAATTTTGCCAACAACAAGCATTAAGGAGAAGAGAGATATATTTTTATATAGTCCTAAATTTTTCCAGTCTGCCTAACTACATCCTAAAGGCAAAATATCTCACCCATGAGATACATAAACATGACCCAGATTAAGGGGAAAAGCGAGCACGTGGCCTGCACTGACACACAGAAGGAGATGAGCTCAATGATGCTCAGAGATTAACTTAGCTACACAATGAGGACCAGGAGAGATTTGATAGCCAATGCCTTGTTAAAGCAACAGCAACAACACAGTCCACTCTCACACAATAAGATATCCAGTTGTCTGATTAGGATTGTGAAACACACTTTGGTCTAATCAAGCTGGTTGATCTCTCATCAGGAACACTGATTTTTATTTCTGAAGTCCCAATTTAGATTTCCCTCCCTACAGACAAAAATCTCTCTGGACTGCAGCTCTGTATACTCACAGACACACAAACACATACATCCATGTATTTCTTACTCTTGTTCAAAATAACATTATTCACTATTATAAAATCCAAGGGACCTTCACATATTCCAAAGATATGATAGACAATATGTTAGGCACACATAAAAGAACCTATACCTTTTTACATTAGTTAGTCACCCTGTGGAAACATTGTTTGGTGAAAGTCTCCTTGTTTAGTTTCCAGTCAGTTACACCATCCCTCCCTCCCCTGGAATTTCAAGGTCAGAGGACAGCAGAATAATTTCTTACAGAGTTAGGACATGTTTAAAGAGAATTAGTTCAAAATTAAACTTCCTTAAAAAATATTTGACATTGACTGAAGGAGCAATTCTTTAAAGCAAGACACTGTTATACTTTGTATGACATGTCTTTACCTGCACCTCCTGTTTTCACTGCTGTCTTGCTTAGATTCATTTGTAATTACCAGGTAAACTTTGATAGACAAAATAAGCAATTGCAATTATTATTTGAACTAGTATTAAGGAATAGAAGTGGTACTGGATGAAACACTGACATTAGAGAAGACAGCTGAAGATTGGATTGGTATAAAACAGGAATTCTGAGTCAGGGCCTTACATTTTAGTCACAATGTGAAGCAAAACCAGACAGTTCATGTTTATTTGTTGGGACTGAAAAGTTATGAGAAAGATTTTCCACTGTGACTGGGTGCGGAAGCACTAGAAATCTCCTGAGAAAGCATCTTCTGCCCAAACATGAAAAGCCCAAGAGACTTGCCTTGCTGAACTTGGATACAGCATTATAAATAATGACCATGTGTCCATGTTCATTATTTATAGAAATAATGAACATGGACAAGAAACAATGCTGAATTCTGAGGTTGGCTGCACGTCATTCATCTCTACCCCACTAAAGAGCTACAGGAGCAAAAGAACCCATCCAGTGTTTGCCACCATACCTGTATCAGAAGTTGTGCTTGTGTATTATACTTGAACTTTTTGTTGCATTGCGTACAATGAAACTTGTGTAGTTGCTGTTCTGGGAGAATAAAAGTCTTTGCTTATTGTAGTAAATGGACAAAGGAGAGGAGCAATAAGAGCAATCAGTAGGCAGAGGAGGCAAAATCTGGCTCATGTGTTGGATTCAGCCTAGGACTTGAATTTGTCCATTACATGACTACAGGAAGATGCCACCTTGTTGGCTTTTCCGCATCTCCTACTAGATATATCTGTTCATACCACTGCTTGGTTCTCTATCTTCAGATGCTATGGTGCTTTCCCAGGCTTCCCCACACGTTGTGTAACAACCGGCAGGACACCTCTGAAGCCATGGGGGCCTGCTGATCACACTTGTCTGCATCACTTTGTAGTTGCTTTTCCACCTTCAGAACCAAAGCTCTATAGGAAATGGATTTGGGTGGAAAGGAATTCTAGGACAAATAGTAAAGTATGGTGGGAAGAAGTGGACAGTCAGGTCTCCCTGATTTCTGTATGGATCTGAAATTAGGGCTATCCTCTGCTATCTGAAATGCAAATAGTTCCTGGAGGTCAGTCAAGAACCAGAGGCAATGTTTCCAAATCACCAATTTGCCAAACATGGTGCTCTCACTCTCCAACAGAGACATAATGTCTTCTGGTTCTCCCTGACTCCCAACCTAGAGAAAAAAGGAATTTGCAAGTCCCCACAGTTTGGAAAGGGAATGCTGTGATGCGTGCTAGGCCATGCCAACAGAGACAGATTCAGGCTGCCCACAATAGTTTTTCCCTTGTTTTGTGCTACTGATGAATGAGCCATCTTAGACATGAGAATCACAGAATGCATCCAGCTAGGCAAGATCTCTCAGCAGGAGCTGCTGTCTTCCAGAGAGGCAGGATTCAGCTGGGGAATCAGTGGCTCCTTTTAAGTTCTTGCAGACAATGCATCCATACTGCAGTAGACAACTGCTTTCCAGAAAGAACTGTTGGATGCAGCAATAACTACACTCAGTGTGTACTAGTGATGGCAAAAGGCTGGAACTGAGTTATAATTTTTTGTCTATAATGTACTAAAATACTCAAAAATAGTTTTGAAAACAAAAGGATGTCCCATTAGGACTACCAACAATGTGAAACTGTTTGCTGTCTCAAAAATAGGGTCACGTATTTTACCTGTTTGCCCAGCACCTATCACTGTAAAATTATGGTCCATGACTCACAAAACAGCAGCAGTAACAAGCAGACATTTCTTCTGGTACTTCCCTACTGCATCCTCTTATTGCACTATGAGCTTTCTGAAAGGATGAGGATTTCTTCCACAATTAGTAGTTAGAAAGCATTTGAAAGTGTAATAGGCATGCACGTTCAACACTTTATTAATTATTTTGCCCTTGAATATTTTACTGAATATACCTATTAAGTAAAGCAGAGGCGCTCATGAAATTAAGTGGCTGCCAGGCACAGGGAAATTCCTTATATATCAGCTCAACAAAAGTGTGAACCCTGTTGATGGTAAGAAACACTTCACTTTGGCTGATGTGCTCAGTTCAGCTGAGTCACTTCCACCAGATCAACTGTACGTTTATTCAGGACCATTGGAGAGAGCTACTGATTTATTAGGAGATGTGTACAAGCATTACTCGGGAAGAGAGGAAGTATTTAAGCTTTTGCTAGTGTAACACATGTTTTATAAATCTGAAACTCACTGAAGTGAGTATTGGTCTGGAAAAATGGAACAGGATGATGATAATTACTAAAGACACTCATTACAGTAATCAAGAGTGGTAGAGGTCACGCAAATGAACATCGTTCAGAGAACAGGATATGAGACACTGACTCTGGATGGAGGACAGGGAAAGAGATGGGAGAAAATGTTATAGGGGAGTGCAAAGGAAGGAAACGTGAGACAGAGTGAAAAGAAGGCAAGTCCGTATCATTTACGTCAAAACTGCCCTAAATAAGAGCAGCCAGGAAGATATTTCAGACTTTATGTATGAAATTTGTAAAGAATCTTGCAATCATTTGGTTTTAGAGTAAACCACAGATGTTTGATATCAAACACATTGGATTTGATCATGAAGAAGATGACAGAATGGGAAAGTGATAGGAACAGAATGAATTGAATGGACCTGATTTTGTCACTGCAAATCCCTCTGAATGTATATGCACATTATAACTCTCAGTCCTTCCAGGGACTTTGCATCAGTCTGGCTATAAATGAGCATGCTCAGCAGTTAAAGGAGTCTTCTTTGATGTGCTCCAACAAAACCTTACTCAGTCCTCCCCCTAGGCTCAAAGGGAATCCTTTTCTTTTGTGGTTTTCCCAAACAGGCCTGAAGGTCTCTGTCCTCCTGCAGCTCCTGAGCAGTTTCTGGTCAGCAGAGCACAGCAGAAGCTCAGTGCAGCGCTGAGCCCGACGTACTGAGGTTCTCCTCAAGTCACCCGCTGCTGCATCTGGCAGGAAATTTCCAGAGATGCCTCTGCCTAGAAACTTCCAGCAGGAGTGGATATGTGTTTCAACACACCCTGAAAACAGTATTCACTATATTCATATGCAGCAATGATTTGCTGCTGCTATATGTATTAAAGAAACTTCCTTGAAGTTTTCTTCATGGAATTCTGTTTCCTTCACTGAGCTGCAAGAGCAAAATCAGAGCTGTGTGGGCAAAGTCATGATTTAATAGGCAATTTCTCAAACATCCAGTCACAAGCATGATTTTTATTTCATTTGTTCAATTCAGTTCAGTCTCAGGAAAATAAAAAGCAGGAGATTATTTTTAATTATTATTATTTTTTTAGTTTTCCAGTTAGATTTTTGTTAGAAGACATTTCTTCAAGCTGAATTCTACACTGTAAATGAGGCTTAAACAACAGTTATTTTCTTCAATGTAACTCTGTAAAGATTTGATTGATTGATCCAGCCTTCCTCTTAGTTATATGACAAGTGAAGGAAATCAGTGACATCCTTTATAAAGAGCCAAAGGCTGTCACACTAACCAGCCTTTTGTTGGATGTAAAGCTAGAGCCACTGAAATTACATGCAGAAGTTAGGCAAAGAGCGTGTGTAGGAGTTATCATGATGTCCTAATAACCCCTCAGTGTAAGAACATGTCTTGGGGAACTACTGGCTCAGAAATAGAGTGAACATGCAGGCGCACAGAAATGGCTATATTCTTACTGTCTTCAATGGGAGCACTAAGATCTCAGCCAGAGATAAGTTCACGTTAGTTTTCCTGTGGTAATGCCAATTCCTTTTATCTGTGTGCACCCAGCAAAGTATTTGTAGATTATCTCTACCATTCTGCATACTAGTGCTTACTGCACTGCTCACCGCGTTCCTTTTTCCTTCTAACTCATCAACAGACCACTCTTGGAGAAAAGCTTATGAGAAAAACAGCGTATACATTCAGCTCTGAATATAGCTCAGCTCTGAATCGGTTGAGCAAAGCTACTACTGCGCAATGATCAGTAATGTATATTTAAAAGATTGAATATTTCACCCGATTTCTGCCTTACCTATCCATAAATACACATTAAAATAACTGATGATAAAACATCGACAGAAATTCATGTTCCAATGCTCTGTTTCAATTGATTCTCGAGATTTACTATTCCCCTTAAAACACCAAGAGTTAGTAATTTGTTAGTATTGTTTTCCACAACAGGAAACATCTGATTTGCTGTAATTAGGCAAGGCAGCAATACATACCATCACTTAGCAAGCTGAACAGCAATTGACTTTCATGATCGTTTGCCAGTCTTAAAGCATTAATAAGAAGCCAACATCGATTCTTTTGACGTAATTTCTGTACAGTAAATAGGGCACTTGTGCAAATTTGATGGGCTTCTTTATAGCTTGAGGAGCAAGAGAAAAGGAAGAGATGGTGCAGTGTAATGGAGCGTAGCCTTGGGACATTGTGTTCTGTGATAGTAGAGAGTTGCCAGGGGAAACTGCAAGATGCAGATTCCAAACATGTTTTGTAAGGGAAGAAACACAGATAGTGGAACGATGTCCTTTCTCTCTCCCTTTTTTATGTGTGACTGCGGTATGTTCACGGAGCTCATATTGAGTGCTCATGTTACGACTTATGTACTATTATGTCTTGAGAGAATGTCCAGTTTTGAATCGAGTGTTGTGTGAACGCTTAGCAGAAATTTGTTAGTACCAAGCTGGTGCATGATTTGCCTGACAGTAGCTTAATTGTCAAATGAAATGCACCCAACTTCATGGGTGCCATGACTCACACTTGGCAGCCTCTAGACAGAGCAAGGAGCACAGTCAAACAACCTTCTTCCCTGTTGTTTTTTGTTCTGTTAGGGTTTTTTTTGTTGTTGTTGTTGTGTTTTGGGGTTTTTTTTTGACACTATCTGATGGGGCTTTGAGCAACCTACGGGGCTTTGAGCAACCTGGTCTAGTGGGAGGTGTCCCTGCCCATGACAGGGGGGTTGGAACTACATGATCTTCAAGGTCCCTTCCAACTTAAACCATTGTAAAATTCTATGATTAGATCAGCTGTTTTTCTCCAAGAAATGCAATAAAATTTCTGAAAGGGACTTGTTATTTACTATACACTCTAAACTCCCACTTTTTACACTAAAAGTAGGATTTTCAAGCTAACTAGATCTATTTCACTGTGGCTTGTACCCGAATCAGATACCTTTCTTAACAAAAGTATATGTCACATGTCAGGAATGCAACTGAAAGCTCTGAGTAGATCAATCAACAACGTCAGATAATAACCACAGCTTTCTTTTTCTGCCCCTTCTTAATGATGTGTCTGAGTAGATCAATAGTTGCACATGTGCCAAACAAATTTGTCCCTTGCACAGGTGAGCAAACCAGAGCGCACAGGGCGATCTTCCCATGCCCCTCAGGGAACCTTATATCCGGGTCAGCCATCATGGCAATTAGTGATGTTATCTGAGCATGAAACCTGCTTTCTGTGAGCGTCCTGAGTAGTCATTTTCAAGAACGCAGCAATGAAGCAGGAAGACCATAGCTGAGAATTTCAATCACATTTTTTTCAAATGAGGCAACAGAAAGCTTGCTGCCTTTGCATATAACACTCTCTGTGAACATAATACCATACGTATCATATGCTGGGCAGGGCAGACTGGCATTGCCTAAGTGCTGGCCAATAGTTAATATGTGTAACTAAGCCAAAGACTCGGTAAAACCACTGAAAAAAAAAAAAGAAAAAAAGAAAAACCCCACCCACTCCCCTCAAGGTAAAGTGAATAAACCCTTCCATTTACATCTGATGTGCCAGTGGCCCCAATATACAGCAATCACCCCTGGATAGCCGAAAACAAGTCTAGACATTTTTTATACAAGTGTTTTTAATTTAGAGTTGCATTTGTGAATATCCCTACAGCCCCAAAGGAATCCTTCCTTGTAATTAGCAACTCTGAACATAGCTTGTAGAATACAGCTGCAAACCTTGTGATTTTATCCTGTCTCTAAGGAAAATCACGAGGGAAACTATTCCTTTCTTTATCTTACAGCCTAAGCCATCTAGTCAGCCTGCAATTCATCAGGTTATGGCTCCTGATGATGAGACATGCTCTTATGAAGAAATTAGATTTATCAGATGCTGAACGGAGATGATCTTTACAATGAGAAATAGTTAATCTATTTTCATTAAATCAGAAAATCTCCTACTGAAAAACAACTAACGTATTAGAGAGATAACTACAAAAAAGAATGGATTCTTAATGCCAAAAGTGCCAGTTTCAACTTTGTTATAGAAAGAAAACCAGTTCAACTAGGAACTCGTGGATGTTCATAGATCGTCCCTAAAAATGAGCTGCTCTGTGGTGTTTTCATTACCATGGTCCTGTTTTAAATACCTCTTTTTAAATATGCCTATGCTCTTTTCCCCAACGTACATCATATCTAGCTTTTATATACGGGTTTTATTCCAAGCTATTCAGAGATGCCTGTATCTAAGCACTATCTCTCATACTGTCTTTCTGTTTTACAGATTAGGAAAGAGGCACGGTGCTACAGTGATGTATCCACAACAGTGAACAAGGTGAGACATACAGATGAGCATTCTGTCCAGGAAATCACATTGTTTGCAACACACAGGCACAAAGAGATACATTTCATAAACAAAGAAGTACTGAAATCAGAAATCAATCTGCCTATGATACAGAGACAAAACACCATTATTAAAAAAAAAAAAGACTAACGTGAAAATGTACATCCCCCCCAAAACATATGAAGACAAGGCCTACCCCTAAATATAGTATAAATGCTTACCTGAATTGGAATCTGTGGGGAGACTGGGGAAAAACTAGTTCAAATGAAGTAAAAAGAAATTTATCAACTTTCAACCATTTCACCAATAACACTAGCAGATGAATAGAAATACAAATTATTTGTAGTGGCTGAAGTAGCGTATATTGTTCAAACTGATCTGATTTACTCAGATATTTTGAGAAGGCATTTAATCTTTTGGATTGTTTTGTTATTGTGTATTATGCAAAGGCTTTCAGCCTTTAACTGAAATAAAAGTCTCACAAATTGAAAAGAATTCAGAATAGTTCTACAAGAATTATTTCAGGTCTAGAAGTCATAGCTCAAAAAGCCCAGTCTTCCCTATATTAACTAACTGGGTTAAGATGCAATTTGTTCTTGATTAGTAAGTACCTTCACGGGAGAGACATTTCTGAAAATAAATGCCTAAACTGCTTCAGAGAAAATTAAATTTAGTGGTTATCTGGATTCAGCTTCCAATCTAGATGTGGAATAGGTAGTTAGTTAGGTTCCCTGCCATCTGGAGTCTTCAAATAGGTATTTGATGGGTTCTCACAAAGAAATACCATAGGTCAGGCAGAAATGATGGATGAGTGCTACTTCAACTTCTGCCGCCCTGTTGCGTAGCAGTTCTAAGTAGATCATGAGCACAATGCTAAAATGTAACTCTGTGATGGAGAAACCATCTTCATATTCAACATGTAAAGATACCGGTTTGGGATTAAGGCCCCTGGGCTTCTAGCATGCTTGTGGTTCAAGCAAGGCCAACACAGCCCATTCCCTGGTGCAGGCAGCCATCACAGCATCTGCTGAGAGCAGGACTCTTCCCCCTTCTTTGCCCTATTAAATACCAGAATGTGGTAGTACATTTGCTTCATGGAAACCAGCTGTGGTCTGTGCTGCCACCTTAACTGTGTATTGCCAACGAGAGCAGTAGGTGTCATGGGGCAAATCACGCTGGGGAGCATGCGCTCAGGTAAATAGCACAGAGATTCCTGGGCTTGAGCCCCACCCCTGTTAAACTTATTAGAACGGCTGTAGCCCTGCATTCTGTAACAACACGAGAATATGAACCAGTGAAAAATACTTTTAAATGAAAACTTCTCTTGTGGCTGATAGGAGCAAGACATGATGATTTTAAGTTAGATTTAATAGCAAGAGTTAGAGCAGTCTACTCTGTGCTCTGTATCATGCTCATTTTTGAGAATTTCCCCTTCACCTCTCTACCAGTTTGCCGTCGGAAGATCCTTTTAATTTTCAAAATGACATTTGATTGTATATTGGCCTTTATAGAACACAACGTCAACACCAAACTGTAATTTCAGGAAGAAAATATTTATTTCCCTCTTTAGAGTTAAAAATCTAACATGTCTCCAGTAACAGGTTTTTCTGAACAAGTGGAGCCTCTGAATGTATCTATAGGCAAAAATGAAGAGTGGGGAATTAGGTTTGTGCCAATTCTGAAATGAATATAGGACTGGCCTTCTTATTGCAGGGTTAATATTTGCTAGCCTTGCATTATTTAAAACTTCTTTAGGTGGGACATAACTCTGTCTGGAAGAACAGCAGTGATGCTCCTACTCGTGACCTTCCAAATGTCCCAAGTTCTTACAGATATGCTGCCTCACTGTCTGGACATATTTTGGGATATATATATACTTTCTGTGCCCCAGATTACTAGAATTTTGGACAGAGGAAAACAGTGATTTTTTTTTTTCTTACACACAAAAGTGATTTAAGTGGAGGTCATTGAGCAATGCTGGTGACCTCAAAGAGGGATGGCCCATCCTTATTCATCAGAAAAGGAACAATGAAGAAGTTCCAGGGAAGAGGAACTAACTAGGCTTTGCTCTTAAAAAACAAGCCCCCCCCAACAACAATCCAAGCCACAAACCAAAACCAAAACAAAAACAAGGAAAAGGAAGAAGTCTTGGTGTCCTGCTGGCTTTTTTGATTATGAGGCTTGTTAGTGGCCCTATACTGGCCCACAGCCATGCTGTGACACAAGGTCAGACAAGATGCATCCTGGCTGGTCACTGATTAGTAGGAGTCCAGCTCAGAATAATCAGTCTGCACAAAAAAAATAACCTTGGGCAGTCAGAAAGCCCATCAATGTTCGAGTGTCTTAGCTTGTAAGTTAACCTTGTTTTCAGCCAGGTATCATTTTCTGCAGAGACTGAAACATGAAAAGCTATGGTTCTCTGTACCATCAGAATTCAGTTTTTATTTTTTTTCCAATGTTCTATAAGTAGGCATACGCCCTGAAAAAATTCCTCTTGTTGCTAGTGCATGAAACCCTTAGCATGTATTAATGTATGGCATTTAAACATCAGTTTTGTAAACATCCAAGCAGCTTTAGATGAACACGCTATTTGTTGAAAAGGCCACATACCTGTGTGTTTTTGGTAGTGACTGTATCATGTTCAGCTGTGAGATGATCAAGCCAAAAAAGCAGTGTGAAAAGCAGCGAGCAAAAGGCATACAGTTAATAAAAATAACTTTTTGTAAAGCTTCCTAAAGCGCTCACAGAAAACAAAGCCATAGCAAAGAAAGCTTAAGTAAATTTTTGCTTCTGGGTTCACTATGGAGGAGCTTGGGAGAGTTCCCGTTCTGCAGGGCTTCTATATGGCAGACACATCAGATTATCTGATGCAAATTGAAAACTCATTAAAGGGGATTACAGAAAAAAAAATAAAAATTAATGTTTATTTTGTCAAATCACAAGGCCCAGGTGGTACTGCTTAAGAGTTTTAGAGAAACTCAAGAAACAGCTGAAACTAAGTGCGGTGTGTAACCTGCTGCTTAGAGCTGCATTGTGCCTGATGACTGGAAGGTAACCAGCATGGCAGCTATTTATTGAAGTGGTTTTAGAGGTGGTTTGGGGGAAGTTTACAAATTAGTGAGCTCATGTCTGTGTTGGGCAAATCAGCAGGCATCATTTTAAAGGTGTGAGTAGCTTGGCACTTGCAGGAATATGGTAGATGTGCTATGGAGTATTGTCTTTGGTTTTTGTTTTCTTAAAAGAAAAGATTTCGACTGGGTACAGTGTATACTGCTGCTCAAGTGACAGAGAACTTTCCTGTCTCCTCATGTCTATAGATCCATTGCATAACTTGGTCACCGTTTCCCCTGCATCAGTCAACAGGCTACTTTTTGCTATATTTCAAAGTACTAGTTTAGATGGATGGCCCTTTGGTCTAACCTAGAACAGCTGCCCTTAGCAAAAAAAAAAAAAAAAAGTTTTGCTTATGTCTGCTATTTGCATGTTAAATGAAACAAAATGTATTACCTTAAATTAAACCAGATTTTTTTACTTAACTTTGTGTACCTTAGTATAGTGTCAAATATCTAGTAAATCACAATATAAGCAGAACTGTACTCTCAATTCTGACTTCAACCTAGGTGCTTTTTATGTTAATTAACTAAATGGAACATAAATAGATTACTTAGCACAGAGACTAAGAATAATCTGTTATTCTGGGGACTAGTAGGAATATAAAGCTGTTTGTAGAAAAGGACATACAAGGAATTGTTGGACTGCTTTATATGGTTTAATGAAGCTTTAAATTATATTAATCTGCTAATCTGCCACAAACAATTTTTTAAGGGAAATTTCTGTAGGCTAATTTTTATATTATGCTTTTGTGTAGCATAAGTTGCTATTTGTGCAGCATGAAGTTACCACTTATCTTGCTTAATTCTTTGTTTTGAATATTTCTATTCAGATATCAACATTCCAGACATGCGGTCTCATAGGAGAAATAATAAGGCTACTTTCTGACTGCATAATACCATTTCTCTCCCTAAACCCTCCCCCTGTACTCCCATTATATCATAATGCTAGATACTGTTATTTCTCTGAGGAAAGTCAAATTCTACCATTATTGCGTCTTTTAATAACTGTGTAAGTTCCAGAAACTTTTGATCATCAAGTGCTTGATAAAACCTTATCAACCAACAAGCCTACCTTATTCTTCTTATACTTTTACAGACAAAATGTATGTTTCCATTACTTACTACTTTAAACAAATTGTGATTGATAAAGGATATAATATTTTGGTGATACATATTATGTTAATTGTTTTGAAAGATATCCTTCCAGAAGTAATAGTTCTAATATGGTGTTCCATGCCATGTACGTTACTTCAGCCACACATTCAGCTTAAAAAAAATTTGTGGGCCATATGCTTAGCTTTAAAAAAGATTTGCACCAAAAAAGTAATTATTTTTTCCAAGCTGACTGCCTAATCATCCATACTGCTTAAGACCACAAACTCTCAGTAACAGTACAATACTACCCTATTTTTAAAGCGTTTTTGCCCTGCTTTGTATGAGCTTGAAATTTATTCTACAAACATTTCAGCATAACTCTAGTTAGTTTCAAACACCACATCTTCAATATGAAGTTCATGATAATTCTTTATGGCTCAGTCTCTCCAGGTAATGTTTTCCAGCACAACCAGCAGGGGTATCCCGGTACTGATTTTGTCTTTCTGTTCAGTCTGGCAACTACAGCTATAAATATTGTCCATGGTGTTAAGTCTTTCTGATGGAGAAACAAACTGTTTTCTGAACTGAAAATTAACCTTGCTTACTTGAGAGCAGAACCAACAATACTAAGACAAGCTTATGACTTGAGCAAATGTCTTTGATTACATCTGAACATTCCTCCGTTGCCTGTCTACCAGATAAAATCTCCCTATAAGTAACTTGGCTGGGCATCAGAGCTCTGCATGAGCGCTGCTTTGCTTCCTGGAGGAGAGGTAAGGATTTAGTGTTCCTGTTGTTTTGATTTGGCAGACGGGATTGCTCTTCAGCTCTTCCTGAACTGTAGCTGAGAATGATGACTTTTGGAGTAGTTGCTAAACTGTAATAGATAGAAATCAAGATGGCTGGTTAACAATTTGCAGATGATCTCCTGGCATCTAAGAATGTATTTCTGTATCAGCAAAGTGCATAGATAGCCTTCACTTCATTTGGTGTTTGGTTTGGGTTTGGTTTTGTTTTTTTTTGACAGACTTTTCTCAACTTATTTTCCCTGTACCCCATGTAAGGCGTAAGGAAGGTTGTTTGGCAAAGGAGAGAATGATTATATATACAAACCTCTTCATTATTCTCTATTGTCTCAGCTTTTACTAATAAAGGAAAAGTTTGCACCTCTTGGGTTTTCAAACGAAATACTTCCAGTGTGATCCAAGTGTATCCAACATAACTAATTCCTTGAATATGCAGCGAGATTAAAAAAGAAAACATGGTCTGAGGCGTGAACAGCCCCATTCATTGCAAGACTGTTACCTCATGTAAATAGTATTTTAAAATATCAGCGCTTTTAACTATTTTGTTGCAGAAAGCGTGTAAGAACAGACAGGAAGTACAATACAAAGACTTATGCAATGTGCTCTAAGAATTGCTCGTTTGAGAGAGGCTTTTACCAACACGCAGTAAAAGGAGATTTTTTTTAGATTTTTTTTTAAGTTCTTCTAAAGAAATAAGACCCAGCTTTCAAAATGCACTAACTGTTGCTGGTGTCTAGTCTGTTTTCCAGACAGCCAAAGCACTCTGGGCACCAGTTCCCTATGCCACCTTCTCCGGAGCTCGGGCAGTTAGGGTGCCAGTCCCCATGGGGGGTGCTGTGCCTGCTCCCAGCTCTGCAAAGGGAACCCGGTGCTTTCCAGCTCCTGTGTCACCTGAACGGAGCCGCCAGGCCCACCTGGCTGGATGACAACACTGCACCAACTACCCCTTCCCATCATGTTTGGTAGGGGCTGTGACAGATGCAGTGTTGCAAAGCCGATATAGGAATAACATAGGGGATTGCTGAGCAGTCCAAGACCTGGAACTGGCTCAGCCAGACCAAAAGAAGGGGGAGTCCATCACTGTCCTAAACAGCTTAATTCTCCACCTCAGGTGTTTTTCCTGTCCAATACCTTTCAGACCCAAATCGAGCCTCGGTGCAGATGAGCGTAGAACAACTACAACCTCACTATCTTGGGAGAAATACAGAATTCCTTCTCTTAGTTATGTGCTAGGTGACATGCCACTATATTCAAGGCTATAGATAGGCACTGGAGGCAAACTGGGAATTTTGAAGCCCCTTCTATTTAAGCAATTCAGAACAAAGGAATGTATTTCATCTCTTTGTATTTGAACTTCTCCACCTTTCATAAATTTGGGCCGTTCTGACTAGGGAGTTGCATTTTAAAGTCCTTAACTGGTAGCTCTTCAGATAACGTCTGGCAGTCTGTGGTGGGCGTTGTATTCTTGTTCTGAATAAATCAGCAATATAATAATTAACATTAGGGTTGTTACTTATTTCTAGTATTTATAATTTAATTGACCTCAAAACTAAACGCTGATGTAGAAGTCACATTAGAGAATTTATCTGTAGCATTTCTTGTTTACATAACACACTTGTTTACATAAACACAAACATGTATGAAAATTAGAATATGGATGTTAATCACCCTTCTATATACATAAAGTGGACCTTTTTCTGCTTAAAAAAAACCCCAACAACCAACCCTCAAAACAAAAAAAAACAATAACAAAAAACTCTAAACTTTCAAGTTGATCTATAATTTGGTTTATACACAAAATGGAAACTGTTCTTGCATCATGACTACTGGTACACCTATGTTCACTTCTATATGACATTTATAGGTTAGCCATGTACATGTCGTGACAGAACCACAGCCAATCCTTACACCCTTGCTGTGGCTTGGGTGGCTTCTTTCACGTTTGTCCTGGCAATGGTCACAGGCTGTTACTTTAAAAGTCGTCATTCCCTTAGGTAACACGAGCCAGCTACCTGAGCAGGGCGATGAAGGTCTCTGTAGCCAAAATAAACCAAAGAGTGAGCTAAAGCAAGGGTCTGGCTTGGCTGAACAGTGAGGGATGAAAAAGGCAACTCCGGCCCAATGGAACCAACTACACATACAAGAAAAAGAAAATACATAATGTGATACATGAAGTTACTGCAACTGCCAGGCAGTAATGGCAGAACAATCTTCCTGCTTCACAAACACAGACTTAATGCAAAGCCAGGCACCGTGCAAAGCCTGGCTCAGATCTGGCATGATTTACCTTTGGCTCCACTGCTGTCGCTGGCTAAATATCAGTATTTGCTGCATTCTGTGCTGTGCAATGCCTAAATCTTTTTGAATATTACGCTATGTAAAGCACAGTCGAGTCGATCTCACTGCAGAATACAGAAACAGCTGTACTGATGCACTTGCACACAGGCATCTTAAAACTGATTGTACATTTGTGTTTCTTACTATCTGTTGTGACTTCTGTTACTGCTAAAAGACAGTTGCAGCCTTTTGCTTTCACTGAAAAAGGATGATTTGCAAATTTTCCAAGACCAAATTTGTTCTTGCCTAGCTTGTACTTCTTGGAATTGCCTTCTGGATTTTCTTCTTTTTATGCTGTGGTTTGAGAAAAAAATAACACTTCAATAAGTTGAACCCACTGACAGTAAAGGACCATTATGAGGAGGGTTTTCTGTTTCAGCCCTATCTCTTTCACTTATTTAATCCTACCTCCTTAAAACCATTTTGTATATTCATCAGCCTGTAATCCTGTTGCAGGGAAGTTCATAAAGACTGAGAAACAAGACCATTTTCAGATATTTTCAGTATATGTATTTAGCTTCCACCTTAAGTAGTAACTATGGTGTCTCCTTTCTCTGAAAGAGAAAAACCCAGGGATGAGCAACATTAGGTCTGGACCAAACTATTTTGCAGCACTCCTTGCGTGCATTAACTAAAATATGGTCATTTCTTTTTCTTCCGTTATACAGAGCTGCATGGGTTTAGATGTATGTTTTGGACACATCTGACATACATCTGACTGGAAGGATGCCTGATGTACTGTTATAGACATATAATCAAAAGCAGAAACTCCAGGCCACATATCTGTGGTGATTTTGACTTAAGGTCCTTCTGCTCTTTAAATTCATGCACGGTTTTTGAATCAGATTTTCTTTTTTAAATGGTGTATGAAAAAGACAGGTTTTACAACTCCATTTTAACACATATCTATTAGTCAGTTTTAATGCATTTAACGTGTAAAGTATTAATTTTGTAACTTCTGAGCAGAAAGTGCTATTCTACATCAGGTTTCAAGTTCCACAGAAACCAAAGCGTACTCAATCAAAAGCATTACCTTTATGAGCTAAACTTAACAGCTCATTAAAAGACATAATTTGACAAGTCCTATTGTCCACATACTCTTTTAATAAATTTTTATATTGTTTATATAATTTATAAATTTTATATCATTTTATATAAATGAATGTAATTTTATTTAAATGAATATCATTTATATAAGCCTATTTTAATTGAGTTTCGTAGCAGCTTTTCCACTGTTTTTCCCAGGATTGATGTTAGTCTGCCAGACCTATTATTGCCTGAATTAGTTTTTTCGCTCCTTTAAATGCTGGCTTCATTTTTCTTCCTGCCTTGTTGGGGTTGTGTAGCATTCTGAGACAAGTTCTAGACCCTCTTTGCTGGTGCCTGCAAGGGCCTCTTGCAGTCTGTGACCGGCCTTTTCTGATTATTCGCTGCTCTGTCAGGACACTAACAGAGACAGCTGGAAATTACCATCAACAACAGTAATGAAAAAGTTGGATGTTTCCATTCTATCAGCAGTGCGAAGTGATGTATAAGGTCCAGGCTCTCTTCCCTGCTGATGAAAATAATATTCTTTTCCTTAACACTTCTTTCTTTTTCCTCTGCTGCCATTGATATCAGCTCCCAGAAGTACAGAAATGAGTCACTGCCCCGGTCCCTACCTCTTTATTCTAACACTGAAAACAGAAGTTGCTCTGGATATTCTAGGAACCAGGTATTGGTCCACACATCCAAACATTTAGTAAACACTTCAGGGAAGCAAACACAGCAGCTGCTGTTCTTGGAAATCAGAAGGTACTACTAAAGTGATATTTTTTTCAGTGTAACATGCAAACATCTTTTTGTCTCTGAGGTAAAACTACAGAGAAAAAAAAAGTATGTACTGGATAACTTTGTTGTTTATTGTCTCTCTTCAGACTTACTCTCACAGTGTCATTAATGAACACAGTACTTTAAAGACAAAGAAGAGATTAAGCTAATGCTCCACTCCTATGTACTGTTCATCTTAGGTATACCCTTGAGCCATATCTACCTAACCCTCCCTTTTTGAAGTGGCTCAGATCCTGGAGTGTCCTATTAGCTCTGAGGACTGACTGTCAGAATATGTGTGAATCACGTACTGTGAGGAGATGCTTAATAAAATGAATAATAAAAATAAATGACTCAAATATTGGAGGAAGAGACTGCAGTTCATTTTGGTTGCAGTAATCATTTAGTGTGGCTGGAGAAGCACAAATTCTTCTACAGAAATTGTTGCAATGTTGTTTTGATGTTTGAATTCATGCAACACCCTTCTGTCTGTAATGACTCCATTTTTGGGTGTATTTTTGGTGAATATACCTGTCTTTAACTCTCTACCTTGTGTTTAACTAGTTATTCCATGAATATAATTCTGGTCTCTGAACTAAGTGTCCACAGAACATGGAGCAAGGATTTTATCTTCATTCTAATTGAAAATTATAAAGGTACATTTCCAAAACTATTAAAAAGGCAGTATGACAGAAAACTGCAAGTGTCCGTTGGCAGTGGAAATACCAACAGGCTACACAATTACCGAGGGGTTGATATGCCACTATGTTTACAATATACACCAAACAAAACATTACAGTAATGATTAGGAATGCATATGAAATGGTAGAGTGCCTGTAAAACTGGTTTATGGACTATAAATGCTGGGCTTTGTAAATAAAGCCCCATTAATGAAGTATCAAGAGGTGATAGGATTATATTGTCAAATATTTGAAATCCTGATTAGTTTTGACACAACACTAGATTAAATCAGCATATAATGGCAGAATCTATGCTGGGAGGACTGTAAAAGTGAAGTTAAATGTCAGAAATGTACACAATAGTTGCCTTTTTTCCTGTTCTATGTGCTGTGAGATTTCAATTCCCTTTGCCATTTGAATTCTTTACATGAGTGTAAAGGCTGGATAATTTTTAAAGGCTGGAGAAGGAGTACACATATGCCGATGATTTTAAAATTTACTGCTTAATAATCTAATTAGATTGAGGCTTTCACAATGGAGCAAGTCTTGAAACAAGGCAAGATTGTCATTAATAATATACTCTGGCTAGTCACGCTGGTATTATTTAGAGTCTCATGCTCATATAATCACTCTTCAAACTGACTATGTTTCTGCTTTTGTGAAATCATACTTCACATTTTTGATATCACTGTTTGTCTCTGTTGTTGTAATTAATGTCAAGATAACTTTCACATGTAAGGACCAAATATTACTTGTTACTCATTTGGATCCCGCTTAAAGTGGAGCGATGTCTTTTCTGAACAAATCAGCAAGATCGAGACCAACCGTAAATCACAGATGTATGCTTTTCTTACAAGATCAAGAAGTAAATAAGATTTATTTCCAGATGCCACATAATCAGGTTGCAGAGGCAGACACTTTCAGCAGATATAGGAAGGGATTAGACAAATTCATGGACAACAGGTCTGTAAACACTATCAGGAAGAGGCAAAGTTCTGCCCTCTGACAACCCTCATACAACAACTGAGGGTAATGGTGGAGTAGAAGGGGAGTGGATGACTGAAAGCGGCCAGGCTCGCTCGGGGGTTCTCCCTACGCAGCATCTCCTACTGCCATTACAGTATTAGGATAGACTGTTGATCAGACCCGGTAGGGCAATTGTTTAAACATTATTTAAACACAAATAAGGATGTTTGAAATGGATAAGGGATGTTGAAATAAAATTAGCATAAAAATAAGACAAAAGTGATTTTGGTAACAGAGAAGATAAAGCAAAATTTCTTACAGTGGAGACTCAACTGCTATGGTTATTACAAGGACAGAGAAATAATATATGGGGTCAGAGTAATTAGAAATATACAAATGCAAAGAAGAGAATACAATAAAATTTTGAGAAGAATAAAGCAACTTGCCACATAGACCAGAAGGAGAAACATGAAGTAAAGCTGTTGAGAATAGTAACCAACAGTACATTAGAAATTAATATAGAAATTACCAAGGACAGTATGACTTCAGATTTCTGTGCCTCTATTAACCATAAGTGGACAGATGATCTAGATTAATCGACAGATAATGTGGAGCTGGACTCATTAAAAGTCTCCAGCTTGACTTCACGTGCTAGGTACTGGGGTCAAAGACATAACAAAGTATCTGAATCCAGTGCTCCAATAGCTGGAAGTGTTGAGGAGCTTATTTTCCAGTAACTTCAGTTGTATTAATACTCAACATTCCTTTAAAATAATCATGCACACAAAGTCAAACGATGTACCACACCGGGCTACTTAAACACTGCTTCATTTTAAGTATCTGAATAACTCCACACAGTTGAAGTCATTCAGTTGTATTTAAAGTTAGTAATATTCCACCCATTAATTTTGCTTGAAGTAGAGTTCTGGATACTTCAATAAGCAGAGCAGTGAGGATTATCACAAGAGGATTTGAAGAACAGTGATTATTTATGAACTGGGAAGTTTGTTATAATGAAAGAAAGACTGAATGAACTCGATACAGATCCAAGTTCTGTTCTGAGTTATACTGCTGTAAATCCAGAACAATTCTACTGATGTCACTGGGCTCTGGGGTGAGACAGACAGAAAAGCATGTGTTTCAGTACAAAAAGCTAAAAGAAGACTTAGGTTAATACAGGATATAACTGGACAAAGTCACTGAATGTTTTTGCTCTAAAAAGCAAGCAAATACTTTTCTCTCCTTCCAAGTTTGCTCTAATACAAAAACGCTAGTCAAATTATATATCCAGCCAGCAAATTTCCAAACAAGAAAACATGTGTGCATGTGTCTACAGCCCATCTCCACCCTTTGGAAAGAAATCATATAGCTGTAACATGCAAAGGATGAATGCAAATGCCAACCTTCCCCCAAAATTTCATGGCACACGTAACAGGATGAGAAGGGAAGCTGATGCATCTCTTCTATCCTATCAGCCTCCCTGACAGTGGCGTGTGTCAGGTTTTCCTGCTCATGGGTGAGAATTTAGACTACACATAACATTAGTGAAGTTATCCTGGACTTATATTGCTGCAATCAAAAGCTTTCTAGACTTTGAGAAAACTATGTAGTCTGCTGTGGCGAGAACTTAGAAACAAAAGGCAGAGACAATAAAGAAGATACAGGACCTAGGGCAGATAATAAGGCTGAGTGCCAACACTTTGGAAGCATTATTTAATAAAAGCAATAGAGGGGCATAAAGACTATCAACAAGAGGAATTATTCAGAGATAAACGGAGAGAATGAAGCTTACACTTAAAGACAGACAGGTGTCTGCTGAACATCATGATAAACCTCTTTTATTTTACTGTGGAGCACTCTCTATATCCAGTCCATAGTATGTCATTGCACACTTAAGAAAAGTGAGCTGGACAAAGCACTAAAGACATGAGTATTACGGTAATTCTGCAGTGAAAATTGGAATAAACTGGGTTACTTAATAAAACACCAAAAGTTTAAATGATGTGGGTTCACAATTTATAGCAAATTATATATCAAATAATATATATATATTTAATCAATCACAACTTTTACAGTCACTTTCTTTGTCCTCAATTAATTATTAGTAATCTAATAAGAGGAGTAGATCAAAGTCCTCAAAAGCAGTAGTATTCTTTTCAAACTCCCTCATTAAAATGATTTCTTGCCAGATACTTTCCCCAATGAAAACTATTTACACCATCACTATTGCTAACAGTTCAGACAGGTGAAAAATACTTTCCAGACTTACAGGTTTGACCTGGACAGTGTGAGCATCAAGATTTTTTCAGGTGCCTGGGGCAAAATGCAAGCTATACCATTAAAAACTGGCTACGCCAGACTCACAGCTTGTGCAGCCAAACTTGTGCACGGGCAAGTTGCTTCACTCTGAATGTCACAGTGGCTCTGGAGGCACTTTTGGCTTGAACCAGTAAGGGAACCTTTTCAAGCTCTGAGTGTCATTTCTGCATCACAGACTTGGCAGGAGCCAGGCTCGCTATGGTGATGTCTACAGAGCCGGAGAGAAGAGGACTAGTGCTACCCTGGTTTTGGTCTAGACTGATCTGCCTCAAGTTAACTTGAGATTTTAATTTCACGTACTTGTCAGTCTATTTCTCTCCAGCTGATTTTTAGACAGTGAGTAAGCCTTGCTGCAGTGTTTTTCGTCCATTGAAGAGGCTATGCAGATTAAATATTGTCTGTAGCTTCACCTTCTGTTCCTAACGTGATTTAAAATAATTATTTTAACATTTATTTTGCATATTTGAATAAGCAACGAGTAATTAACTTCTAAGATCAGAGATGTTACAAACACTTTTTGTTTAAGAATATTTGTGGGCTGTTTATAACTTCCTTGCTTATCTGTTACTATATTACACTAATAACAAGTTAACTTCTTGCTTATTTGACTAGAAGCAATAAGTTATGCTGAAGCCAATCACCTAAGGACTTTTTCAGTTATCTTCTCCTTTCCCAAGCTTCTTACAGAAGTTATGTCTTCTCGACCTATTATCAAGCCAACAGGTTAAGTATATTGCAATCTTAGATGTGAGAACCTACCGTTGTATTGTCAAGTTAGACATTAGGGACAAATCTGACAGTGAGTTGAGCAGCTAAAATGTGATTTTAGGCATCTAAAGTCATCTGAATCATAGAATCATAGAATATTTAGAGGTGGAAGGGACCCATAAGGATCACTGAGTCCAACTCACTGCTCCTTGCAGGACTACCTAAAACAAAACCATATGACTAAGAGTGTCATCCAGAGGAGCAAAAAATGCCTTAGGTGCTAGGGATTTCAGGCAAATCTCTCTCGTAGGTCAAAAAACTCCGCCCAAGTTTCCTGAACAGTTTAGTTTGCTGACTATACTCAGAACATGCCTCAGCCTAGCACTGAATTCAGTTAAAACCCTATGATGACTGTGATGGTCTTCCACATACTAGAGGAGGGATGAGAATCCCAGGACTCTTTCCTTACCAGCTGTGTGCTCAGGCTGCAAGGCTGGTGTCAGGCTTCGACATCAGCTGCTTCCCTGCCAGACCCATCATTTTCGCATTCTGACTGTACCACAGCACAGGTCAGAAGGAGTAGCAAGCTTGCCCATAGCCTGGGTACACAGGTGTTCTCCTGGAAAGTAGGATCTGTGAGTAAGTACCACAAAGATGGAGGTTCAGGCAGAATCCAGCCGTTTCACCTCTCTAGCTGCTGCTTACTATGCAGAAATTGGACTGCTGTTGTTTGCACCAGGAATCAGACTTCCATTGTCATACAACCAACCATATCAATTGGTGTCACTGAAACCTAATACTCAGAATATAGATAATCACTGACATCACAGTTAGATTATATCTACAGATGTTTTTCCATAATTTAAGAAAATGGAAGTATATGAACTGTATTTACCATTGAGAAAAAAATAATATTTTGCTATATTCAGTGGTTCTCTAAGTTTGTTTGGGTTTAACTCCTGCATACTTACAGATCATAAAGAGTTTTCATGTATCCATCTAATGAAGACCATGGATTTAGATGTTCAGAGACATATGTGTACCTTCGGAGATCTCTTCCGCTATGTGTAAACCTTTCATTTTGTGGAGAGGTGGGCAGAACACCTCCTGGCAAGTATCTGTTACTCAGTCATTTTGTTTAGACTCCTGACTATTTAGACATCCTCCTGACAGAGCACTGGAAAATAAAGGGGATTATGCTTCATCAGATAGCCACATCTTCCGGATTTTCACCTGAAACTCTGTGGTGATACAGATATCACTGGGCCTTTCTGACTTTGCTAATTAAGTGGAGATGCAACACTCAAAGGCAAAATTGGCTCCTGATGCTAGGGAGCAAGGACACAGTGACTCCTGTCTTTATATGAAGTGTTTGTTTCTGCATAGGGAGTGAAGTCCTGTTTCAACTGTCCCCAAACCATGCGATGGAAAGGGGCAGAACTGTCAGCATTTACAGTATTCAAGAGGACTGAGCTTGACTCCAAAGCAGAACCTGACATCCCACTCTTCAATATGAGCTCCTTTTCCATCCTTGGCCTTGCGCTGCTGATAGGCAAGCCCTGGTGTTTTGTTTTAGCTTAAGTGTTAGTTAAGACCTAGGCTTTTGGTAACTTGTCTTACGTTTCTTAAAAAGATTCTCGCTTTGGCTTCTGATTTTAGAGCTCAAATGGGAACCTTTTAAAATGCAAAAAGAAGTGAGTTTTTTCCTAGCTCTGATAACTAATGCTTAGCTGTGTTAATCCTATATTTGCAATAACATATAACAAAACAGCTGAGCATTCCTCATAGGGACTTGATGGGGTTTTGAAAGACAGTCTCAGGTTTGATCTTTCTTTACACTGAGGTTTTGTTATTGTTGTTAACAAAAGATGGTTAAGCAAGCAAACAAACCTACAAAGCCACAGCTCCAGATTGTCTTTTAGAGGATCCAGTCCTATATGTTATTACCAACTACTGAATTTTTTGGAAAATAAGAAATATAGCATGCTCTTAATTTTCATTAAAAGTAAAAATATTACAGTTAATGTTGTTGTGCTATACCATCAAACCATAAAAACGCAGTGAATCATGATGTCAATAAATTGGCAGAATGGTACAAAAAACCCTAGTGAATATTCTATGAATAACACTAAAAGCCTGACCTCAGTGAAATCAGTGAGAGTTTTACCACTCAATGTGACAAGGTTTCACTGAAACAGAATATTTTGTTGTTATTTATTTAGCATTTATTATTTATTTATAGTGTAGTGCTATTCAGAGGCTTGGTAGTTTATTCATAGAAGAGTTGTGAGTCCCAAAACGAATTCAAAAGTTTACAGAAATGAGCATTGGTTGCATTTTGTCTTGTTATTCATTATTTATGAAGGCTTTCTTGTAGCAATGTCATGTATTGACTCAGAGGACAAAAACAATAACGTGACTCAGTGAGTGATACCATATTTCATGTAAGTGAGCACAGAAAAAGCTATCCAAAAGCTGAAATTTGTTTGCATAAATTATTTGGTGAATAATTATGACTAACAGGAACATTAAAACAAAATCTGGATCATTGCAGAAGATGGCACAGAAAAAAGCAGCCAAGAGCAAGATAAATTAGCCCGTGCAGAGTGCTGAGCTGCCACTGGTCCTCAAGCCACGTCGCGTCAAGCTAGCTTGGGTACTTCTCCCAGTTGCTGCTGTCTTGTCTAAATAAACCATTTACAATAAATGATTCAAACAATTCTAAATCTCAAAACATGTCAGTTCAACGCTAGATAGTGACTCCAGCAGTTTCCAAATGTCTGTCACTCCTCACTATACACTTTAAACATTTTTTAATTAACATGTTTAATCATAGTAATAACCTAGAGACAGTGTTTTACAAATGTTTGAAAACAGAAAACGAACAACTAAACAAAAATGTGTGAGTTATTTTTTCTCTGTGGTACTCTTGTCTGAAACATGCAAAGAAAGATCAGGTTTAATTTGCTGCTAGCAACTTCTCCATTTTTCTTTTCTTATTCTGCCTAGATTTCCCTATGGCTGAATGGTGGTAGTATAAACTCGCTTCAAAAGGAAGTATCATGGTTTTGAGCTGTGTGTGTCCTGCTGGGTTTTCTACGTGGAATTGCTGTTCAACCAAATCAAATACAGCCTAATAAATCCAAACACATTTGAAATATTCAGCTGGTTTCCATATAATTGGAGAGAAACGCTGCCATTTTCTTCTTCTAACTGAACTTAATTTAAAAGAGGAAGCAACATCCACAGAAAATTAAGGTTCTTGTTGGGTGCTAGAGAGAGCACCACTCCCGTAAATTTCTGCCACTGGATATCACCAGATATTTAATAGAAAGCAAATGGAGTAAATAGAAAACTTTATATTAATATCTAAAACCATGTGAAGTAGAGATAGAAACTAAACTTTGTGGACCATGTTTCCTTAAATTGAATACAAAGGAGGAACATATTAGCCTTTTTCTCTTATGTTACTTAACTTTTCCTTTCATGGAATGTAATCTTAACACAGCCTTAGGTTAGGATAAAAGTATTAAAGACTACATCTTCTGTTGGGTATCTGCTTCCATTTGAGAAGGCCTCTTTGCCAGCAACAAATGCTGACAATTTGATCTGCTTTGGGATCCACTCAAGACTCTGCTCTGAGTTGTAACACTATAGATGACCAATTTATACTAAAAAAGTGGTGATTTATGTTTGAGCTGTAGTTTTTAATTGTGAGGGTTTTTTATTTGTTTGTTTGTTTTTTTTTTTTATTTAATTGCAAAATCATAGTAGCTTTTGCTGAACAAGGTTTTGAATGAGAAAGTTTTGTGTATTCCTGAAAAAAAACAGGGTTTTTCACTTAAATTATGCTAAATGGTGCAATGTTTGACTTCCTCCATTTGGGACTTAGTTGATGCTGAGTGAACTTGCTGATCTACTGCAAAACATATTGTAAAAACTCAGCAAGTAGCCTGGGTCTACAATGCTTCTGTTCCCTTATAATGAGATTATAAAAATATGTCTCTATCTTACATATCTCTATCTCTTATCTCTATCTTTATTTCATAAAAATCAACAAATCAAAGATTGGGGTAATGCAAATTACAGTAGAGAGTAGTTAGACAACAGTTTGGACAAAAAGTAGAGGAGAAAAAAGCTATTTCTGTGATAGAGCCAAAAGGCCTCAGTGAATTGTATTCAGAAATAGGTTGAACATAATTTCCTTGTTTTAAAAACTTCACTGAGGATTTCTGTAGACTGCAGTGCTTGTTGTCAATAGTTTCAAGTGGCCGTGTCCACCTGAACTGCAAGAAGCTTTTAGTCATGCAAACTTCTTTTTTATTTTAACAGTCTAAAGCATAGTCTGTACCTCTATATATGTATTATTTTAAAAGGACACAAAGGTTCATAGGTATTTCAGGATTTTGTAAAAGTAAACTTTTGAAAAACTTGAAATCATTATAAAATGTTTCCAAGATTTCTGTTTGTTTTTTCAAAGGCCAGTGAGGGTCTGTATACATTATAGAAATATATTTATATAATGTAATAAAATGGGGGGAAAAAACCTTAATCCAAACGCATTGAAAATTACACATTTTTCTATGGCAAGTTTGTTCAGCTGCTGTCAATAAGGTCATTATTTAACTATTTTCTAGATGGAGACAGTTTATCTTAGGAAAAGGTTTTATTTTGTTTTTTAAAGGACATAGTTCAACTTAGGCTTGGCGTTTGCAGTGGAGTACAGCAAATCCTTTTTCTACAAACAAAATGTTCTAATTTACTGCTCTCGATAAGATCCCCAGGCTTGCTTAAATTGTTCAAAGTGTTAGAGGTGTAAACTATGCCAAAAACTATACTAGAATAAATATTGCATATATTTTCAATTTGCGGGTGAATGTAATGCAAAACAATTTTGGTTGTTAGGCACATTGCAAGCAGGCTCTGTGCAGGCTTCCCACACACAGTGCTACCAAAGCACTTCAGTCCTGACAGTTAACACCATATGATATTCCACTCTTGAATTACCTTATAAGCAGCAACTGCCAACTCGGTCTGCAAGTTTTGGAGTATTTGAACCCTATAGACCTGATGACTTGTTGGTTTTTTGGTTTGTTTTTCTTCGCACTGTGCTTTTTGCACACAAATGCTATGAATATCTGCTCACTGTGAAGAATTTCTACTGCATACTTAACTTTGCCTCCTAGAAAGCCGATGTTCCTCAACTTACTTTCATTTAAAGTCACCTTCTTTCTACATGAAGTGACTGGATTTTTTCTCCAGCTTCTGTTATTATAAAAGCCTTGCGTTTACTGAGAATGTGACTATGATTTTATTCAACCTTTCTCTTTCTAAAATTTCTTAGAGCATAAGAAAATGGATAGCTATCTGTACTTGTTGACTCACTTGACTATTAGAAAAGACACACTCAGTAATTTGAAATGGGAATGGCCCAAAAAGCGCCTCAGACGAACAAAAAATATTCTTCCTCCAGCCGTACTGGAAAGAAAAAGCAGCAGGTTGTGGAGAGTGAAAGGACAGCACGCCTGGTTTTATGCATTAACTTAAATTTATATTGGCTCAATCTGTATTGCACACTAGACATTTTCCAGTTTTGTTCCACGGTGGTCAGATGAAGAAATCTTAGAGGATGGAGAAAACAGGCAAAGTAAGGATAGGCTGCTTTGGAAAGACACTGAAGACCAATAAACACTTCATTTTATTCAACCTTGCCCTCTCTCATTTGTACTATGAGAGCTCAGTGTCGCATATGGCTTTGGAGCATTTGTCATAGCAACCAAACAAATTTGTACATGCCTAACAAGACAAAGTGTTGTCCAGTCATACTTCCTTCAGAATCTTGTTGTCAAAAAAGATTTGTAATAAAGACAGCTGTGACTATAGTCTATCTACACATATTTCAGCGAGAAACTTCATAAAATCACTATTAGTGCATACATGTAGAAATACTTTGCTTGTTTTGGAAATGTAACCTGTACACCTGTAGGACTAGAGAAAGCCATCGAATCAATGGTGTCAGAAAGTCTACCTGCCACTTACACACCAGTAAAATCAAAAATAGAGGAAGACATATCCAGCTGAAGCAGAGCAGAGAATCCTAATTTTATTCAACAGCCAAAGTATTTTGTATGATCCTAGGACCCTTAATATTTAACTCAGAGTCAAATCAAATGCACTAGGGATTAAGGGTGTTTTCAGAAACAAATCCTGCCACAAGGCACAGCCAAGGGCATTGCTGACTTTTGGATGGACACCCAAATAAAATTTAAGTCCATGATCCTCTTTAATAAGTAATGGCTATAGAACTCATCCGTTTAGTTAATCTATTATAGGTGTAGGTTTTCCTCCCTTCTTTGGCTGGTGTCACTATGAGAACGTCTCTCTTTTCCAGCCTTATGCCTCTCCCAGAGCTGGAAGTGTGGTTCTCATACAGCTTAAGTTTAGACTGCAGCAGCTGTCCACTACGCTTAACTAGCGTGCCTGCTGGGTTCTGCTTTTGCATCTGGTTTTGGGAGGTATGAGAGAGGTGAACGTGGCAATTCAACAGTGTTAGTGTTCAACGTTGCTCAAATATGGTTCATTTCTAAATTAAAAACAAAGTATTTACAGGAAGACAATAAACTAATGCCGTGCTGGTTTTATTCCATTTACAAAAGCCCTGCTTAAATTTATTTGTTAGATTTCCCTGAGCAGTTCATCAGTAAGAAAGATTATATTCACCCAAAGTCCCTCTGCTCTGGTTCATTCTCGGGTTTTGCCTCTGTTTGTCCAAACCAGTTCATCAGGCTCATCAGGACACCGAGCCCAACCTTTTCAGCCCAACAGTTATGTCATTATTAACAGCACCCATGTGTTTACTGAGGTGTGACTGATCTTGAATACCTCTTCCTTCCTTGTTTTTAAGTTTAACTAAAAGAGTTTATTTGCAAAATAAACACCTCATTAACCCAGTCAACTTTGCTGCTTTGTTCAGAGCCTCACCTCAGAGCTGCTCTTTGCTTGTCTGTGTTGCCCTCCATCCTTAATACCAGTTCCTCCTCATTTTTCAGTCCTTTTGCTAACTGATGTTACTCCTGTGTCCAGTTTGATTATTTATTGGATGCAAGGGGAAACACAGTGACTAAGGATGAGGAAAAGGCTGAGGTACTTAACTCCTTCTTCGCCTCAGTCTTTAATAGCAGGACTAGTTGTTTGCTGGGTACCCAGCCCCTTGAGCTGGAACACAGGGATAGGGAACAGAGTGAGACCTCCATAATCCAAGAGGAAATGGTGAGTGACATGCTGCACCACCTAGACATACACAAGTCTATGGGGTCAGATGGGTTATACCCAAGAGTGCTGAAGGAGTTGGCGGGTGTGTTCACCTGACCACTCTTCATAATTTATCAGCAGTCCTGGCTAATTGGGGAGGTCCCAATGGACTGGAGATTAGTAGATGTGACGCCCATCTACAAGAAGGGCCGGAAGGAGGATCCGGGGAACTACAGACCTGTCAGTCTGACCTCGGTGCCGGGGAAGCTTATGGAGCAGATCATCTTCAGTGTCATTACAAACTATTTTCAGGACAACCAGACGATCAGGCCCAGTCAACATGGGTTCATGAAAGGCAGGTCCTGCTTAACGTACCTGATCTCCTTCTATGACAAGGTGACCCACTTAGTGGATGAGGAAAAGGCTGTGGATGTTATTTACCTAGACTTCAGTAAAGCCTTCAATACTGTTCCCCACAGCATTGTCATGAAAAAAACTGGCTACCCAAGGCTTGGAAAGGTGTACACTCTGCTGGATCAAACACTGGCTGGCTGGCCGGGCCCTGAGAGTGGTGGTGAATGGAGTTAAACCCAGCTGGCGGCTCGTCACAAGTGGCGTTCCACAGGGCTCAGTGCTGGGGCCGCTCCTGTTTAATATCTTTATTAATGGTCTTGACGAAGAGATTGAGAGCACACTCAGTAAGTCTGCAGTTGACAGCAAGTTAGATGGGAGCGTTGATCTGCTTGAGGGTAGTAGGGTTTTTCAGAGGGACATGGATAAGCTGGATCGATGGGCTGTATGGCGGACAGTATGAGCTTGAACAGAGCCAAATGCTGGGTCCTGCACTTGGGCCACAATAACCCCATGCAGCGCTACAGGCTTGTGGAGGAGTCGCTGGAAAGCTGCCCAGCAGAAAAGGACCTGGACTTGTTGATTGACAGCCCCACAGTATAAGGACATTGAGGTGCTGGAGATGGTCCAGAGAAGGGCAATGAAGATGGTGAAGGGTCTTGAGAATAAGTCTTATAAGAAGTGACTGAAGGACTTGGGGTTGTTTAATCTGAAGAAAAGGAGGCTGAGGGAAGACCTTATTGCTGTCTATAACTACCTGAAAAGAGGTTCTAGAGAGGTGGGTGTTGGTCTCTTCTCACAAGTTACAACCAATAGGACAAGAGGAAATGGCCTCAAGTTGCACCGGGGGAGGTTTAGATTAGACATTAGGAAAAACTTCTACACTGAAAGGATTATCAAAGACTGGAACAGGCTGCCCAGGGAAGTGGTTGAATCGCCATCCTTGGATGTATTTAAAAGCCAGCTAGATATGGTGCTTAGGGACATGGTTTAGAAGTGGGCCTGGTAGAGTGAGATAACAGTTGGACCTGATGATCTTAAAGGTCTTTTCCAGCCATAACGATTCTATGATTCTATGATTATATTTGGTCACTGTTTCAATGGACATATTTTAGTGTAAGAACTTCCTGCATGTGGATGCACTCAGATGGATATCTGCTCACCAGCATCATTCACCTCTGCTGGCTCTTCAGAGCAGCAAGAGAAATGAAGTGAAATGGCAGAGATTCTTCTCCCTTTCTTGAATACTTCTCTACTCATTATAGGTCTGCGAAATTTCACCTTTCCCACGCCTTATTCTTGTTCTTTTTTCAATCACAAATAGTGATGGGAGATGCGGAAAAATTGTGCCACACACGCGTTCACCACAAGTAGATACAGTAAGATAAAGAGTCCAATTATCCAGAGAAAATCATCCTGATGCACCTTGTTAAAGTCACCAAAGGGAAGCAGCAGACATCTTAGCTGAGCAGACAGTGCTGCCTTAAATGGCCGTCAGAAAAGGAAGAGAGGACTAGGAGAATATTGCTAATGTGGCAATTTAGGAGGCGGGAGGACTGATCTACTCTTCATATTGACATAGTTCAGCAATCTTTTCTACACAGTGTGACAGTCATGCTAATCCTCTGTGAGAGCCTGACTGGCTTCCCACATTAAAAACCTGCATAAAGATCCTGTGTGAAATAATGTTTTGTTACAGGGTTGCTGTTTTGGGGGTGCATCATACCTAGCCATCCTTCCGTAGGAAAATAAGATAATATTCAAAGACAATAACTTGCCAAAGGGAATAGAACAAAGTATTCCTGTGCCAATTCCCATGTTAGGCTACCAAGATACAGCAATGTGTCATATGTGTAGGAAAGAAATTAAAACTGCTGTTTTAGTGTAAGAATTCTTTTCATTTACCGCTCGGGAAAAAGCTTTCACACAGAAAAGAAATGCTTTTCTTTGCTGATCTGATTATATGTGACAAGAGAATCCTACCTGTTCTTGGAATGGAGTAAAAAAGCAATGTAATTCAACTGAAGACAATAAATAAACAAGAGAAAAAGAGTTGAAAAAGAGAGTGATGCACTACAGGAATCCTGTTGTAATTACAGAATAACTCCTGTAGTCGTTATTAAGCATTTTGATTTAGGAGAATGGATGAAATATAATTTAGCTGCAACAAGATTCAGTATGTAAATTCCTCAAGGCAAAGATCACGTGCTTTTTTTTTTTTTGTATTTACACAGATCCCAACACCCACTGGAGTTTCTGGGCACTGGTATAATACAAATATTATTGCTGCTAGTATTACTTCTACTGTAGTAAATGCTACAAAAACATTTATAAGAAACAGAAAACTGATAAAAAAACTTCTTTAAAGAAAACTGAAATTTAAAAATGGCTGTAAATTCATTGGAATATACTGAGATTACATCACTTGGCAGTTTATGATTCCTCTTTCCTTTGGACCATTGCTGAATTAAGCAAGTTAAGTGAGATAAGGGGGCTAAAATAAAATTTTGATTTTGTTAACATGAGAGCTGAATCATCTGGTTTTTTATGGAAAGAGGTTAAATGATGTCCAGTAGAGATCTATTCAGCCCAGGCTAACATGCTACATCTGGCATAGATGGCACAGCCATCTCATAATTCCCAGTGCAATCCACCCTTAGCCTTGCATGCAGCCTTGAGAGTGTGAGGGGGAAAGGTGTGCTGTCTTTGGGATTGTATGGATCTCTGATTTTCAGCATGGCATTGTTCTGCTTCTTGGGTTTCCAGCATCTCCAAGCAGCTCAGCATTGCGGCCTGTCATTGATCATGCATGCCACGAGTGACAGAGCAGAGTCCCAACCAGTCACAAAATTGGCGTAATTTTTTGTCCCTCCAAAGCTGAGTTTCCATCATGCTGACAGTGGTCTCATCATTCAAACCAGGCTGCACCTGCACACAGAAATCAGCACCCATTTCTGTATTAGGGGACATTTCCTATGCCAGGTCCAGAGTCACATGCTTTCTTGTGATAAACTTCCCTACCTGAGGCGTGAGGTCCTTCCCTGTCGCGATGCTCTAGCAAGTCTTCTATCCAAGTGCTAGACCCAAACATCTTCTCTCTTGTATGAGGCATTGTGTCTTATTCCTCCCTGCTCTCTCCCTTCTGAACCAGTTACCCCCTCCAAGTACCAAGTGACACCGTTCCCTCCAGGCACCAGTTGCCCTCCTCTGAGTTGCGTCTGGTGTTTATCCCATTCCCCACACTATCCTGGAAAGGGATGTGGGGGGTACTTTCCAACGTGCACCATTCTCCCAAACTTTTTTGGGGATTAAAAATATGTTAAATCTCCCCTATTCCAGTCTCATTTTCTCTCTTTCCCTTTTTTTCCCCCTCAAATAACCCAGCTACTTAAAGATCCCCCGGCTAGTATGCTGACATGAAACTTGCATGTCATGCTGACATGCTGCTATCTTATAGAGGAGAAATGAAACTACATTTCACTATTTGGAAATTTAAAAGCATATTTTATTCCCTTCCCCCTCTATATTTCCTTGCCAGCTTCCAATTTGATTGCTAGCTTGGTTTTTTTGTCCTTCTTGCACACAGCATTCTGCTGAAAGCTTCTGTGTACCTTTTTGGATGCAGAAAGCTGTAATGTTCCACCCACTGCATTGCAGTTGTGATTGAGAAATAGTCTGTAAAATACAGTGGGTCTCCTAGAAGATCTGAGGCACTATTATAAATATATTTAATGTTAATATCCTATGGTAATGTTTATTCAGGAATCATATATGACATTAAATAGTGGCATTATTGCTCCCCACAAGGACTGTACTCTCCTGTTTTATTTGAAGAGGTTCACTATTTTTTTTTTATTTCATTTCCATTTGATTTTCATGAAAACAGCTAGCAGCTTATTCCTTAGCGACCACTCTCTTACTGAAGAAATTGTTGTGTAACAATATGCTTTATGCCTGAAATGCAAAGCTTGTCTTCAGTCCGAGTCCAAGTGCCCACCTTAGAATGGTCCTCTGCTTTCCTGGCAGGTCCAGCCTGTGAGCCATCACTACACGTGGTGCGGTGCAGCTCACAAAAGACTTCTCCGAAACAACTAACCTAAAGTAATTCTCAAGGGGCCTGAAGAGTAAAGCCTGGGCCATTACAACACATCAAGAGGTGGATATAGATAAATACTGTAATGAATACAATATCACGCACTCAGATTTTCTCCAAAACATGGGTTACAATCGCAGGAACCACCAAAGCAACCACCTAACCTAACTGTGTTGCCAACAGACGAGATTTTCACATTTCATATGTTTAATGTACTTCAAAATTATTTTTTCTAACAATATTACCCTAACAACTAATTGAGCTAGCCATTATATGTTATTTTAAAATGGATCTTCTTAATTGTTTTGCAGTAGTTTAAAATGAAGGAGCCACAGTACACAGAGGAACAGCACTGGACAGGTGTCTTGCTGGAAGGGGAAGGGAAGGGAAGGGAAGGGAAGGGAAGGGAAGGGAAGGGAAGGGAAGGGAAGGGGTGCAGGAGGCAGAGGGAGGGAGGGAGGGAAGGAGGGAGGAAACAAAACTCCCTCTCTTCATTTCTGTCTCTACCCAGCCCCACTGAAGCAGAAAGTTATGAAATACTTTTTTTTCTTTTTTTTTTTTTTCCAAAAGACTTGCAATAGATTTTGCTTCCAAAGACTCATATACCTGGTATACAAGGGACAGTGTTATCATAACAACAGAATTCATGACATATTTCTTCCATATTGTCTATTTGAAAAACTATCTGTGCCAAGAACTAGTTTATTATGTGAAGAAAGTGCTCACTTTATTTTCTGGCTAGACACAATTCATTGTTTTCCTATGGGTGATGACAGGTCTCCTCCCTGTTACAGTTGAGATCTGGCAAACAGCTATTTGATGCTGTTAGAAAAAAATCTTTAAGACAAGTAAAGGAAATGTAAGCCTGATTTAGATACTCCTTTAGAAGGTGAAAGGCAGAAAGATGTCTCTTTGCAGGTTAGCAGGGGACAACAAATCAAGGTTAAGTGAAGAGCATTTCAACATTCACCTGTTTCCTGTTTATACTAATAATTTTGGACATGTCTTTGTACATGCCTGTTATGAAAAGCTTTCTGAATGCAAAGCATAGTTTGGGATTTGGTCTCTTGGGACTTATGGTCCCTGCCTGCAAGAAGAAGGTAATTATAACTACATATATCATAGCACTATTTTATGTTAATTTGATATGGTACATTTTATATTAATTTGATATTTATATATATTTGCATCTATGTAAAAGCCTGTAGGGAAGGCTAAGTATTACATTTCATGCTCCATAATATGTTTCATGATCTTTAACACTACATTCCTTCTCATTAGATGATAAGCTGTTCATGAAAACTTCTTGAAAAATCAGGAAACAATTACTGAGGACTGTGGTAATGGTTATTCAGTTGTGATTCAAATTCAGAAAACCTTTTAATCTCCTTTTTCTGTCCAAAACTGAGAACTATCCATGAGGTAAGATGATTACACAGAAAAAAGAAAGGTGAGCCTTTGGTCTACAAAAAAATTATTTGTTTTGAGCTAGTGTTATAAAAAATGCTTCTTAAGTGAAGTGCCAGGGTGTTCTGTAACTAAGAGATAAAGCAGAATTCCAGGACTTATTACCTTTGGTAAAAAAGCTGATGAAGGATTCACAACTAAATTGGCAATACTTGGCAAAAGATATACCAAACATTCTTCAATAGGAATAATCTACCCATTGAATTCAATAGCTTCCTCCTTGAAAGATAGGTGGTGGTGACACCACCTCGATAGATGCTGACAAATCTGCTTTTACCAGTTATTTTCATTTTGAAAGATTACAGATCGATTGGAATTACAGCAGTGAAACTACAACAGGTTTTCCTTACTCTGTATTTGGCTGGTGAAGCCAACATTCAACATTGATTTGAAACAGATTTCCCAGAATACTTGGAAATCTTGCCAGGTATTTATCATCTTGACCACACCCAATACCGTAAATCAGAAAAAATAAGTTGTATTTGATATTTTGATTATCCTCCTCTTGAAGAAGGATTCTGGTCTGGATGGCTTGACACCCCCTTTTTTGACAGTTCTGCAGTTGTGTGCTACTTAAAAACACAGTATACATCAATAAAGCCAAACCAAAACACCTGAGATCTGAGAAAGTCAAAAGCGTGGTGATTTAGATTGTGCAAGCAAACAAATAAATCAGGAATAGATATTTTTCCCAGAAAATATTTGCTCCTATAATTTAATGTGTATAAAAAAACTCCATTCATACTACCTACTACTTGTAACTGGAGCTGTAAATCCTATGGGAAAGGATGTTTTCTGACAAAGAAAGCAATATTGCCATTCTGATCTTTTGCAAGGATTCTGGCATAAAAATGAAACAACCATGCCCCCTCTCCCTGCCTTCTTTTCCCCTATCTTGAGCACGAAGTTGTTATATAAACAAAATATGACACCTACAGCTGAACAAAAATACAGTTAAACTCTGTACCCAGATAATAAAGACCTCAGGAGACTATTTTTTTTTAGGAGTGATGTTTTGGACAATATTTGCACATCCAGCAACTGAGAAGAAAACCTGTCCAAACACTTGTTGTTAGTTATTCTATCATTTACCATTCTGAAACTATTATTCTAACCAAGAGGACAGGAAAAAACCCTTCCTTACATTCCATCCTGATTTATATCTAAACTCTAAAGAGAGATTCTAAACTTTCCTCACCTACTCTACATCATTTGTGCTCATACCTCAGCCTCTTAAACCATAACTATACAATACAGTGTGCAATCTGGCTTTTTAACACTTTCTTTGTCATAGTCTCTCAAGCTTTAAGTATTTGGGCTGAAATGTTCCCTGCTCAGTATCATCTCTGGGCTGAGTTTTTAAGTTAACTAAATTATGTGGGAAACCAAATGGTCTATTATTTCCTGTATTTAAAAGTTCTTACATCAGTTTTGTTCAGAATCTTTTTGGCCTCCATGCTTTGAAATGAAGATGGTAGATTATTTCTTGGTGTTTTTCATTCCTCAAGAAAGACCACTTCAGCTGGACAAGGTATAAAAATCTGAAAAACTGCAATTCATGTATGTTTAAAATAAGCTTGACAGAGCTCTTTAGCTTAATTTTCTAAAACTTCTGCCTGTGTTGAGCACACTCAAAGCAATGCAGGCTTTTCCTTAATTTCTGCAGTTTATAGGACCATTGTAGGATTGTAGGAACCGTCACATACTTTCTGAAAACATGCATTAAAAAAAAAATCATCCCTGAGCTTAAAAAATCGTCAGCAAAATACATTTGCAATTCAGTTATCAATATCTCGTTACAAAATACATGACAAGAGCACATCAGAAAAATGCTGCATATGGTCAGATGAGGAGTTAACTCTTTATGCTGATTAATTAGAAAATTGTCAGTGTCTTCTGTGTTATTTTTAGAACATCTATTTAATACAGAGGAAGAGAGTGTGAGAGGGAAGAACTTGGTGCAGAATAAATGACAGCTTTATACTAAATTCAGTATTTAACGCTAATAAATATGCCCTATTAATGCCACAATAAAAAACTAGCATGTGATGCTTTCCCATGCTAAAAGCAGCAGACCAGCTTTCCGTGGCTGTTGCTCTTTGCCTCTCACACCCGCCTCATCTACCAACTGGATCTATCTTGAAGGAGAGACCTTAAATTCCTGCAAGCAGGCTGTAAGGCACATGCAGTAGCAGCAGTGTACTGACATTTGCTAAGCACCAGCGTCCCTCAAGTGACTGGGAGCGAAGCCATTGACGTCACTGAACAATAGGCAAAATATTTCCTCCTCCTCCATAGTCCTGAACTGTAAACACCCAGCTTGCACACAGCAGGCTGAACATTTGGGGAGAGGCGGAGAAGGAGAATGTGAAAAACTCTCAAGTGATGCTGCTGAAAACAAGCAGCTGTTCCTGCATAACCAGTCTCTCCTTATTCCTTCCATTTTGCTGCAAAGATTGCTGGTGTCCCCTTAGTGTAGGACACATGGTACAGCAGATAAACCTAACATAAACTATAAATAAAACTGTGTCTATTGAACTCACAATGAAATTTTGGAAGTAAAATGCCTAATATTAATTACAAGGAAAGAGCACTCTCGCTCTTTCTCCCTCTTTCTGTCTCCATTATGTATAGCTGCAGTATTCTAACAGTCACCCCTGTATTTTGGGCAAAGTGCGGTGGACTGAATGTAAGAGAATTTCCATCTCGGTCACCCGCCCTCTACTCACATACATTATTGCAAGCCAAAAAGAAAAAAAAAATATTCAGAATTATAATTACAAAATCACATAGTTCAGTATATGCCCTAGATTCACGGTGAAGACTGGGTTTACTCCTTGAGTTGGAGTGTTCTGCTTATGGCATAGGCAGAAAACAAAAAGACAGAGTTAATCCTGAAAATGGAAACCTAACTACAGCTTCCAGTGACTATATCCTAAAAATAACTGATGTATGGCATCGTTAGGGTTTATCAGTTGTTGAAGAGAATATATTACACCGGTACAAACAATTAAACAGTGGCGGCAAGTAATAAATGCAGGGAACCTAATTCAGCTCTTTTTTCTGCAGCCTCTTGGAAGCAGCTGCAATCCTACAAGTAGTAAATCTTTTCTGTTTCCAGAGCATCCCTGGGAAGATCTCTGGAGCGGAGGAAAAGGAGACCACTAGAAACAGGGAGTAGTGCAGGGCTGAAAAAAGCTCAGAAATGCTGTATGTCTAAAAAAGCTCAAGCAAACCACTGAAAAAAGGAGTCCTGAAAGCTGCTGTAAGCTACCTCAGGGAATACATTGGCTTATTTGGTCCATCAGTGTAAGCTAGAGAGTGAATTTCACTTGGAGTCCTCAGCCTTGGATTTGAAAGCCAGCATTGGAAGAAACCCGAAGAAAGAGCTCCATAAAGAGATAAATTTAGTTTTTAAAGGCTTGTTTGAAAATATCAGCTTGATGTGCCTGGAGAGAACCTTGGAGTGCCAAAGAAAATACTTGTGCCACCTGATTGCTAACTGAATAGTCATGTCCACAGAAGTCAAAGTGACTCAGGCAACCTTAATTTCTATCTTCCTTTTGCTTCATTTAGTTTTTGCTCACTTTGTCCACAGAAGGTGGTGAATAAGCCCCCTTGCATCATATTTGTTCTCAAAGCAAAGACCGAAGAATCACCCCCATTGCCACATTCTGCAGAGGGCAGCACGTAAGAGCCAACGAGAGACACCTTTTCTTCCTGTCCAGTGCTCCTCTCTGTTGAACAAAGCTGTAGGTGGCACATGACATTTGCAGCATATATTGATTTATGATTTCAAAGCACCGAACAAACAACTAATTTTTTCCAAACAGAGCACAATTAATTACTCATTACCCCCCATTTAATAGGCCAGAAAAGTAGGTGGGCAAATAACCTCGTTTACTGTACAGTTAATCTGCTCGGCCACAATGCACTAATGATGTTGCTTCGTGTTCAGCTGCTCTGCCTGTGCTGAATTAGCTCCACTGTTTGAAGCATCCAGCTGAAGGAGAAGGGACCTCATCACCTCTTCTGCACGTGCAGCAGCACCTCATACGATGGATTGTACTTCTGGGGTTTGACACCTATCGTGCACACGTTTTACGCCGTTAGTCCTTGCACCAGCACTGAACCTCTGCACCCTGCTTGTGCTTTCTCCACAGCAAACAATGGCTGAAATGCAGCTTCTCATCTTCTCAGGGAAAGGGTACGTTGCAAAGCAACATTTTGCTGGATTGTTTTCCCTTTCTTCTTTCTTTGTCATTTTTGGCTTTGCACGGGATGCTCTATGGTCAAATACCTCCTTTCTGCTAAGCTAGGTGGCAAAATCAAAACATGTGGGGAAAAAAATAACCAGATTAAGTGAATAAATGGTTGCCTGGCATGACCACATATAGCCCGACAAGTATGTGTAAAACTAGCATAAAATGTTATATTTCTGATCTCATTGAATCTCACCCTTGCTTTACTTAGACCTGAACAACCACCTACAATGCAAAGCAGTGTGCTTTCTTCATTCACGTACACCTTGTTGGAGACTGGGAAAGCCTTGTACTGCTTTGGGAAGCCAAATATGCCAAGGTAAATTTGGAAACCTGTGCTTTACTGGACGTGCGCTATCAGAGAGCAAGTGCCAAAGCCAAGGCAGAAATGCGAATGGAGGCGTGAGTGTAGCCTGTGCTGCACAGCTGAGAAGATCTCAAATCTTGGTGCGTGCCCTAGTTCGTATCCTGGTCCCAGAGTGGTGAGATAGTGAGGTGTTCAGCAACCATCTTTAGCAATATTGTTTTTATAGGAGGAAAACTCAGGCATCTGGATTTGAATGGGATTAAGACCCTAGGACAAACTGTAAAAATATTTGCCACTCAGTCTAATGTCTATCTTGGCATCTTCTTTGAGTAGCGCTATTGCTGGGAGCCAAGTGCAAACTAAGAGAGAGCCACAGACTCTTTGGGGAACAGACTAAAAGAACAGCCTGAAATATTAAGTACATTTACTGCATTCATAGTAATGCACTTTTTAAGCATACCTTGAGGCAAACATTTGTGCATTTAACTTTTTCTAGTACAAATATGCACAGAAAATACATCTGCTCTTGGTTGCTTACCCACACAGATATGAATGCCACTTGATACATTCTTACTGTTGGTAACTTCCAAGGTTTTCCACCTTTTCCCTTTCACACAGCTGCAAACATGTATTTCTCAGTAAATGTTGTGTATAGGACACACAAACATTTAAAGTTACTTCCTGAACATGTGTGTTGAAGGAATAAGGGATCGGGGAAGGAATGGCAGAAACAAAAGCAAAGGAAAGCTTCCCTCACAGAATCACAGAATCACAGAATGGTCAGGGTTGGAAGGGACCTCTGGAGATCATCTAGTCCAACCCCCCTGCCAGAGCAGGGTCACCTACAGCAGGTTGCACAGGATGGTGTCCAGGCGGGTTTTGAATGTCTCCAGAGTGGGAGACTCCACAACCTCTCTGAGCAGCCTGTGCCAGTGCTCTGCCACCCTCAAAGTAAAGAAGTTCCTCCTCACGTTAAGATGGAACTTCCTCATTGAAGAAAACATGCTTTTTGCATTTTGATGACTCAGAGTGTGTACAGCTGAATGGATGCTACACAAATTCACCTTTAGGCAGAGCCTGAGAAAACAAAATGCGGGGAAAGTACTGGAAAAGTGTGTACTGTAATGAAGTCTCCTACAACTCTAACTTGAGTGAATTTGCATAAAATTAAAAGATAAAGGAACATAATATTTCCTCTGGTTCCCATCTGAGCTAAAACGGTAGAAAGTGTAATATATTGAGAAGAATACAAGCAGCATTTTCCCTTCTGTTAATTGGACCTGTGACAATCAGAAAAACCAAAGGTAAAGCTAACCACATGTGTGTAATTCAAAACATAAGCAGATTCTCTAGCTTATGCCCATAGTGTCAGAAAATACTTTGGCAAATAGCATTGCTGTGCTCCCAGGAAACAATAGCGGATCCATTGCATGGCTAAATTTTCATTGGCTAATGTATCTTTACAGAACAGTCTATAGAGATTTGTTCTATAGATCTCACTTTAGGCTCTATTGTAGGCATGTCAGTCATGTTGAATTAAGACTTCTCTTTCTTTAATGAGTTCTTCAGCAGTCATGAGAGGGAAATTTATTAAAAAACAGGTTTCTGCATGTCCATAAGTTCTTGGCAACCATAGGTTAATTTTGTCAGTACCCTTATTTGGATCTAGAAATCTAGACTTGAGACACAGATTGTGAATTTTGGCAAAGATGGTACAACCAGAGATCTAGATCAAAATGCAGTATGTGAAGCAGGTATTGCTACTTAAAGTAACTGAGGAAAAAGTGATCTTTTTCACAAGACAGAGTTTTGACATGGAAACTGAAGTTTTCTCTGAGTAGCTTCTTGAACTTCTCTGGATGTCACCGTGAATTCATATTGCTATTGACACACAAAAATTTGATGATCGGGCAGTATTTCCAGTCCTTACTTAACAGCTAGATAGTTATTCCCAGAAAAAGTACCTATGTTGTAATCATAAAGTGGACAGAGTAGGTAAAAAAACCTTATATACTATGAGAAGTGTTGGAAATTAGATCAACAATGATAAAAATCAAAGACAGAATGATATTATACACTTCTTAGCTGTGGGTTTTTTAAATACTTCTGATATACTTGCCTCAAAAATTAGCGCCTTGGTTCAGAAAAACCTCAAGAGCTGTAAAATTAAAGCAGCGTGATCTCTACTACTTGGAATAATTGAACCCAGTAGAGATATTGGGAGAAGCATCTTGGTGCTGCTGGCCCAGTTTTTAAGAAAGTCCGAAGGCAATGTGAGTGAACACATACCTAATAAACAGTATTCAGAAAACCTTAGTGAACTGTAAAAGAGAAGTTGAATTCCCTCTTTCATTGAGGACCTAAGTTAGCTTTTAACCACTTTTAACTACAGAAGTGTAGAAACTTGATTGTACTTCTGTTGAAGTTGGTACAGTTTTGACACGTTAAGGAAATTAAGTACAGGTAGGTCTATTGTTCTCATTCTGACTAATTGTATGTTTAAAATTAGACATTCATTAAAGAACACTTAATTGAAGTACAGAACTGCAGTGGGAAGAGGATTAGTTCCTACAAAAGTGTCATTATTCACTCCTCTGCATACAAGCAAAGCTGCTTTTCTGGCTCTGTGTCCTATGTGGCAGGTCACAGAAGATCAACTTTTATAGCGAGTACAGTGGCTTCAGCTCATGGAAGCTCACAATATGGCTACAGTGTTTACCTTGAACCAGAGAAAATTGGTATAATTTGCTTCATTATGAATTATCAGTCAGAGACCTACCAAGAAAACCTCCTAGGAAACCTTATGCAGCCTGAAAATATTTGTTATTTTTTAAATTTTCCTAATATGTAGCAAAAAGAAATAAAATTAAATTGATGTAAAACCCAAGAAATTCCATGTTGTACACAAGTCAAACACTGATAACGGCTAAGATGTTGACATGCAAGGTCATAACAGCTGTGCTGAGACTTGGCTTACCCCCAAGGTTGCCCTGACATTCCTCATGTTATTTATAATTCTGGAAGTTAAGAGCAGATTTATTTACTTAATAGGAGGCTCAATCTATTACTCCAGAGCTACCTTAGTAGAAAGGCTGATATACGTCAAAGGCTGATGTTTATGGATAGCTGAAAATATAAGGCAAGCAAAACAAAACAGGCTGAAAACTCCCTGAGAGTTTTGAGATGTACTGGTAAAGAACAACATACTTCTTTTGGCTAGATATTCAGTGTAGATTTAGATGAAGAACATGATTTCATCCAACATTTTTGTGGTTAATTTGCAGCCAGGATGTTTATATAAAGTAAATAGCTGGAATTGTAAGTTTGATTCTTTGCTTACCGGTAATATCTCAAATCTGAAATGCATTTCATGAGCTTAGCTCAGAGCTTAGCTTATACACAGATAGCATTTTACATTCACATCTAGAACTCACTCAGTATCTTTCTCCTGACCCTAGTTATTCATTGCCATCCATCTCTTTCACACAAACGTAAAGGAAATAGAAAAAGGTTATAAAATATTAGGAAAATGTAAAATGCAGTTACACACTTTAAAAAAAGTGCAGAAGACAACCATGCAAACCCATGAAAAACAGTTTCATGTTGGTTAATTCTAGAGGAAATTATAGTATGAAATGACATCATAGCATATTTAGAAAGTAGTCGTCGGAGTGACACTGTTTTAGGGACAGACCAACACTGTGTATCACCCTAAACTAGCAACTGATTCAGCTGAGCAGTAATGAGGATGTGGAATACAGTTATTTTGTATGATACTGACCTAGGGAAAAAACAGACAATTCAACATCATGCCAATGTGGCTTTTTACATCAGATTAAATGTTCTCATTTTTTGCTACCCCTCTTCCTTCTTCAGGTTGGTTTTTTTTCTTTCTTTTTTTTTGGGNACGGCCTGGATTAAATTTAGTCAATATGAAGTGTTTAAGAAAAGCAGATTCTGGTTTTAGAAACCACGTTAAATGGAAATTAAATCAGGCAACTGTAATCTGGAAGAGACACCAGAAAAAGAGGATTCAATCAGCATTTATTTTCTTTTCAAGTATTCCCATCAAATACCGTTATCGGTTGAGGCACTGTTTTTCTTGAATGCTGCTCTCAATTGCACTGAAAATTCTGTTGTTCTTTTGCTTTATATGAAGGTAACTGTGAGAAGGAGCAGTTTCATTTAACAGATTTTGAGAGGAAGCTCTAAGAGAACAGAAGCTAAGCCTGCATGAGAGTAAGCAGCGTGTTCATTTAGCATTTGCCTCCGGTTTTAGGCCTACACTACCAAAGCTGCTAAGCTTCAGGCGTTGAGCATCAAACTCTCAGAGTGCATATTCTACACGAAAATTCAATGAAAAAAGCTAATTCATAGCTTTCGGTAAAGGCTTTGAGTCTTACTTATTCACAGCCATGCAATTGTAGTCTCGAGCCATGTGATTTCCAACCTGCCACAGGGTCTTACAATTTTGAGAGCATTTTCAGCTTTGCAAAGGTCAGAAATCTGAAATGGAACATCCTATTTCACAGTAAGTATTTAAAGACGTGCCCCCTTTATGTGTCTGCATAGTTTTTTATTAGAAACAATACTGTGGCCAAGATCCTAGTGGGTTCTATTCTTTTTCCCCAAAATGCTAATCTAATCTTTCCCTCAAGAGAAAAAATATTTGTCAAAATGAGGCACCTTAAACTGGGCCACACAAAAATGACACTTTTTGTGATTAAGGCATTCAGAATACATTTTTTTCTAGTTCAGAAATTCACATTTTATTAATTCTTAAGCACTAGAGTATTTTTCATAATGGCATACCATTGTTAATCAAAAGGTCTCCGCTGTATTTCTTGGAATAAAGCCAAAGCAAAATCACATTATTCCTGAAGGGCAATGCAAATGATATCTCTTGCTTATCGTCTATTTAATTTTAATCTTTTTCAATGACTATTTGAATTTTCTCTCTGAAATTACACTAAAATACTGTTTCATATACCTACATCTACCATTCCACTGCCCTCTGCTGGAAGGAATATACCCTATAGCCTATTTATGAAAAAGTAGACAGTGTGGTTGAGTAGGGGCTGGTGTTTCTGGACCCAAAAACTGGGTGTTCCTTCCCTGGTGAAGCGTGCGAGCAGTTGGCTGGTACGTGTTGTGTGTATCCACAGGCAGATGTTTGATCGTTATCTGTCTCCAGCACAAATAAACATTCCATTCAAAACAGTAAAAACACCAAGTTAAGAAAACATGAAGACAGCACAGTTAAGTACCCAAAAGTCAGGAAATGCCAGAGGTAAAGTTTCACATGGAAAGGTGTCTCTAATTCCATGTGCATATGCATTTACAGTGCAGATTTTAATTACATGGAGGAAAAGCTAATTATTTTTTTATAGGGTTTAAGGGTGCTCTCAAATTCAGGTAGTTTTCGGTATGGTTAGCCATAGGTAAGGATTTGTTTGAACCTATTCTCTATATTAAACTCTCCAAAGTAATTTCAGGTGCTTTTCTGCTCCTAGTTATTGAAACCAGCCCATCTAGAAACACAAGATGCAAATTAAATTAATTCATAAAAAGACTGAACACACAAAGTCAATTTGGATTGTTTGAATACTCTGATCTTTAATTAACAAATTATTTTGTAGAATAATACATTTAGCCACCACTTACTACCAAGCCAAATAACTATTCATAACTAGTATTTTGCATAAGCAAAGGACAATTAAATCAGGACTCGCCTCACTCCGTAACCACGTAACTGCCTGAAGTGAACAAAGGATGAGTTACCATCACTCGCACAAACACAGAACATGAAATGAAAATGAGCAGATCTCTCTAATGCACTATGATTGTCAAAAAACAATCAATAGGGCAACGCTGATTAAACATTTATCTTGCTGCCTTTCAAAATTTCTCCATGTTTTTGACTTGTGCAACTTCTCACTGAAAACTAAATTACTTTCAGGTCAAAAGGCTGGTAAAAGAGACTGGGAAACGAGCAGTATACAAAAAGGAAAATCTTCCTATATTTCTTACTTCTGGTTTTTATTTAGCTTGCAATGACAGATCTGGAAACCACTTCTCCTATTCTGATTTCATTCTGACCAACACAGGGGAAAATGAGAATCAAAGCTCTTACTTGTTTCAGTTTGAGATATTCTCACTAATTAAGATTTATTTACAGATCAACAATGAAAAATTATATGTGTGCTGCTAGGTTCAAGGTAGTACATACCCTGTAAGTGACAGAGCTATAAAATCTACTTGTAAAATCATTTACGTTTATTTTGTTTACCGTTTTGCTGTAAGACAACTGAAGTTAGTCCCGATCTACATGCAAGAAATATTTTTGTTTAAAATCATACCCAGCATACAACCCAGTCATTCAAGTTTTCATTAGAAACAAGTATTGTTGCTCCCTTGCAGCTGCTTTTTGTCAGACTAAATTTTATTTTACAGAGCATTACAGTAACATGAGTAAACCCCTCCCGGCAGGAGTTTGTTACAGACTGGAGAAGCCCTTCTCCTGTATTACCTGGAGGCAGCACAATGTCCCTTGGATCCAAGTGGATGTGGTGGGAAAATCTAATTAAATGGATTCTTTTTTTTTCTGGGGCCGGTGGTTTTGCATTGCTCTGGAGGAGAAATGTTAATAAAGCAGCGACAGACCCAGCCGTGTTTTGCTGCAGAGGAGTCAGAGTACAGAGAGTACAAACACAACATGCTCCCAGACCTCGGACGGGGAGACGTGTGTGACCCGGCGTTCCCAGCACAGTCGGGCACTGTAACTACTCCGCTCGAAGGCTTCGGTCACAGACCTTTAAGGTTTGTTCCTATAATTTAAACCCCTGGAGGAAACCAAAACCATCCTGACTTCCTTTGCTGAGGGAAATTCGTGATTTGGGTACGTCTGTTTGACACATGCTTACCCGTTCTTCCAGGTCCCAGAGCTTTCCAGCAAAGGAGCCACAAAGCTATTCCCCGCTTGTTCAGGCAGGAAAATCTCCTGGTACGAGAACATGTTTTTCTTTCCCTTCAGTTGAACCTTTGCCCATCTTCACGTAGTGGGCCTCACTTTAACGGAGGGATTATTCCCTGTGTATTTAAATACATAGGAAAAAGGAAATTGTCTAGAAGTACAGAGTGATCTCATTGCCGTATCACTTTTCCCACCAGCCTATTTTGGAGGCAAAGGCAGGATCCTGGGGCTTGCAGCACAAAGCCACTCAGCCTAGGAGACCGATCATCCTTCTGTTCCCTCTCTCGGTTCTCAGCACAGTGCAAATGAATCAAGAGGCCTGTAAATGTTTTGAGTAATATTTGAATGTTAACACGTGCGATGTTGCCTTAATTAGTGATTTCCTCGTCAATCTGGTGACATCAGGGAATGCAGTGGAGTGCAGTGAGAACTTATGAAATGGAACCATCTAAGTCTTAAATCTAAATGAAGTTACATGTGTGTGTACAGAACTAGCATGAAAATTAAGTTTAAAAACAAGACAAGAAAAACCAAACAAAACCTCAAGCTAACTAGAAGGAACTGGGGAATTAATGATTTAAAAGGAGATTTTCATTTCCAGAACCAATTTAAATCTTCAATGGCTAAAGCCAGGCATGATAGTATTAGATAACCATTAGTCTCATAATAGCACCTCACAAGCACTGACAGGTGTAATAATAAATATGATTTCTCACATTTCTGTCTTACAATACAAGAAAAATACATTAATTTCTAGAAGCTTTGGGAAAGACATGGGATTATTCTTTTATACATTTTTGCATCCTTATGTGAATCAGTTATTAAGGGGAGCTATGTTAAAGAAATGAGTTTCAATATTAAAATATTTTGGTTTATGGTCACGAGGCATGGAATGGGGAGAAGGGAGGGAATAAATTTCTCAGTCTTCTGCCATGAAAATTCTCTTTTTCTCAGAAGCACCTGTTGGTTCATTGCTTATATATTTCAGTGAACTATAGCTTTTATGAGACTGTCTGCAAAAGACGAATCTCCCTCACCAGCAGCTTGAACTGGTCTAAGGGAAGTTCTGTGTTCTAAACCAAAAATCTTCCAATTGACTTGGAAGCTTGCACATGCAGCAGAACACCAGGCTGGTGAGTTCTTTGCAGTCTGTGTTGCTAAGGAGACCAGGAGCTGATTTTGGAGAGCAGTGTAAGTACATTTATGTAACAAGGAGTTGCAGGTTTCAGTGCTGCAAGTGTACAGATTTCGCCAGTAATGTGTATTGGATATATTTGAGAGGGTTGTTTTTTTCACCCCAAAACTTATCTGGGAGAATAAATGGAGAAATATTTAAGACAACTTTAAGGGCATTTTTCATTTATTTAAAATTATTTATTCTTGCTCTCACGCTATTTGGGTAATCAATAATATTGGAGGAGTCAAAAGATTCTGAAGATAAGAACAGACTTAATCTAAGCCAGACCCACACAAAATACTGTCTGAAGGTTGCACACTGCTCCAGACTCATTTGTGTGGCCAGCCATCAGCTGCCAAGCAGCAACCAGCTGTCCAGGGAGGATTCATAGCTCTGATGCATGAACATGCCTCCTTCCTCACCCAGCAAGTAAAGAGAGGTAGGGCTGACTGGGACGGAATAGCTGCAACCTAGTGTTGACTAGCTCATGTTCTTGCCTATCCTTAATTTGCAGGTACATTGGATGACCAGGGGTGTTGAAGGTAAAACAATTTTTCTAAACCATTCTGTCTCTCTTGCCCTGGTTCATTTTTATCTAGCTTTTTCCATTTCAACTGTACATTATGGCAGGGTATTGAAAAGGCTATACTTCTCCCATTTGGTTGAAAGGAGATGTAGATTTTTGTAGGTTATATTAATGGATTTCCCATTAAATAAAAAAAGAACCCCCCTATCATACTAATAACTTCTCTTTCATTTAATAATTTCAACACAATTTAATAAGAGAGTGACATCGAAACAGATTTTTCTTTTTTGTTTGGCATTTCACATGAAAATATGTAGACATTTTTGTATATTGAGAAACACGTTTGTATATTGGGAAAGTATTCACTTTTACCACCAATGTTGTCTCATCAGTTTTGAAGTTAAATAGGGACCTTTGCTGAAACATTTATTGAGGGGAAGTTAATTTGAAGAAATTAACTTTACATTTAGTTCCAAAAGTTACTGGCATTGTGGGATTATAAAACTGCTGCTCTAAGAGCTTTTGCGAGCACTGATTTCATATTGGAATGTACTAGTAGCCATATTAATATATCCACTACAGAAATAGGTGTGAGTAGTTCAATTTATTCACTTCTTTACAGAGATAAATAAGATTCTGCCTAAATATGGGAGACGCAAATTTCTTACAGCTGGCTACTAAACTTAAAATTAATAACAACAGCTGCACACACTTTCCTACTTCCCATGTTGGTTGGGAAGAACAAACATTATTTTCTGCTTCCTAAAATCCAGACCTGCAAACAAAAGAAATCATAGTCCTTCTGTCAAGATTCTGCAGTTGCAGAATAAGATATTTCAAACTGTATTGATTTTTATTGTATTATCTTGGTATTTAAAAATCCTTATGAAAGCAGGAGCTAGATACTGTAGAAGCACATGCAAAGTGGCAGCATCTGAGTCAAAGTACTTACAGACTAGCGGAGACTAGCACAGACAAAGACTAGATGAACAATTTCCCTCATACCTTATTTCTGCAATGTCAGGAATAGGAATTTCTTAGGCTTTATAATCCCCAAGTGATTTAAAGCAATTAGAGAAGTATTATTAAATAAAAATTGTTCAGATGTATATTGCCAGTTCTGTGTTCAAGGAGTTGCCCACATCAGAAAACAGATTTAACCCAACCCATATAAAATAAGATCATACAACTCACAGCACTTTGTTGAAGACCAGTGGTGCTGTATCAAATCCAAAAGGAAGGGCTTTTATTTGATAATAAGCTCTGTCCATTTGAAACCCGAGGAGAAAGTGTTAAGACATGAGAATAGGTGTCCTGCATGCTGAAAGGCACAAACCAATCTTTCCCAGAACAGGTGAAATAATAGTGGACAAAACTCAACTTCTATATAATGTAATAAAGTCGTCTTAAATCCAGTTGTGACTCAATAAAGTGTCTTACTTTGGAGCACTTTGCTTCCATAACATTGTGGCTACAAATGATAGTTTGTTTTCAGTTTATTGGAGAAATCCAGAGTGTATTTCCTCTTACGTTAAAGAGGTTGCATGGGTGGCAACCAAGAAGAAGGTTGTATGTTTTCCTCAGTCTGGCTCCTGTACTCTGAGTCAGATTGAAACTTCTGGAAAGGAGAAGGAAGAGGGTGGTGAATTGCTCCTTTCCTCAAGAGCAAGCTCAGCTCTGCAGAACTTTTTGAATGCAGAGTGGAAAAGGCAATGAGGGAAACAGTAAGCAGCGTGAGTACAGACTGGGATATCCCTGAGAGGACCAAGCTGCTTGCTTGCCTACAGTGTGGTGCTGACTCAAAGCTGATCTCTGGAGGAAACAAAAGAGAGAACCATTCCTAAGAATGCAGAGAAGACTTCAATATTTATTTGAACCCACAAAGTCACTGCCAGCTTCTAACCTTGGTAGGACTTGGAGAAAGGACACCCATCCAACAAGAAACATTGGTTGGGATTGATTTTTTCATGCTTCCCTCACCCAGTAGGTCTGATGTTCCCTCCTTCCTCAGTCACCTTCTTCAGCTGTGTTTGCTTCTGTGCTAACGTCACAAGTAGCATCAGAGTTTGGAGTCTTTTGTAGTTTACACAAAAATGTGACAGGACGATAACGGAGTGGTTCTGCTTCCAGATTTTGGCAAACTCAGCATGCAGACAGACCTAAGTAACAAGTAACCCCAGACTGGAACGTCAGGACCCAGCTATCTGCTGTGTTCTGCTAACACATTTGTTATTAAGATGCTCTTCACCTGACAAGGATTACAGGATTAGGGGAATAGGAAACATGACACTAAGTGGTTCAAAGGGCAGCTGCATCAAACAGCAGGTATCCAGGCTCTGCTGAAGACAGCCTATCAATTGAAAGGCTTGAAATCTGAAATTCTTGCGGCTAACTCATCTGTACAGTGCTCAAAGCCATATTTGTCATATTCAGTGTCACAAATAACAATGTTGTAGTGGCTGACTGGACCTTGGAAAGCGTTCTTGAAAAGAGACTATTTTCCACTAGAATTTCTGGGTTGCCAAGTATCTGTGCATGTTCAAGCCATTAGGGTTACTACAAGCATTTCATTCCTATGGGTCATTAACCTAAATTTTAAAAAATGCCAGATTTACGTTTGTTTCTTTAGGGAAAGAGGTAAAAGAGAAAAGAATTATTATGTTTTATTAGCTCTTTTTTATTTTCACGAACTACTCAATTTTTTTTTGTTCCAATCAAGCCATAGAGAAAACTACTAAATTAAGGATTTTCAGTATGATTTGCTCAATTTAAATTAACCTCTATGTGTCAACCAAGAGAACAAAGTTAGACATTAGGTGTGCACTATCAAGAGAATTAAAAAATCCTGTGCGTCAGACATTAATGAAGATGCACAACACTTTCATAGGTTTCTGAAGTAGCCTATGAGGAAAGAGATTTGATCCCCGCTCTTCAAGTTGGCCTTTAATTTGGTGTTCATAGGAATTAGATCACTTGTGGCCTCAGTCTAGCAAAATGTTTCATCCTAATAAGAGTATAGGAACAAATCCTCATCAGTGTAGTAATGCGTTCACAGCTATATGTTCTACTACCTTCTGTCTTGAAGGACCTAAGAAGAGATTAAAAATAATGATTCAGCTCATTTGCATTCCTGATGACAGATGATCTTAGGAAGAGTGGTAGTGAGATGATACTGGAGTCATGAAGGAAAACAAACCATTCCACAGTTAAAAAACAAGATCAGAACTTGCTACCAGGGCATTTTTCAGAAGAATAACTATGTAATCTTTCTGGTAAATCATCATCTGATTCTAAGGTTTGTTTCTGTTTTCCAAAACCACGAGATTTAACAGATTTTTTTTCTTTTAGAATTAATGAAGATTTGGGGTGAAGTTTTCAAATTTAACCTATGTTATTTAATTTTCAAAATTAGCATGTTGATAATCTGAGGTGCACATGCAGCTATAAATGATTTCTGTCACTAAATCCTAGTACTTGCTCATAAGACTTTCAAACTAGTCCTTAAACCTGGCAAAAGACACATCTCAGCTTCTAGCAGGGAGGAATGCTGTTACCTGCACAAAGAGTTCTACTGGATTAGTTACTCTCCAGACAAGTCCTTTTCTTCCAAGCTTCTTTATCCAGGTTCACTCTTTCCACCAGACAAGCTTAAAAGTGAAAACAGAAGTTTAATCAAGGGAAGCAAAAGCTCAAGTTCTTAATTTCAAGACTGAAAAAGTTACTTAAGTGAAGGAAACCAACAAAATATAATGATAAATTATATTTGGCAGTATTATACCTTGTGCCTTGAGGGGTGATGTCAAACATTCTTACTGAAGGAGCAGCTTTGTACCACTCCATGCCCATCCTTGCTACTGCTCACCATATGGACTAGCAATAGTTTGAAGATCTGAACAGTTCCCAGACTGCTAGAGTTCATCAAAGACTTTTGTGGTTTATTTTCTCCCTTTACTCAGAACAGAATCTTGCCCCTCTTTCTCTTCTCTGGCATTGTTATTGCGTAGGAATTGCTTCTGGATCTACACAATAATGACTGTGTTGACTCCAGTCCTCCCACCCTGTCTTTCAGAAGAAGCTATAACAGGAGTTTTAACTTCAGGTAATTGGTGAGTATATGAAGCACATGGGATCACCCACAGTGTTAATGCATATGGATGAGTATTGAAAGATAAAGAAAAGTTACTTCCAAAGACTGTAGTTCTTCTACATTCTTTGTCTGCACTCTGTCCAAGCTTCTTCTGCAGGCGCTCCTGTGGTCAAAGGGAACTGCCCTCTTATCTACCTGGCAAAGAGAAGGAGAGGGAATATGTGTGCCCTTCCAGCACTGTGAGGGCAAAAAGTATGTACTACTTCAATAAAAGATATTATCACTCACTACAAAACTTTTCTCTTTTATATTCTTACTTCATCACGTGTGCAACAACACTAACACAGGCTTGGTTTCTAGAGAGCTTCACTGTACGTGCACTGTAGGCGCACATTTCCAACTTAACATAGTGAAAATGCAAAAGCATTTTCAATGTCAGTTTAGAAGACCTGATCCCCGCAGAGCTGAGTTCTTCAGTCTCCTCCAGCATTGACAATAAAGATGGATGAGTAGTCAATATGAGAGCCAACGCCTCTTGACAGTTTGAAAGCCCCTTGACTACCTGGATTCAAAAAGAAGCCGCTGTCTAGCCAAGAAATACTTCTGCAGGTACAATTCACACTCTGCTTGTGCCCAGGAATTAAAAGAACAGCAACTTCAATATCTGTTCAAAACCTAATCATAGGTGTCTCTATGGCAAAAATATGCTTGCTGAAAGATGGGAAGACTATGAAACCACCCACAGAAAATGGCAAGGTCATGATAGAAATATGAAGGTAAAATTTAACTGGAGTGGAAATTCCAAGGTAACACAGGGAGAAAGGGCACAAAAGGTACTGTGTTGTCAGAGCTGAGTGCAACCTTCATATTGTTTTACAGAGCTGGAGAAATGACGATGAAACAGAACAAAACAAAGGAACTCTCCCCCAAAAGCTGTGAATAAAATAACATACAATGAGTTTTGTTTTGGCAAAAATGTTTGATTTCACTGGTTAAGTGTTTTGATTCAGCTGAGTAGCTGAGACAATGTAAAGGACATGGGAATGTGGAGGAAGAAGAGCTTCCAGGTGTATCTAAGGCAAAACAGTCTGACTTAACCATCGGCAATATAAAAACACTTCAGAATGTGAATATGCATGTAGACAACACTCAAAAGAGAAGTGCTTTGCTTTGCATGTCTCAGCTGAGGAGGCTTATGGAACATTTCCAATTTGACTGACAAAATATGTCTATCTAAGCCTAACTTTCAGCACGACTTAGACTTTTAAGTGCTAAACTCTGTTCCAAAAATGACACATACACTTAAAAAAGTGTCTCAGTAACTATTTCTTAATGCCAATGTTGATGGCTATAGTCTTGCTCCAATAGGATTTAAAACTTTGCTAATTCAGGTCTCCAGCAGTAATTGCTTCCCACTCAGCAGGCATTACCACAAAACTAAATCCATTCTTCTTTTGAAAATTCAAAGCAAAGAGAAGGTTGAGGGCAGCCCACGGCACTGATCAAAACCCACAGATTAAGTAACTGAATGAGAAAAAGAGGAGGCATTTGGCAAAATTTTTCTTTCACAATAACCCACACAGAAACTTGATTTCATTTTTACACCAAACATTCAGAGGGTTTAAAATCTAGGTTATTCAAAACTAGAAACAGGTTTGTTCAATCGTTCTGGGCCAATATTTAATAAGACCAATGCTGAAAGGCAAATCTGGAAGACCTCTAAGTTTCAGATAGGAGATGAAAGAGCAAAACCTCTTTTGTTTAGAGGTTTCCATTGCAATTGCCCTTCACTGTATCTAAAATGTAATTTTCATTGATCATGTACGTTTGAAGCCCAGAAATTAGAGAAAATAAATAAACAATAAAACAGACCTGCTGCACCAAACAGCAGGAGAGGACCCACATGCTGGAAGTTCTGCAGACGTGCAAGTCTAGGATGCCTGGGAAGTCAAACAATAACTCCAGAGAGTACGTGCAATATCCTGGTCTTGCTTGCCTATGGATTACTTTTATTTGTGTGTTTGGCTTTGAATACTGGATGCTGCTCAGTGTAGGATGTTGGACTGGATGACCCCTTGATGTGCTTTCCAACTTCATGTTTTCATGGTTCCATGACTAAGGAATGACTACGACAGACAGTTTTACTTCAAACTGTTTCAGCTATAATTAAATACTACCATTATATGCCTGGCTATTTTCAAATGTTTAACTAAAAACCTGTCATTGTATCTTAAGGAAATCATCCGGAGAACAAACTGGTCCACACCATGTTTTTCTGGCAAATGCATAATGTCATATAATTTCAGCGTGAGGTTATGCAGTAACAAATCTTATTTAGTTATTCGACAGCACAATAAAACTCTTCTCTGTACCACTGATAGTCTTGGAAACTATTCCTTCCTACACTGCCATTGAGGAGGTAGGAGATATTTCAAAAGACTGTTCTTATGCTTATGCCAGGTCACATTATTGATCAAACCAATTTAGCTTGTGTCTGTCAGTGGAACTTGCTCATAAAGTTGCTGCTGTTCTCTGGTCAGTTGCCGCTGACCTACTCTGTCAGGTAGAGCTGAGCTGGAGTTTGACATTCTCTTAAAAGTTAGCACTTCATAGGCTTCGCTTCTAACATATTTTTCTAGTATCTCAAGCTCACTAGGAATCTTATTATGATTTTTTTTCTTATGTTGAACAAATTAATCATAAGCAAGATGTTTCATGCAAAGATAAGAATCCCAAAAGGAGAAAAATAAAATGGTTGCTCGTTTTCAGAAATCTTTTCAAGTTCTCTTGTTTTATTTTGACCAGTCTTCATAAAAAAACACAGAAACTGAAATCAGAAAATCAGAGAATTTCAGTTTTATAGAAAGGAAAGGGTCTAATAAATTAAGGACTTTTTACAGTTTTCCTTCAGAGGAAATTCTGATTTTTGAATATTTCATTCTGATTTGTAACAGAAAATGCTGAACTTGTGAAAATCGGCTAGAAATCTGGTTTGTTCCCAATTCACATAAGGCTCTCATTTTACCTGCATAATACATACATTTCTCATTAAAACTTTAACAACAGAGTGTAGTCTAAGTATTTCATTTATTAATTCTCCCAAGAGAAAATTAGTCTTTTTGCCATATTCAAAGTTATACCTTTTTTTTCCTAAGAAAATCTTCCTAGTATTTTATAAAGTTCTAAAGAAAATCTGTCATTCCTACAAACTCCACTTTTCACTGTAGTCTTATCTTCATTTACAAAAGCTAATATAACAGTCATGAAATAACTCACACATGTAGAAATGAAGTCAGACCTGAGAAACATCAACAGCAGATGAGTGGGCTGTGGCTGACTATATATTCAAAATACAAAGAATTTGTTGTGGAGAAGAGGTAAAAGTGCTCGCAGCGTACAGTGTACGGGTGTTGAAATGTGAACAAAGGATATGTACATTGCTGCTTTGTTTGATTTTCTCTTTTTTTTTCTGCTTACACCCCTCCTCCCCCACACACATCCAAACACAGACGCATTCTATCCCAAAGAACTTGAAAGTGAATTTTAAGTGTTACTATTGGCACAGTCTGGTTGAACTGCATGCTTAATTCATTAACTTTTATTCATCAGCAACACAACCATCTATATCCATTCTTCTGAATCCTTTTAACTATCAGACTCTGCAGCCCCCCGGATGTGTAAGTACATCTACAGAAAGGTATCCCCATGTTAGAGTTTGGTTTACCCAAAATGTAATCAGTAACTCTGGATGAAACTTATTACTGCAGTGTGGTTAATCAGAGTTCTTCCACAGCAATTTGGCAACAAATGAACAAATTACCGAAACTCGGATTTGTGGAGTAAATCAACAGAAATAAGTAAGCCCAGCAAGACAGCCTGCAAGTGAATTCAAAGTTGATTTGGATAGGAGTCTGGCCAAAAGAAAGGGATTAGCACGTCTTCTTTGAATAATCACGTAAACTGGCAACTCTTCGTGTCTTTTTGTTCTAGGTGCCTGTGAAACTTGGCATAATAAGGTCTGAGCCCAGGCCAAAAATTCATAGGTATTACAGTAACCCAAAGAATAAACATTTAAAATTACTGAACCATTCTGCAACAAACTTCAACTGTAATTGAATAAGCTCTCTTGATGTCTTCAAATCATATCTAAGTGTCTTTTTAAGAACGTATGCTTTTCCATAACATACCAACTCAGTACTGGAGTTAGAGAATGAAATCGTATGGCTTATGCAGGACGTCAAGAAAGATGACTTAATGGCACCAGTTGGTTTAAAAATTTGTTAAATGCAAGTCAGAATTAAAAGATACCTATGGGCCACATTTTATCAGAAGGTACTAATCACTGTGATGGCTGATATAATGTAGTGACAGGAAAACCAGCTTTGTGCAGAGCCTGGAAAGTGCTCTCGTGCTATGTGAAAGTCTTTTGACAAGCCAGTGTCTATGTGTAAAACCTAAATTCAGCTACTTCTAAAAGTCTGTATGCTTCATCATCCTAACAAAATTAATTCCAGACATATGTCTCTTTGTTTTGGAATGGTATACACTTCCTTCTGGACTTAACATTGCATTTTAGGTGTGTTTATCCATTCAGTTGAAATCAATGAGAATTGCACAAACATAGCCAAAGGGAAAGTGAGGGCTACAGAAACGTGCATTAACACCAAATACCAGGAGACCCGGGAAGTCCACAGCAATATCAGCTTGAGAATATTGTTAATGGTGACTCCATCTCTCCTTCAGTCAAAACGGCTGCTGTGCTGATACCAAAGCGTACGCTGAACAATGAAGGGAAGAAAAGGGAAAGAGTGATCATCATTTTGCTTCCAGCTCTAATAAGCTGTGGTGGGAGTGAGCATTGCATTCTCGCACGGCTGGTCTGGTGCAGACTCTGAATGGAGTAGCAAACAAAAGCACTGTCAGGTAGCATCAGTTTTGTAATCTGCTGCCTTTCAGGAGTTTAACAACACAAATAGGGAAAAGTTTTCATGGTTTAGAGTCAAATTAATGAAGGCTACAGTATGCACTGCTGAGACCACACAAGCACAGGGAGAACAGCTGGTGAAATAAAGGAGGTGGGCTGAGAGGGTATGACTCTTCTGTCTAAGGAAATAAGTGTGTGTATTTGGTTTGGGAAAAAAGATTTTACAGAATCAACTATGAAACTCACCCAATCCAAGTCTATTCTTCCTGACCTTTCATTTGTTGATTTACTTCTGCAGATAACCAGAAAGAGAGCCCTTATCTGCACCTTCAGGGTTTTCCCCTAGGAATTCTTGGTCAGAAAGCAATGAGACTTTGCAGCAAAATGTGGGACGATGTTTCTAAGTGCCCCATTGCAGTAGGTCACCTCAGGGAATTCAGATAAATAACCTGATTTAAGGACTCTTTCAGGGTAAATCACACAGCTCAAAAATAACCATAGGCTTAGATGAGAATTGTGATTAACAGCATCCCAGTGCCATTTGGCAGTGCCCTTGCCACATTCCCATTGCAGTTTCAGTGATTTATAGAACGTGTGTCTCTATGATTACACAGTAAACTATAAAACACTTTCTTACAGCTGTTTTTCTGTTTTGATAGTGCATCAAATGTTTTTGAAGGCTCAGCTAGGTTTATTTGGACTGCTTTTTTCTGCCCTTTTTTTGTTTTTTTTTCTGCCAAACTAATGTCAGTTCATTTCAGATAGTGACAGAAGATGGTAAAAATTCATACCAATGGAAATAATGCCAGAAAAACGTGCTTGTGAAGTAAGAGTGGCTACCCAGCAGCTCAGGCAATGCATACAAAGCAGTCAGGTGTTGTTCCAGTGAGACAGAAACTCTTGTTATTGATACTTCGTTTCCAGCTCTGCCTTAGCTGGGTTCCAAAAAAAAAAAAAAGAAAGTGAAGCAGGCTAGGGGCTAGGTAATTTGGCAAACACTGAAGAGAACGTGTGCAAGCACTGCACATACTGTTTGTGCACGCGTGTGAGCGGGCACGTGCGAGCAAGTACACGGGTGGATGTCTTTTTTTCCACCGCATTGTGAAAGAGGAGTGAAAGGGCACTGCCCACGCTCCCCTCCCAGGACTTGACCCGGTGGCAATGGCCTCGCATTCCTCAGCTGAGAAGTGCGTCTGTTTGCTTGAGCTGAACCAGATGAAAGCAGCACTACCAGGATCTCGCTTTGCCTCAGGCCCTTGCTTTTGAAGGAGCCAACCCTGCTGTTTCTCTCTGGGACTTATTCCTGGTTTGAGAAGACTTGGCTAAAAGGAAAACCTTCCACTTTTCAGTTGCCTTTGTAGCTTAGTAAGGAGACAACATGTATTTTTCATATGCAACTTCATTTATTTTAAATATAGCAATAGTTTGAATTTTATGCTTGAAAATCACAGTTAAATCCCCCAAGCCAAATCAATGCTTTCATAAACTGGAACATGTTCTGCATAAGACAGCTTCTTACACTTTCATTAGGAAGTAAGAGCACGTTTTAGCTCTACTGTTGGTCTGGTATTTCAGTAGCTGGGGCATTAGAGACTGTATTCCTGGAGGTATCACTGACCAGCTGATTGGGCAAGTCCTTTCACTTCATTGTGCATCCACCTTCCAAGAAGTACGCATTTCTGTCCAAAGTTATACTGTGGATTGGGCAGGGTGGGCAGTTTCTCTTACATCTACATTTTGTACTGTATTCAGCATGGTTATAGTTAAAATGTATCGATATTTTTGTACTAAATGATGGTATCATTTCTCTGAAGAGGCTATCACTGAAATATTGAACATACTGTCTTCCTTGATGTGATCACCCTCTCATGAAGAAGCCCATTCAGTGGAAGCCTCATGTGAGGTCTCGTGCACAGGGCATGAGACTCTCACAACTGCCTCCCACGAATACTCTCCCAACCAGATCTATATGTTACCATAGTGCTGTGCAGTTCTGAAGGATCCCTGGAGTGTTCTGACTCACATCTGCTAGAAACAGTTGGCCAAGCAGCCTGTTAACCAAGTGCATCTAGCATTTTAGGCCATGGCAGGAAGAAGCCAAGGGACAGTAATGCAGCAGGGAGATGTGCAACCCTTCCCCAGTTATTTGCTTTCATGTGTTCGTTAAATGATCTAATGACGCCCTGATGCACTTCATATGTTTTGCAACATGGAGCTGCCAACACACATCGTATGAAGAGAGAGACAATTGTGGGAGATATTAACAGAGCTCTCCACATACAGAAGAGTGTACCACGATGGTATTTTTATTTTTTTTCTGTATATTCTTCTTACAAGAGCTCATTGTAAAAACTTTAAAAAAAAAACAAACCAAACACAACTTTTTGCTTCCCAGGGTGGAAATATTCCATTGGAACATCTCTATATGTAAAAATGTGTATAGACACAAACAAAGCTTTATCATTTAACCTGTATTTTACTCATCACAATCTCAGTTTGTTCTAAAGTGTGATCCTTCTGTTTCTGAGACCAGCTGGATCTCTTTCTTGTTTTTTTCATTGGAAGAAACCAAGGCTGAGTCAAATGGTTTCAGTGGCTTTTTGTTCTTTTCCAGTGTTGTCTGGAAGCAATTTTCTCAAGCTTTGTAATTTATTTGTCATCTTCCTCAAAATCCCCACGCAAGAAAGAATGAGAGCCTTTCTTTGGAATTAAAAACAAACAGAAGAAACCTTGACATTTGATTTTTATACATATCTTTCATATCCTGAGTGTAATAAATAGATGTCTTAAGTACTGATGGTTGGGAGCTTGAGGAAAAGAAGTCATGACTGAAGTCATGTATTCAGGAGAACAGAAGTGATAGTTGGTGTCTCCAGGGATTCAGTCACAGATTACCTAATGAAATACAAGCAACTACACGTTTCTATGTTGTAAAATCTAACATATAAAAGGAGAGTACGTGTCCCAATCTTTAATCTGATCTTTAAAGGTTGCTTCTATACTCTCATACCAACAAAACCAACTCTACAATAAAAATAAAATCCGACAATATTGTCCTCTCTCACAAATGCTGCTTTTTCTGTTTTGGTTTTTTTTTTTCCACAGCCTGGGTAAAGAGGTTAATGGTCTCTTGAGCACACAAGAAGATTAATTTTTGGTAATATAAGACCAAACAAGACAGGAAAAAACCTAGATTCAAAGCTGAAGGTCCCTAAAAGAAAAAAAAATTCCATACCTTTGGTTGTTCTTTCTCTTACTTTTTTACTCATTTCTTCTTATTATTTCCTGATCCAGTTCAAATGCTTCCACTGAACAGAGATGTGGCAGAATGATACAGGGAATAAAACTGTTTCTGAAACACGTAGGTTCTAAATCATTCTTACAAAATAATCTGTATCTTCAACTGCATCTGGAAACTCACACAGACGTTTGCGAGAATTCAGTTTGCCTTGCCTGTACGCTGCCAAAAGGCAGTATTTAAGTGTCAGGTGTCACACTGTGTACCAGCTATGGTTTCTGGATTGATTAAAAGTTCGGTCCCTCATAATGTGTGCAAACAATCTAATCTCAAAATGGAAAAATCTCTGGTCTGTGTTCAAAGCAGACCGAAGCTGTTTACAAACCAAAGATGGGGAATAGTTTCCTCAGCAATACTGGAATGGGTTTATTTTACAGCAGCCTGGCATCAACACTAGCGTATTTGGTAAACATGGGTTATGAAAAACAGAACCATTCGATAGGAGGAATAGGTATAGTCTCTACATATATCCAATTACCTCCTATAACTTACCAAGATTACCTGAGGCTTACTGGACTAGTTAATATCCACGCACAATTTTTTTTTTCAAAGACAGACATATTCACTCTGAAATATTATAAACAAATAGTGGCATTGAACCAGTTTCTTGTTGCCTTAAATTCAATTCCAGAAAAATCCTAGATAAAACAATAATCATGGTCTTCAGCCATTTCATAACTTCATAATGTCTTTCTCACTGAAAAATATACAAAAGCAACAAGCTGCATATTTCCCCCTGAAAACCATGCACATTCTCAAATTTTCCTCCATTACCCAAGCATAGATATTTTTGTCTTTCACTAAAAAGTCATTTTTATAACTGAAACTTAGGTGGAATTATAATGTTGAATTTACATATCTGACAACATAAAAGCCTATCAATCTCTTGCTGTTCCGTGTCATACAATCCTTTTCATGAAGGAATCAAAAAGTGGCTAAGATGCCTACCTACACTACTCCTACTGGAATCCTCTTTTAGAGTCTTGTACCTTTGGTGGGGAGAAACATTATTCTAATCTCCCGCCTAAGTTTATTTATGACAAGTTTAGTAGTTATTCTCTTTTTCTGGTATAAGCGCACCTCCTCAGGGCATTTATAGAGAACAACTGTTATTTCTTCTCAGCCTTCACTTTGCTAGGGTAAACAAACCAAGCTCTTTTTCTCATTTAGTGTAAGAGTCTCTCCATTTTCTTGATTGCCACTGCAGTCCTCCTTTAGATCTGTATTTCATTTCAACAAATGCACCTAAAAAATAAGCAAGCAGAACTGCATACAATTTTCTAGATGAAGGCTTTCACAAGCTACCCGATCTTTTCTAGAAAATACCTCCCTGGATACAGCTTGCGATTGTGGTTGTCTTTTCTTCACAGCCACAACACGTAGGGAACTTGTGGCCAGTTTTCAGTTAATTAACCTATGCTATTTTTTTTTCTCTGCTTGCTTATTACCAGATACTGAATAACCACCTTACAGAGGACATTCTTATTATTAACAAGATTAGTAATTTCTACTATTAAATCTAATTTCATTTTAAATTAATATAATTCCTCCTCAAAGGTCCCTCAAAAACCCTGCATTAATAAAAAAGATTCTCTAACTTTAGAGAAAAAATGAGGTAGGGAAGTTGAGTGACTTGACATTAAAGACAGTATTAGAAAGATGATTCAGGATTTAAAGCTTGCTGATTCTGGTACTTTAATGATACTCTTTTTTTTTATTTTTCTGATATCGACATTTTTAAATTGCTTGCACTGACAAAGAATATTCTTCATAAAGCTGGACATGAGGGGGAACTGTGGTCTCATTTGTCTAGTTCCTACATTAAAATGTGGGATTCTCCACAACTTTTCCTTCCTTTCTACTCCCATCTAAATATGTATATGTATATAAACCAAAACCCATGGAAGTCAAATGGCTTTAAGTAAAAAAGTATTTAGTGACTGAGAATTGCTGCAAGATGTCCTAGGACATTATTCTCTAATGAGTTACTGCACTTCTGGCTGTGAGATCTGAAAAGAATGTTGATCAGCATGTTGGTATATCTTAGTAAGAAGACTGATTCCAGGAATTAAAGTTTGGAGAAATGGAATATTTTTAATGTCCCTTTTTTTATCTCCCCCCTCCCCCTTTATGTTTACTTGATATTGCAGAAAGGCTTTTATTTATACCATTGAGCATGAAATATATAGCACAAACCACATTGGATGAGGAGTTTACATCAATATCTTGCACTGCTGACTCTGATATTATCTTCTGTAAGTGAGGGTAATCTTATTCTGAACTGAAAATTATGTCTGCTTACAACTTATGACTCATTGGTGCTGTTCTGTAAAATAAATACTAAATACAGGTTGATACTGAATTTTGCGCCCTTTTTCTGGAGGGTCTCTGCTAGTCTGACAGTTTTTTTCTATTGTTTAGATGAAGGGACAGCTGAATCCAGTGGTTACATGTGGAAGCCTCTGCTTCATTATAAACCATTTAATGTCATGGCATACTACACAGATGTCTGTCAGTGTTTACTATGCCAGGTGTGGATATCAAAAAAATAATGTTTCTTTCATTAAAAGCCACTGTGCATGTTAGAACATCCTCAAGGGAGTGTGGATAACGTTGAACACATTATCTCTTGATTATATTTTTAGTAAGCTTAAACAAATCTATGTCTAATTTGCAATACGGCCACTTTTTCCTGTACCACCAACAGGACATATCTCCTGATTATTCATTCTGCATGCATCACAAATCAAGCTTCTGCAATATTGCTATTTGAGCCTTCTGCAAAGTAATTCTTGTCTTTATCATGGATTCTTAATTCTTAGAAAAACCCTCACATATGCTTTTCTTATGGTTGTTTTGGTTTTTTTTTTTGTAGACCATGTGGAACTGCATGAGAGCCTTTAATAAAATTCCAGGAAATACTAAGAACTCCTTCTTAAATTTGTTGCATTTTCTTGTGAAAACCCTTGGGCCCAGAAAAAAAAATAAATCAAAGTAAGATGAAACATTATATCCCTAGAAAGATTTTTAGTTGTACATAAATGTGCATTGTGTTTGTTTATTACTTTTAAGGGCACATTCCCGAGTCTTTCTGATAAATTGTAGAATACTTATCTATCTGTATAAAATTTCTCTTTTTGTAGATGGAGGAAATTTTTTACAAAGCAACTTAAATAATTTTTGTTCACAGAAAGTTCAGCATTTCCAGCACTTTCTCCTATACAAGAAGGACTTTCCAGGGGCAAGAATTTGTGACAGTTGAGTCTTCATGTAAATAAGAGATTTTAACCCCATAAAATCTATATTTCACCATTGTTCTACTGAATCTATTCCAGTTTGCTATTTACCTATATATTTAGTTCAAATAATCCCTTGGTGGAAAAATGCTGTATCTGTCTGACCTAGGCTTTAACCGTTTAGCTTCTACAACCTGTTGCTTTACTTTCCTTGATAAAACATTATTTCATATATGATGTTGGCTCATAGCCCAGTGTCAAGTTTAAAATTAATGTTTCCTGGTTGTTTCAGTTGATTCATCTTCTGCTTCAGTGTTGGCCATTGACCATTGACCAATGTTGGCCAGTTCCTGTGGCAGTCTGACTAGTGTTGGCCTGCAGAAAATACATACAGCTACTTCTTGTGGCCTGAGTTGTGGATCTCACTATGCCATTCTGACCAAGTACTCTGTACTTGCTGCATTTTGCATTTTCTGTAGCACATCAAGCACTGTCCATCATGTTTAATCTTTATTCAGTTTTATTCCAAAAGCTTTGACTTCTTTACCTAAGCATATTTCTATCTTTTTTTTGTTGCGAATTCTCCAGTAATTATTCTCATTGATATCTACCAGTCCAATAGAACCGTTATTTTCATGTGTTGTAAGTTAACATATGACTTTCCATAATAGCAATACTGTGCATGATGTTTCCTATTCGATGGAACTCTTTATTCTATTCATAATGTGCTTACATTATGAATATGGTATTAACATGTTTCCAGTTTATGAAGTGAAGTAGTCCCCAGGTTTCCATCTTGAGTGACTGGATGAGCATGTCAAGAACAGACTAGTATAAAAAGTAGGACTATTTTATCACTGTTTTCATTTTGTAATGTTACCTATATGAAGAGTGAAGTGATACTTAGATTTTTCTCTAGTTGTTTTCTACATTTCTGGAGAACTTTATATCTGCCTTGCACTCCAGCCTATGCAGTTGAGAGGTAACCTGAAGGCAGGGACTTTGAGGCAAAGACATGGCCAAGGCTATGTCTTATTCATTGTTTGACTTTTAAGTAATCAGTGTTGTTTAACGTGAGCTTCCACAAGACAACCATATCTGATCAGATTGTTCTGGAACCTCAAAAGGTGCAGCTCCCCTTTCTCATGCCTGTCAGTGGAAGGATTCATTACAGACTCCAACATGGGCTGCAGCAAATCCCACCATATGGTCTCCCTTTTTAGTTTTCTCATTGCACGTGAAAGCAGACAGGAACCTTTATCACTAGAAAGAACATTATGAAATGAGAAATTATTTAAAAGTTATTACGAGACCAGTTTTTATTTAACTTCAAATATTACAGTTTTTATTCCGAAGTTACTTCAGCTCCTTTAGAAAGTAAAGTAATATCTAACCTCAGTTAAATCTAGTCAAAATTTAATCCATGAATTGTAGTGTTTTATACACTTGAGATTATCAGTTAAAATCTATCTTTCTGTCTCATCAGTAGGACTAAGACACTATTCTTTTTTCCTTCTGCTTCCTCCGTGGGTTAATTAACAGTTGAAATAAAAAGAAGAAAAGACAACTCATCTTTTAGTGCTTTACAAGAAGTTGCAAGGAAGACCAGGCTCCTACTTTCACAGTGGATTGTCACTTGAACGTATGTGACTCTAATGAGGAGAGAAAGTAAGCAGTAATGAATAAGGAAGCAAGAAAGCTTGTAATAATAGCACAGCTGTTGCTATTTTGAAAAAGAAACACGTGCATTTTGCATTCAGAGAAGAAATCACTTAAGAGGGATTGTAAGTAATTTCTTAGTATAATTTGTTTAGTCAAAAAACGTTTTGTCGTACACAAACTGTCAGGAACTACACAGAAACTTCAGCTAAGGAGCTACCATTCTTCAAACAAGAAGCACTTGTGTTTGGTTTTGTTCCTCTTTGACACTCTTCCTAATCTGCTCCAGACCTGCTCCAGATCCTGAGTTTTAAACCTAACAAACACTTTAGCCTCAGGCTCTCCATGGGAGAAGAGAAATGATTTTTTTAAAAGTAAGTCTTCTCCTGTTTCATTTCTCTCTCATATGGAGTAATCTCATGGATTTAATCATGAGACAAAAGAAAAATCTTCTATCAAGACAGAGTTCTTACTGTTATGAACATTCATATATTTATTAATAACTTCAAACATGAATCCTAGCAAAGATGAACACTCTGTAAGGTTTAAACAGTCTGGAGCAAAGATTACGTGCAAATACAGTGAACAGAAGTCAGGAGGCAAATGCTTAAATATGTAACTGTTTTTTCACATAAAATATATTGGTTTTATCTGCAAATAACTAAACTTGAGTCATTTTTCTGTGGTACAAAGTTCTTGAAAGGAGAAAATTCAAAACACCACCTCTATTTTATCACATTCCACAACAAAAAATAATGAAGTGTTAAACTAACACAGCTCTCTGCAATCAAATCATGGCAGGAGGTCTTCAGCTTTTAGCAGCTTTCTGGCCTGTAAGGAGCTGTGCCAGAAATTCTAGATCTAGGTCTGCTGTGACCTGAAATTTAATTGTATAACTACAGCAAAAGCACTTCTTGCTCATCCAGCCAACCTTCTCACTCTAACCTTCTTCTACAGTAAACAAGATAACACTCATATATCACTGATATGGAAGTGTTCTGGTTTTGGCAGTGGCCCTTCCCATAATGATTTAAGGATTATATTAATTCTGAGCCATTTCAGAAGTTTAATTCTCCTCCGTGAGTCTGCGTTGTAGTATAATGTCCTTAGGAAATTTTTTTTTCAAGTTTCAGAAATCTTTCAGGATTGAACCTTGTTAAAATGCACACCGAGGTATAAAACAAACAATTAATGTAGCAAAAGTTTTCCTCTAGATTATTTTCAATAATGATTATATGCCAGGACACTATATAGTATACTCTACAGTGTTGACAATGAAGTTAAGTCTTCACGCCAAATACAATGAGCTGTGTCCACAAAGGAAGAAAGTAGAGGAATGGTCAGCCAGGAGAGAAAAATAAAATGATTTTGAATAATCAGTTTCCATGTGTCACACAGCCTCCCTCTGGAAAATTAATCAGAATTTTTAAGGATGTTTAAAAAAGCCAGTCTCCCCAACATACTGGATTTAAACTGTTGTATTAGAATTGAACATCTCCATCTCTATCTCCAGCATTTTTTATCTGTGTATCCCAAATGTTAAGACAACTATTGATAGTTTGATTTTTCCATTTTAAAGGTGGGGAAACCAAGGCACAGAACAATTAAACCTTCTCCCCAGGTTCGCAAGAGTCAGTGCCAAAGGTGGAGATACAGTCTGTTTCCCAGAGCCAAATTCTACCCTCCAGAACTCTGCCTTGTTACCAAAGGCTGTTACATTGATAAGATTTGTTCAAAACTATTTGAAAGATCTAGATAGACAAACTAAGTATTGTAACAATAGCTCTAAAATGAATGGGGAAAAAATTGCTTGTGTAACAGACACACATCTTTTAAGCATCTTCGGGAAATGAATACCAGCCCTGACCAGAATTTTTTCTGTCAGATCTTCTTATTAGAATATTGTAATGACAAATAGCCTACAAGGAGTAAACGTACAAACAAAATGGGGACAGAAAGGGAAACCTGAGGGTAAGGAGAACAAAAAGAAATTGCTGCAAGCTTAACAGCATAATAAGATGGAAAGAAAAAATGGTCATTAAATTACTTTTAAGTTCTGTGAACTTTGAATCCACACCTCCCTTCAGACTCTTCTCAGGCAAGACTGTGTAGGGGACAAACTCCTCTTCAAAACTGTCACCACCCTAGCTTGTAAGAATCCTCATCTGAAGCTGTAGCAAAAGCCACATCTTTTATTGCCATAGCAGAGTAACAAAAGTGTAGCAGAGGAGTGAAGGCTGTGAAGAAAGGAGTGAAGAAACTGCAGTTAGACATTTTAGGCAAGGGAAAACTATCCGGATTATGGAATCCACTGAATAAAGTAATTAATAAATTTTAGTATGAGTTAATTGCACTCCTCTCTCTTGGTTATATGTTGTGATGTAAGGATATAGTGGACACTAGCACTCCTTTAAATACACTCAATTAACCTTACAAGGAAGTCAAGGACTATTTGTAGACTTGTCTGTGTGGGGAAATTCTTGCATAGTGAGTTACTTCATGAATTTACAGCACATGAGCTTCTTTGCATTAATTTCTCAATTGAAGAGACAGACTTTGATTCATCTTAACTTCGTTTACTATTAGGATTCTCATCTGGCTCAACAAGGTTCCATTTATTCATCTTTAGAATAGGCAGAAGTGCCCTTTGGAAGAGCTCCTTGCTATCCATTGGTTATGAAAGGAACCTGGCTTAGACTAGATGACTAATATTCAGATATTTCTCATAAAGTGAGATTATTCTCAACATCACTACTCAGTAAAGATAAGATAGTTTCCTCCTGATTACAAAGTAAGCTTTCAAGAAGAGTGAACAAAAGAAGCAAAAGCACTGTAAATCCCATCCAAAGTTATTGTGTAGTACCATCCAACTGTAAATATATTCAAATATGCTAAATTTAGACATGACAAAATGATTTAGACTTCAAAATCCAACCTCTGTCCTCACTGGCACCAGACCACCACCCTTTACCCATACCAAAATCATATTTTTTTAACTTCAGAATCTAAATTAGAACTTTATTTCATTTCTTAGCCTGTTTGTAGTTATAAAAGCTACAAAAATTTGCAACTCATATGTAAATCAAGCCAATCTATAACTTTACTGTTATAATTTCCCATCTCTTTGCATTCTATGGCAAAGGAATAGTATATTTCCATGATGATGATGATGGATCTAAATTAGAACTTTACTTCATCTATTAGCCTCCTTGTATTTAGAGAAGCTATGGAAAATTGCAACTCATACATCAGGCAACACAATCTATAAAGTAATTAAGGAAAAACATTTAGTGCGTAAAACGAAATGAGACGATTATGTGTTCTGATATAATTCTACTGATTTCCCATCTCTTTACATTCTATGCTTCTGTTTGATACCTTTACCTCTGCTGATGTGTTGGTATGTATAGAGTTTGCAAAGCAAAATCTATTACTCCACAGTTCATCTGTTCCCGTGGTCCCTCTGATTCAGTGTCTGTCCCATTTGTTACAAGTGTCATTCAATTGCTTTGTCTATTGACTCATTAGCTTTAATTGGCGCAGTGAGATATATCGGTTTCATGAAGAATTTTACCCTGTTCAGTGTGCTTAGCACCCATCATATTATGTTTTCTTTATTCTACTGCATATGATACCAGTTGGTAAATTTATTCAGTGTATTATGTCAACTCAATTATATGTTTAATCTATTTCTTTGTGAGTTATATCCTTCTTGGAACATGTCATATAAAAGCTCAGTATTTTCCCACTTACTGCTTGTATAACTTGCAATATGTTAGGCATCCTACAGCATGTTAATCTGTAGCTTGCCACTTTCTTTCTCTACTGTGAATACATTTTATCAGCTTTCCATCTAAAAGGAAACTAAATAGCTTTTTGATGAACAAGTCATTGTGCATTTTTTAAACAGCTGTGAAGTCTGAATTAAAAGTTTCTAATCTTTTCTGAAAAGAAGCAATTTATTAATGTGGCTCTAGTGCCGAAACTGCTTTCTTTTAATGTTATATTTACCAAATAAAAGAAGTAGAGGACTGGGATAGTAAGACAAGAGTACTTGTAAATGTGTAAAATTCAGGAGCCCAGAGGTGTACTGTCACTCTGAGGTCAGCAGCCATTCCATTGAGATTGCTGAAGAGTTGAAAGACTTAAACACCTCTTAGGTTTGTCTGTCATAGAGAATAACTTCCTTGCAGAAATCCCAAAGATTTAGTTTAATATTTACTGACCTTTGTGGCTGAAGTACCTGTGCTTCCTGAACCGGTATTGAGGAGTGCCTTCAGGGAGGAAGATTAGCAGATTAACCAGTAACCTTGATCTTCCTCAGGTTGTTCAGATTTCAGGTCTGCTGCCTAAACAAGGAAGATATTCTTTCCAGACAGCAGCATTTATAGAAATAAAGTAAATCATGATCCAATATGTGAGATTACACAGAGGTTGTTATTACTGTTGATAAACAGATTTGTGGTAATTGCCTGGAGAGAGTTACCTTCTTTGCTTAAGGACAGTGTCCATGTAAAATGCACTGGGAATTTTCTATTTTTTTTATATATATAGACTGACACTAACAAAGCACCAATTAATTGTCACAACAGAACAGATCAAGTTACATATAAATTTAGCCAGAACTGATGACCTTACTGATAGGCACATGATTCTAAGTTTTCATTTTCTTTCAGTTTTGTCATCTATAGCCATTCAAGTTGGTTTTCTTTTCCTTACTCTGTCAGCCTTGACTTTTTTCCCATTTGAAAAAAAAAAAAAAATTAGCTCTTTATTTCAGCATGGTTGAAGAAATATAACTTCTGTTCCCTTACTAAACCCTTGCAAATGTTTCATGAATTCTAGTGTCTCCAAACTTCAAAACTTTCTCCCACAATTTGGGCTGATCCTGCAACTCCTCTTTCTAGCTAATGAAGAATCCCGTGGAGCGAGGCGCTAATCTCTTTCCTACTAGTGTCCAGGCTTCAGGAAGAAGAAAAAAGCCTGTACAGAGATGAGGAAAAAAGCAGGAAAATGAGAATGACTGAAAATCATGAGATAGTAGTGGGAAAGTAGTGACAAAGGGTAAACTATGTTTAGGAATGTGATATAATGATTTGTAGACATTTCCATGTATGTTTGCTTTAGCCTGCCAATTTACTTCTCTCCCTCCTCCCCCTCTACTATCTCCAATCCTAAGCCCTCCAGTTAAATGTGTTTTAGTGCCACTTTAGTGGCTTGCTTCTTTTTTAGTATGGTAGGTCGTTACCTGTAACACACACATATAAAATGGAACTTTAAAAGGCTCAGTAAGATGTTATATCCACCTGATTTCACAGCTGTAACTATTTCTTTGTACTGCTGATGCAGCGTGCATATGCGCTCACTGCTGATACATACACACACTGCACTCACACACAGAGGTATACGTATATATGCCTATATATGACTATTTCAAACACTGTGAGTATGTAGTCCCATTTGGACTCTCGCATTATATTAATATTCTTCTAATATAGGTCACAAAGTATAGCACTTACAAGTCAGCTGGCTTTTGGTGTTTCTATGGGTATGAATACAACAGTTTATTGCCATGACCATATAGTATTAGAACATAGATTGTCCCGCAGGAATGAAGAGGACTTGTGCCCTTAATAAGTTGTATGAAGTATATCTCCCTTGTGTTCACTGCGGAGGGAAAGAACACAAAATAAATGAGTCAGTGCAAGAAGAAAAAGCAGCTGTAACGAATGAACGCCACTTCGGAAAAGTGAATTCTGTTCTTATTTGGGTCTCAAATCTCCCACTATAGTGTTTCAGCAAGTCAGTTAAGGCCAGTTCATGGTGGTGGGGCAGGTCCAAGCTCAAGCTGGGTGGTCAGTCCCACTGGTCAAGGACAGGTTTGGTGAGGGTAGCCTGGGTGGGACACAGTTCTGGGATCACTGGGCAGGTCAATAGTGACAAGACAGGTCCGAGGCAAGTCTACAGGGACCAGACTGACAGGGTCCATGGCTGAGGTGGAGACTGGTCCTACAGCACAGCGGCAGCAGGACTGAAGGCCCAGGGGTGACCTGAAATGGGGCTCCTGGGACCATGGGCAGGGGTGGGGTGGAGTCCTCCGTGCAGCTTGTCAGGGCCAGCAAGGCCCCTTAGCGCACTCGGGGAGGGCCCTGACATGAAGTTCATGAAATCAAAGCTTCTACATTAAAAAAAAAAATAATCAGAAGAGGCTTTATATTTATCATTTTTAATGGGAGATACTGCGGCAATTGCTGGTTAAACGGATGTGCAGTCTAAAAGCATGTGCAGGCCTGGCTTGTGCTGCCCATGAGGTTTTGATATTGTTGGCTCGTTTAAAAGAGTGCCCTTGAGGAAGTACAGCATGTCCTGCACAGCTGTAGTCCAATCTGATGGGATAAACTAGGGAATGCGTATTGCCAAAGCACTTTATGAAAGTCTGTCCCTCTTGTATTTGGGTTTCTAAGAAAAGGAGAGTGAGAATATATTTTCGGTTTTATGAAGGTTAGCAATTAATGCTGACACCCACAGGCTGACAGTGATGGCCAGAGTCCAGCGCAGCAAGCCCTCCCACCAGCAGGGCACCTATTGGGTTCAGGGTCACATACTTTGGGCTTGCGGAGTTTCCGTTGTGCTTTGAGCAGGACTTACAAAGGCAAAGCTCCACTTGTCGTATCAGTTCATGACAAGTGGAAATTGCCTCCTCCAAAAGAGCACTCAGACCCTTATTACAAAACCTAAATCTAACTTCATTATTTCGCTGAATTCACAGTGGATAAAACTAAAACACATACCAGTGAAAGCTGCCTGCCTGATTCAGGCTCTTCTTGTAATGCCCCTGGAGACACTATTCAGGATTATCTTCTTCACCCTGGAGGAAAGCTACCACCTCTCCTGCGTCCTGTAGGAACTGAAGAATTGCATCTGCCAGAATGAACAAGCAGGAGTTCATCAGCATCTTTTTGCAAGTTTTTGTGATTGCCTAAAAAGACCTCTCACACTATAACAGGGATTTACATGCTTTTTTTTCTGATGAATTACCAACATCTGCTACCAACTCTACCTTCCAAATATTTGGGTAGTATTCTATAGCCTTTACAGAAATTTAGAAACTGTGGTTTTGGGCCAAGTGATTGTCATCAGACAACCCTGAATCTAAGGGCATCTTTCCTTTTCAAGGGGCAGGAATAAACACCAGCACAGTGTATTCAATAGCTACATTTGTACTTTCTTCAGAAGAAAGGCCACTTTCTGACCACACCCATAGCCCTGTCATCCCTGTTCTCCTGGCCAGGTTTGCTGCCCCACAATTTCTCTCTTCCATGGTTCACTTGTTAGAACCTCTGCCTGTCTCAGCTCACCCGCTATAATGCCAGCTGTAAAACAAAAGAACCCTTTAAAAGAGCAAAGGCTCAGGCCTAAAGCCAGATCTGGAATTAGATGTTAACAGACACCCTTTAAAGCTCACTGTCCTTCCCCAGGCACTCACAGATTTATTGGAAAACTGAAGAGCCTGTAGTCCCCCATTTGCACTTCTGAGCTGACAGTACTGTGACCTACAGTAGGTCCCAAAACCACTGCCCTCATATGTGCTGCCTGTGCCCAGCCTGGGAGCTCACAAAGCAATCATATGCCTATACCAGGCAAAGAAGAGGGCCTGCTGGAGCTCTTATATAAATCTGCTGCTGGGGCAGATTTATAAAATGAGCTCATAAACCATACTGATAAAATAAGTGCATTTTTTCAGGTCCTCGTTTCTGAAAAGCACCTTCCGAAAGGGATTTTGAATGGATGCTAAACGTAGACAATAACTCAAAGTAGAGTTGCCATTTATTTTACCTTATTTCACCTCAGTTTATGGAGTGTGCAGCTTACGTACATCTGCTCCACTATGAACTCTGCTGTTCTCATTGAGTGTATTATGGCAAATGGGTACGAATCGGCAGAAAGTCAATGCTGACCCATCCAATCTTACAAAAAGTTTGAAAGCTGCACTGCATACCTACCATCTGTATGCAGGATACTCAACTGCAGTATTTAACTCTTAATGACTAGCTCTCTCCTTCAGTTGATCCCAGTCCAGGGAAATACATAAAAATCAAAACATACACACCATTTTGCTCCCAGTGGACTGTATGGGGCAGGACAAATTTTGCCCCGCAAGTGTGCAGCTATGCAGAGCTTAACATCGCAATTTCTAGTGACTGGGATGTGCAAACACTGCTCTAACAAAGCCTTCAGGTAATGGCAAAGTAAATGGTGGCAGAATCTGACAGTTTGTGTATAAAATACTCTCATGAAGCATTGGAAAAAAGTAAAATTCCTCAACTAACCCATAGAAATGGGGAATTTTACAGACTTGCAACATTGTGAGACCTGAGAAAGGATACTCCAAAGGTCTCAAATGAAATAACTTGTGGGATAACGGATTCCTACCTGAAAGTATGTAAGTGACCCTACCTAGGAAAACCTGCAAACTTCAGGTTAGGACCTGTTTATCTAAATTGTCACCAAGTGTAGAAGCCTCTGGCAGAAAAGAAGGTAGGGCAGGAAGGACACAAAATCTAAATTCCAACTATCAAAGATGTTTTCACACAGAACAGAGACTGTAGTGATAGTTTTTGCTAAAATGGCAGAAAAAAAAGATTAAATCAAACAATCCAGCAGAAAAGACTGAATACTACAAAAAAGTTTGCAATAATTCACTGACACTGGTTCTGCCATGGTTGCCATTACAAGCTTTAGTTATGTTTGTGCCCCTTGTTTTTGATGCTATCCATGGATATCAAAGTCAGGATGAAGTGATTTAAACATTCATTGAAAAAAAATTACATTAAATATTCTAGTGTTGAAAGCTGTTGGGTTTTACAATCACCTAGCACAGTATTTTTTCAATAGATTGTTTTTATACTTAACCTGTTTGACAGGTTTGTCACATATGACGTGTGACATTAACAATGAAATAACATACTGAAATAAATATCAAATGCTTACATAACATTTAGAGTTGAGACGTATCATAGAATTTTTGAGTACTTCTGAAAAGCATGTGAGGAAAGCAGGATATATTTTAGTTATCCCTTGCGAAGGAAAAGAAGTAACATTCAAATTATTCAAACTGTAATATTCGCTTGGGTTTAATTTTAAGGCTAGCAGCCTGGCCAATTCATTAGACCTGAAAACTTTAAGAAAATATGTTCAATGTACTTTATATGTCTGTTCAAACTAATGGTATTTTTGCCTGGGATCATACTGCATACACCAACTTTTCACAAGGTTGACCCATGCAATCAGTGCCTAGAACAAATAGCAAATTTCACTGAGAACATTTCAAATGATGCCACATACTGTCTAGCAGCTGCTGTACTAGTAATACCATAAAACAAATACCAACATCTCTTATAGTGATCTTCTTTCACGGATTTGGAAGCGTCCTGCAATGAAAGACAAGCGCTGGCTGCCAAATTTGCCCCCTGCTCATGTGCATATACACTTCAGTGGCGGCTTATCTTGTCATTGCAGGAGACAGAGCAAACAGCAGGTGGAGGGAGCCAGCGCTGCAAGCAACCAGGCTCTCGAATTCTGCTTAGCAATTTCAGGCATCGATATGAACTGAATGCTTGAGCCACCCTCACCCAGCTCGACTATTGGAGCGCTGACTGGGAAAGGCATGTGAACTGTAAAGCTTGTCTGTTTTTCTTAGCTATCCAAGGAAACTACGCGTCTTTCCCTATTACCTCGGCCTCTCGCATGTCCCTGCACTGCTATGGCTACTGCAACGCTAATGCCACAACAGCTTTCGTTCTAGTAATGAAGAACCCTAACTTTGCCTCTTGAGTTCTGCTAATGTAGAAACCTGGTGGGATGGGTGTCAGTAGCCTCAAAGTAAATTGGTCAGCGCTGAAAGTAGTAAAAGTAGCAATTATTAACAATTTAGTTTGATAATCAGAGCTTCCTCTCAGACAGTTTTAGGGCAACCTTGATATTCTTATTAAATCTTAATCTTCATTGCATTTAAATATTTATTTTCATAATAAGTCAGTGTGTATTTTCTAAACATACTTACCAGTTTGTTGGTCTTTTATTCACCTGATAAATCTTTCTCCCTCTTCCTTGGAAAGTTATTCTCATCAACTCCTGGTGCAGCAGGCAGCCAGCACATAGAGGCTGTTCCTCCTATTCAACCATAATGTCTCCTGTGCAGTGGGTTCCTGGATTTGTTTCTTTAGACTGATCAGGACTAGTCTCAGCTGTATCCTGTCCCCTTAGTGGAGAAGGCCTCTTAATCATCCCCTTCATCTTTCACTGCAGGCAGCTTTCCCTTTTCCGTTCCCCTTCCCATCCCTGTGGTTTATCTTTCCTGAAGGTTACAGCATTCTCCAGAGATTTAGTCAGACAGTGGTAATGAAGACCGGTCTTAGGAAATTAGGTCAGATATCTGTAACTTTCAGGATTAGCATCACAGATGCCATCATGTGAGTTCATGCATAGGTACATGGCAGCTGATTATCTGCAAATCAGTATTGAGTTTCCTGATATTAATATTCTCTTCTTGTTCCCTAGTGTCCCAAGAATGCTCATCCACGTATAGTCCTCCTCTGAACCCCTGTGCCCTTGAGCAACTTGATAAGCAGGGAGGTGGAGAAGCAGCACGTCCCCAGTGACTTCCTCGGGTTTCTGGAGGGCGAGGGCTGGCGAGCGCCTGTGGAGGCTCAGACTCATTCTGAAACTGCCCTGAATTCAGAGGGTTGATCACAGGATATGATCACCAGCATGACACGCTCAGGGAAGAACTTGCCAAAAGGTTATGTGGTGAGTCCCTTTGTGGAAGAAATGTTGCTTAGAAAGACCTCACAAAAGAGTTGTATAAAGGCAGTTCATGGGTAGAATACATCCAGCTCAGGGATCTGGCAGCCTTTTCCTGTACCTGCCTTTCCAAACAGCAGGGTATGAAGACATGGCTACTGTCAAACTCGGCTAGCAGAACAATCCACTCTCTGAATGCCAGCAACAGTCTTTCCTGTTCATCTAACCACTTTCACATCCTTTTAAAAGTCTTTTCTTACTTCCCCCAAATGCCCCTATCAATGTACTTATGTTCCCATAGCACTTTCATTAAGCCTGCTGTTGTCCCAGTTCAATGTCTCCTAACAGCTAATCTAATTCCAGTTGCTCTGGGTAAATAATTTTTCTACTGTGTCTGCCTCTTGGCTCATTCCCTACGTGGCTAACAAGAAAGTTAAGAGCTGAATAAATGGAAGCCCTGTGGCTTTTATATTGATGGATGAGCCTTTGTTCTTGTTCCTAAATGAATTTCACTTTCCATTTGTGTGCACGGCTTAACTGGGTCTGTAAACTATAAGGAATGGCTCCTCAGGCGGCCAGGCTGTGGATTATGAATTTGCCAGGTAAGAACAACTGAAACATGAACAGAGATAGCAAAGTGGACTCAACATGTGTACAGCACATATACAAGAGAGGTAACTTGAACAGCTGTGTCATAAACATTTTCCTGTGCCAAAGTCCAGATATATACAGAATTTAGTTGTTTGGGGGCAAGGGAGTCAAGGGTGAGGAGTAAGACCATGGAAGACGAATCTGTGAGACATAGGGTTTGGTTCCAGGTACACTTTTTTTTGGACAATGAAGCTATATTAAGAGGCTACCTACTGCTATTATCCCAGCCTGCTTGTTCCTTCCTTTGCATCGCAATTCATAACTACTGAAATAGTACTAATGCACTTGTTTTGATGTCAGTCCATAAATTGCATCATGGAAATGGCCAGAGTAAACATAAACAACTTCAACCCCTTGTTCCCTTCTGCCGTCCTTAGCCATGCAGGTCTTGCCTTGCCATGTGCCTTAGGAGAGATGAACTTGTCGGCCAAGTTTTGCAGTTCCTGTCAGCCAGCTCAGCTCCACCATCTGCTGCTAGACTGAAAAGACAGAACTTGGGGGCGATGACCAGACTTTACCACATTTCTGCCTCTGCTAAACTATTTGGCATTATTTTCACCAGTGCTCTCTTAACTAAAAAGAATGGAAGGATGAAGCTTTCCTTCTAAACATCCTAACTCTACAGGCTTAGTAATAATTCAGTGCTGCACATATGATTCAGATGAAGCTGGCAAAATCAAAATGAAAAACACTGCATTAGTAATGCACATCCGGCCATTGGCGTGACGTGCCAGCAGCATAAACGAAAAGTACAAAGGACAGAGGTTTGTTAAATTAAGCAATCCTTAAACTACACGAACCATGTCCAGTTTGGCTAACCACAGAGAGACAAGGGCCTATTTTGAGAAAAGGCAGGAAAGATGCTCAGCATGTACTCAGCAAACAAATGTTTTCCTAGTATATATAAACTGAGAGATTTGCTTTTCCTTTCATATATAGAAAGAATTCCTACTGATATCATGTATGTTTATATCAAGCACAGACTAGACTAATTTTGTGTATGGGCTATACCACATCTTCCTTGCTTTTAATTACACCACACTATTAAAGAACTCTGAAAGTAACCTTAAGCTCTAATTATTATTTTTAGGCCTTTAGCTAATGTGCTGCTTATTATTTGTGAAAACAAAACTTCAACCAAAGAAAAAAATCAGACTGCCCTTTCTTCCTTCCTCTCCTTCCTCCAGATGAAAAATCAAATACTGAATTACGCAGATGAAGGCTTTAGCCAACAATTTCAACGTCATGGAAACAACAGTCATCACAGTTAGCATGGCTGTGAGGTATGCTATCCAAAATACCGAGGGAGGAACAAAGAATCAGCATTTTCCCCCTTAGAACGGACTCCTCCATTGTCAGGTTTTGAACCCCTCAAACAATGGGTAGACCCACGACTTCAAAAGAATTATATGAAAAACAATATTTGTCAAAAGAAAGACAGCTCTATAGACCATAAGCAGGGCACTATGAAATGTTTTGATCTCTTGCTGTCTTTGAGGTACTTGTGCTGGGAGTAGACCTCTTTAGTGCCTTGGACATCAAACCAGCATATTTCCCAAATGCTATACTAATACAAATAAATAATTGAACAAAAAAATTATGGGAAATGTTGGTCTTATTGAAATCACTGGGAAAAAAGGTCCAGTGATTTGAATCAGACTTCCACTCTCTTATTACGTGTTTAGCCTAGCATATAGCTCACCCTAAATTTGCTCTCCTCCTTCTACTGCCCAGACCTCCTAGTTGGGAGGGAGTTGCACACTATTAACATAGTTCTTAGTTGCTTTGAAACTGAATTACCTGAGACTGCTTGAGGTGCATCATCACTTTTTTTCAAGCTCGGTTCTTTAGAAGAGCCTCTTTTGAGCCTCTTTTGATTTAACTGTCTGCATTCCAGCGATGAACAATGCAAAACTGAACAAAGGCAGAAACTCAGGCAGCATTAACATTATCTTAGGGCACTTTTAGTTTCCACTACCTTAAAGATTACGCTTAATTATTTAGATGCCCATTGCTTCCCCCCAGTATATACCCTAAGAGTCAGACCCCTGGAGCACTCCATCTTTTTTCTTATTAGGACACTATTCCCTTTTAATTTTGTAGTTACATTACCCCCCTCCTTCCCCCTTCCCACCTGGACCCCAGGTTCCTGTCCCAACACAGTGAAGGAACAGGTCTCTGATCTTACTTTCCCTCCTTCTTTCTGTCACACAGAAATGCTGATGCCAATTCCCTCCTCTCCCTCCACATGCAGCCATGGGTTTCCAGACAGGCTGGCAGCAGAGGAGCCAGCCCCCAGTCTTCAGGGGGATGTGTGGCTGCACCCTTAGCTGGCTAGTCATGCCCACGGCTCCCATACTTTCTCTCTCCCTGCACAAAAGGTGACGCACAGATTTAGTGAAAAAAGATTCCACAGAGCTTGTGGAGGAAAAGGAAGCAGCCAAGAAATTCAGGATGAGTAGTCCTGGTGAGGGCCGGGGAGAAGGATAGCCTCTTCCAGGTTAGCACTTTCCACACCCAAGCCCCAGTGCTTGCAGACTTCAGGCCAACTCTGGAGATGGCTGGAGGCAGCACCCGCTACGATTCACAGCCGGCTTTCAGTCCCTGTTATGTGAAAGGAAGGATGGACTTTGTGCTGGTGTGAGCTGGTCTATTGTTTCCTGAACTGGTCTTTTCCTCACCTCTCTGAAATGCCTCAGGAGAAGAGTACAAAGTGAGAACTCACACTGAGAGAATGGAAACCCTCAGTTGTACAGTCAGCCTCCTCATATCGGTACAGCTGCGGACTGAGGAATGATATTCTGCTCTGCCTCAGGTGAATGTCAGGTTATAACATCCATTCAACAAAGTAAGACCATAGATGAAAAACATATGCTAAAGCACTGCCCTGATTAATGCTAGCTAGTGAAGATATGACGGCATTTTTATATGCAATTCTAAACGGAATTACATTCCAGATGAATAATTAACAAAAACTTAGGGATACATGCTGCTGTTCTGCATTTTTGAGTAGTTAATGTGTCCTATCCCATGTTTCAGTAGCCACAGACAATGGTGGTGAATTGTAGAGTCTGAACAATGTCTTGCTTTTTAAGGCTCACAAAGATGTGTACTGTATCATGTTATGCCAGATAACTTGCAAACACTGAAATAATACAGTCCTCATCCTGAAACCCTTATGAAAAATGAAAAACAGAAAAAAGGAACGGAATAAAATGAGAGAGAGAGAGCTAGATTCCTTGCAAAATTCGAGTTAACTCAGCCATCTCTGGCTATACAAAATGTTTTCAATTGGGCTATTTTAGAAGGGGATAAGTTTGAAAACCATAAGGGAAAGGAGAGCCAGGAAAGGTGGGAGCAGCGGATAAGCAGGTGCAGGAGCTGGAACACGCAGTCAGGCATCAGAGAAGGCAGGCACTGTCAGAAGAGTGCTCCAGAAAGGAGTATTTTCTGCAGCTGCTTGGCCACACTGAGTCATCAGTAGGTTCCAGCTGCATTTTTTCCCCATGAAAAATCTACCTGTTTGTGCAGCACTGAGGAAATGCCAGACAGGCCTTAATGTCTCTAATGCAAATGCCCCAGCCCCCAGCCTTAGCACAGCAGTAACTATATAAGCACCTTCCTGCTGATGTTGAGGCATCGTCTGTCTCCAAATAAAACAGGAAATAAATATGTGGATACAGAAGATCACTACAGTAAGCGCAGTTCTCCTGTGCTCTGCATCGTATTTGTATTACACTAAGGAATGCAGAAGTAAAGTGCTATCATTCTGATTCACTGATATTCAACACTTCCTAAACAGAAAGATTCATAACTAACATTTGCAAAAATCTTCAGGCTAAAAGCACAATAAAATCTTATATTGATTAACTATGTCGTACACATTTACCACTAGTTATTTCATTTACAGCTCAGTACAATACTTCAGTTCCTAAGACTTTAAGAAACTCAGTGTGGGTTAAACATTAGACTTGTGCAAGAAGGTTTCAAAGCTTCCAGAAAAGAGGGGATTTGTGCAGTGGTGATAAGTAAGGACCTTTCTTCTTTTAGATCAAGTGACATAAAACAAACATTAAATATTAGATACTTGCACTGCTAGTGCAAAACAAGTAACAAAGAGACACCATATTTTGCTTCGGTATCACATTCATAACCAAAACACATCACTTTCTTTGGCCTTTGTTTGCAGCTTTCAGTCTTAATTGTAGAATGTTGTCCAAAGCACACTTTCACTCAAAAAAGAAATACTGCTAGTTTTATTCACCATTGAATGAGATCTCTTCTTTATTAGATTAATCTGCTTTGTACTGCTGACCTTGGTGATTCTCTTTTACACTTAAAAAAAGTATGAATCAGTGTAGAGCTGGCACCCGTAGCTAGCTGCTTAACCTAAATTTTGCTTCCCAATTGTGGTGTGGGTAATAGAATATGAATGAAATAATTACCCAGAACATGCAATCAGCCTGGGATTCATGCCCTGAAGTATCATTTAGGTCAAGAGTCCAGCAGAACTCAAAAAAAGTCTTGGATGTGTGGGGATAACAAGAACATCCAAAATAAGCATTTCTGAAAGCCCACAAGAGTTTGTGGAGGGAGTTAGGCTTCAAGGCAGATATCTATATCTAACTAACATGGCTTAAGAAGAATATTTCTGTGGCCAGTTGATTCTGTAACATTTTCTGAAGCAGCTGATAGAGGTCCCTGTCAGAGACAGCACACTGAACTACCGGCTATTGGCACGATTGTATATGCCACTCTCAGATTTCTTGCTGCAAAGGGGAGATCTGTTTTCAAATGTCCCAAAAATCCAAAGTAAACGTTTCTGATGGTAATGAAGCTAGGCAAAGTATTTCTAAAAGGCCACTTGGTGAATGAATTTCTCTTCGCAAATTGATTGTTCTCTTTGTTTTCCCCTGCTATAACACATGAAAGAAATCCAAAAATATATGACGTTTCCCATGTAAACAATTTCATTCCTGCCAAAGGAATGTTATATGATGACAGGGTGTGTGAAATGGCTGCAGTGATCATGTGGTAAGTGAGATCATAAGGCACTGTCTGCATTAGGATTGAATGTAGTCTACCCAAATGTTTTTGGGATCCCTGTGATGGAATGTTGATGGAAAGCAAAATCACGAGCACTGGGCAAACAGGACCTTCCCAACCACCTGACACCATCAGGGCATAAAGCTTACAGTGTACACAGTGTACAAAGTCCTTGTTGTAACTGACACTAGTTTAGCTGATAATTAAACTGGTTTTAAACGGTTTAAGAATGGCATAATTCGGAGAGTATGCTCATTTTTCTGCAGTTCTGGCAAATTCTCTTGGGATGCAAATAAATTCTGTGCTGATGTCAGAAATCTTTGCCTCTATTTGCACACTTCAGGGACCATTTCTGTCCAGCACTTCATGGGGAGAGGTGACACAGGAAATGTCAATACTGAGCCACAGCAGCTGATTTTTCAGCACTTTTTTGCAGAGGCAGACAATGTTCCTTCAGAGTTAAGAAAATCTTTTACTTGGGCCGCTTTTGTTTGTTTTGTTAACAAAGGAAACAGGCAAGTATTTAAACTTCAGTATCTTTGTTTCATTTCTCACAAAAAGTAATGTAACCATGGTATATGTACAGATGGCCATTCTACAGGGAAAAAATCAAAAATGACAAAACCAAACAAAAATTAATCCTGCGCAGTACTTTTGCGATACCAAATGTGCTAGCTAAGGCAAATCAAAAAATAGTATGGATCCTGTCTTATAGAAATTGAGCCAATGTGAACATCCTGTGAACTCTAAAGGAGCAGTTCATTCACATCTGGACACTCTCGTTTGATTGGAATAGCACATGAAGGGGTCTCATGAGCAAATGATAATTTCCCATGTCCATGTGTTTCTCAAAAAGAAAACAAAGAAACAAACAAATAGACAACAGGAATAAAATTTTGCACAAGAAAAATACTGCAATTTTATTTCAAAGGACAGATCAAATTCTGCTGCTAATACACTGGTGCAGCTTCCCTTCCACCAAAGTAACTTAGATGATTTATTTATTTTTTTTTTCCTTAGAAATAATGGTTTTGCTTATTCTCTCTTTTTTCTTTTTTAAAAAAACTTTGGAATGAAAAATGATCCTTTTAGTGTTTTCGGAAAAATTTTGGAAAGAACCTTTCAAAAGGTGTTCAAAGCCTGAGAGATCTGAAGTTAGGCAAGAGCTGCAGAACTGTGACAATTAACATGGGCAGTACTAAGTTAAAACTCAGTGGTTTAAACTCAGCACTGACCAGTTCCACTGATCTTACTGGAATTTAACCCTTTGCGCCATATGGTGGACCAAGGGATGTCTGAAAAACCCACCTCCACAGATATGAATCTATTCAAGATCATTATCAGTAGATCACACAGGATCTCTTTTTATTAGTGAATTTCAGCGCCAACAGGCACTTTTGATTGTTCTGCCTACGCCTTCTACTTCTCCATCATCTGGCCAACTTAACAAGCTAACTAAGCATTTGAACAGTAAAAGTTCAGTTCACCATATACTTCCAAGACTCATATTGATCCTATGGGTCATCAAAACATATGAATAGTGCTGAGCTCCTTACAGAGAACTAGAAGAGCAAGGCACAGGTTCTGTTTTAGCACCTATATTTAACCACCATTACCTGTTACAGAGCTGCTGCCTAGGTTACTGTATCTGTAGACAACTGGAAAGGAAAATGAATGCACTTGATTAACACCTTGGGAACTGTAAAATAATGGTTTTAATACATATTTTAAAGCCAAAGCTAATAGTGAAACCTACTTAGATTCCCTGACACCTCCCGTTTAATGGCCCTTTGTCAGGTACTTGTAGCATTGCCAAGCTTCAATCATTTGGGATAAAATTTTCTATCTTAGGTGACTCCATTGGACGAGTTTTGATTTTTTTGTTTGTTTTGGGAATATTACAGCAAAAATAGCTCAGCTGCTTTCAAGTACAAGGCTATGGAAAAATAAGTTTTGTCCATGTGAACTAACTCCAATGACCTTAAACTGAGTGTTTCAAGTTTCAGATAAAAAACCTGGGATGGAGGGAGGGAGGAGTAAGCACACTTTGTATCAAGGATGGGCCTTTTGCCATCCCTCTGAAATCTGACCCTGGTTGATTGAATTTCATACTCTTGGGGGAGGGTGGGGAAGGAAGTTCACACATGTTCAATAGATTAAGATTTTAACCGTTTCATTCTCCAAAGATGTCATCCCCAAAGGACTGAACATGATGTTCTCATGACTTGTGCTCTGAGTGTTGAGTCTGAGCACCTAAACTGAGGTCAGGGTCTCACAATGATACCTCTGCCTCTGATATAGGGAGTTAAAAGTAGAGGGGAAAAGAACTTGGGGAGAGAGAAGGGAGTAAATTGTGATGGGAGTAAGCCAGAATACTACTGAGTGGGATGGAAATAAGGGATGAGATAGATAGGATACAGAGCGGAAGGATAAGGATTGTCAGTGTAACCATAACTGATGAAGACAAGACAGGCTTGGACAAGGAGCTGGAGAGATTTGAGATAAGACTGTCATCTTAAATTTTAACATTTCATAGCCTCATATAATATTTTTCATTTTTTAATATATCTTTGTTGTGTATAATTACTTGTAGAGATGAGACAATATTGCATATAGCTCTGTTTCACTCTCCTTCATCCTAAACCTCAATTTAATTATCTGCTGAAGCAAATGTTGATAAGAAAATATGAATAGGTTCCAGTTAACTTCTAAGAGAAATTTCTCCCTCTCAGGAACTACAAGAAATATTACTTTGTAAACAAGTGTCCAAACACCCAGAATCATTGCAAATTACTTTATTTCAATCATTGTAAAAGAGAAAGTACTGTGAATAATATAAATGACTTTTAAACCTGAGAACTTCAGGTTTAAAGAATGGAAACAATTCAATGCTTTGTAAGCCGTTTCAGATCAAGGAGCCTTGGGCAGCAAAATTCAAATGGATTCAGGTTCAGACAGTCAACTCACCAAGAAATACCCCTTACCTCAGTAAAAAGCAACTGCATGCCTCTGATTTAAAATCTCCATGGCTGTTTGGTTACTCACCACAGAGTGCTAAAACTCGTTCAAGCGTTCAAACTGGCACCAGCTCTGAGGACAAAGGTATCTATCGGTCAGACCCGTGTCAATCATCCCTTCTGTTCTCAGAGACATCTTTAAATCCTATCTTTCTAATTGTTTCTCTTTTCTGATCTTGACCTCAGCAAGGTCAGTTTTTGGAGACTAACTGAGTGTGACCTGCCAAGCAATTTGGCCATGATTATATCTTCCCACACACAGCTTCAGAAACTGTTATTGGGCACGTTCAGTGATTGCTTCATCAAATGATGGGCAGTATCATTTCAATCTTTCACAACACTGATAGCACAATAAGTATGATACCGTGAATACTTTGATATCAATAAATGTTGTTAATAAAGTGGTTGCTAGAATTCCAGAAGAATGTAGATGCCTTCCTTCTCATATTAACATCCCTGACTTCCTGAATATCTCGTGGAGGCCCAGGACATGTCCTTGAAGGACATCATACCACTATGCAAACTGAAGAGTTAAGTGATATTGGCCCATGTCTTCCACTCCAACTCCTCCCTAAGGTATAGCAATTATATGGTGTCTTATCCTTTTAGAATATTCTTCATCATCGCCTATGCCCTATTGGTAGATGTTTCCGGGTTTCCTTTTCTACTAAGTTGTCCTGCTCGCCGTGTTTGCAGAAATACAGAGCATTGCAGCTAGAATCCATATTTCTTCTCCACTGTTTACATCTTGTATTGTTAAATACCACAGTGCAAAACATCTGGGTCACATAACTTCCTCCCCTACCTTGTCCTCTCCAAAACCCTCTCCTATTACTACTGCCAGTGTCCTAGCAGATGACCTGCTGCTGTGTTGAGAGCTGAAACACTGGAGAAAAAGGATCAGGCATACTGAAACAAGATATTTGCTGCTGGAACCAGATACTGTGTCTTGGGTAGAGCCAGTAAAACTGTATTTTATCTTCTACAGGCAATTCTGACGAATCTTATGGCAGAATTTCAAATACTGAAAAATTTCAAATGAAAACCAGACTTATTTCAATTTCAAAATAATACTTAATGGGAGCTGAGGTTTGCATGCCTCATGCCTTCATTTTTCTCTATGTGATGGACTCAGACATGAGTGTTGGGCCAGATAATTATCCCACCATATCTTGCTGTTTCCCCTTCTGGATTGGTCAAAGAATCAGATGTTAAAAAGAAAAATTCTGCGCAAGTAAAAGTACTAACAGCCTAGTTCAATAAACTGATTTTTTTTTATTAAATTGAGATTTATTTTTCTCCCCAATATATATCACATAAGAGAATTGGAGGACAGGAAAAGTAAATAACCTCACTTTTCAGTATTTTCAAATCAAAACTCAGCAACATTTGAAGAAAATATAAAAGCAGTGAATAACACTGAACTAGTTACACAATCTTGTGAACGCTCTCTTCACCCCTTGCTGTGTCTGCAAAAGGTTAGCATAAATCAGAGACGCCATGCCTGGCATCAGTGCCAGCTACCAAAGCGGATGACCGTACGAGTACCATTTGCAAAACAGGACAGTGCCCAGGGGGTGACTGGAGATGGCATCTGCTACAGTGGCACCAGATGAAATAAACATTATCTTAAGATAATCTGCTTGTTATGGAAAAGTAACGACTAGGATAGTGTTTATGTGATCTAGATTTTAAGAGACTGAGAGCAATGGTTTTGTCTGTGATCTGTTTTTTATGAAAGAGTAAAAACACTAAACCCCTAAAATTTCTAATTTAAAAGCTATTCATAGTACCAACTCAGCTGTTTCTTTTTTTCTGGGAAAAGGAAAAAAGAGCTCCCTAATATAGCTGTGAGATAACTTGCCATTGGTAGCATATTCTGTAGGCTTTATTGACTGTACTGCTGAGAAGAATGAAAATGAAGCCAGAGATAATGGTGAAAAATTATCTTCAAATACAAAAAGGAGTTCTAAGGCTACTGAAAAAAAAAACCCAACCCAAAACTAAATCAAACCCCTAGCATTTAAAAGGAATGAACTGAGGTTAACAGGAAATGCAGAGCATTGAAGAAGATGACCTACCTGAAGATTGCCAAAAATCAGTCTGCTTCTCCTGCTCTTTCATAATATGTAAGCCAAGATGTAATCCAAAAAAATCTCCATGTTTATGTTTTTCAGATATCCAGACATTGACATTGCTACTAGTTTCTCATAAATTCTATAGTGGAGTATCAGCGAAGTCCATAAAATTGGGGCTAACACAGAAAACACAAAATAAACAATGGCAAGGCAGATACATTTATCATTTGGACTACAGATCAGTCCATAGTTTGTAATCCCAACTCCTTAAAAAAACTTGCATTAAAATCTCTTGCTGTCAATTTAGTGGGGCTTTTTTTAATTATTGCCAGATCTGCCTCCATTAGTGATGAGTAACTCCACTTGGAAATTGTTTATATAAAAAATAATCCTTTCATGTCATTGACACAGATAGTGGTGCCAAGGCTGTCAAACTCATAACAAAACGAAAGTACCTTAGTGCATGTCCCACAGTCAGAGAGAGAATCACTGCAAAACTGATAACTGTGGAATGTTCTTCCAATGCAGGATGTAGACCAGTAGAGAGCCCGTATGGATGTGGTCATGTGGGTCTTTGCTAGGCTACCTGGACTAACTGAAAAGCTGCCTTCTGAGTATAAAACGTCTGAGGAAGTATTTAAATAGTAGGAATGGCTCTTGTGAAGGCACCACCTCCAAGTTAGTTTAAAAAGATCTGCTGTTTCTGTACCCAGTACAGAGAGACATTCCACATTCCTAGACTTTCTGGGCAAAAGCCTTACATACTGCAAGCCATTACAGTATAAATTAATTTTACAATATTATGATGATTTACACCAACTGGTACAGGGTCCAAGCCTGGTTAGAAAATAAAGAAAAAGAGACAGATTTAAGACGCAGGAAACAGGTTTCAAGCAATGTCTGGGGCACTGTATATAATTCAGAGGAGAATCACTCCAGAAGAGGAAGGCTCTAAGGCTATCAACTTGTCTGGCACTTTTCATAAGCATTAAATTATCTTAAACAATCAGTAAAAGTCCTTTTTTTACTGAGGTGATATGTGAGTGATACAACCCTGACTGATCTAAGTCCAGAAACGTATCATAAGATACATTTAAGAAAGAAAGCGGAAACAAGAATCAAGAATCTCTAAACCTTTAAACCCTCTAATCCTCTTTGTTTTGGGGCTGTGGGTAGGGTTTTAGTCATACAATTAATTATACACAGGAATGGCGATTGCTTTCCAGCAGGATGACAAAAAGCTTCGCTCTGAGAGGTCACCAAATCCTGTCTCACTTTGTACATTTGCTTTTACTGGCTGCCCTGCTATCCACACCACCTCCAGCACCAGGAAGCAGATGGGACTTCCTTTCCATCCGGCCGCCAAGCAGGAAACGTTTGACTCTTCGGCAGCCGCGAACAGACAGCCAAGAGCTGCGGTGGAAGAGCACGACAGGAACTGACAGGCTCTCAGACACCGTAGCGACTTCCGACTGGCGGGCCATCGAGATTGCATATGCCCTCTCCCATCCTACCCAAAACTGAGCATTCTTGAAACATTAGAGATGTTGACCTCAGGTACAAATGCTGGAAATGGGACTAATTAGTCTGGAAATCCAGCTTGAGAAAAATGACTCATTCATATTATCCAGACACCCGCGATGCCAAGACCATACTTGCTCTAGACTACGTGCTTCCTCTCCCCTTTGTTCTACAGTGGTTTTTGGTGCAAGTACATACTGCATTTTCATTGTGTAGCCATCCCTAGTTACATTTGAAATTTGATTTTGCTTTCTTGCTACATTAGTACAAGGGAAAGGTTTCTCATCAAGGTACAAAATAAGCTGGGCCTCATTAATGTACGAATCCGTAATGCATTCAAATTCAGAATGACCTACTGCGAACACTGCAATATGGGATATTTCTGAACTCTAACATGAAATTGCATTATCTTGATTTTCCACCTTTCTTGCAATTAATTCTAAGCAGATCCATAAATGCAAATACAACTCCCCCATAATATTAATACTAATATCATCTAAACAGTCACAGAATGATTCACAGATTAGCTGAGACTGGAAGGCACCTGTAGAATCTCCCATACTCAAAGGATGGACAACTAGAGCAGGTTGCTCAGAGGCATGTCCTGATGAGTTTTGAATATCTCCAAAAATGGAGACTCCACAGCCCCTCTGGGCAATCTGTTTCAGTGTCTGACCACCCTCACTGTTAAAAAGCTTTTTCTTGTGTTTAAATGGAATTTCTTGTGTTTTAATTTGTGCCTATTGCCATTTGCTCATTCACTGGATACCACTGAAATGACAATAATAAATATAAATAATGCTAATATAAGTTCATGAAATATTAAGATCAAAAGGGATAAAGAAACAAACCATGAGCCAAACAAAATGGGAGCTATTATAGCTAATGAATTTTACGACACTCTTAGATTAAGGACAGAAGAGATTATTAGACCATTTCTTACGATCCTATAAATCATACACTAAGAATTCTTATCTGGGGATTCCTTTACTGAGACTGTAAATTTTATGTTGTTGAAAAGAGCATCTGGTCTGCATAGCACAGATAGTTGCATATTGAAATAATTAGGAATTAGAAAACATTTCTTTTTGCACTCTAAATTTGCTCCTCTTGCTCTATATGGACAGAAAAGGGTCCACCTGGTTTAGGTACTTAATCTGTTTATTCATGTATTTATTCGCAAGTATATATTCTTAGCTTTGTTTTTGAAGTTCCTGGACCCTGCATTGCATATTAAAAAAGAGATAGTCCTACACGAGCATCCAGTTTAGCCAGATCTCTGTCAAGGTGGTTGGAAGTCTGAGCACCCTATGGAGATCCTACTGAAATTCTGTTTTAAAGCTTGACTGACTTTTCCGCTTCTGACTTTGCTAACTTCTTTGCCATTCACGCTGTCTGCCGTCTTTACACTTCTTTGTGATGCATTCTGCTTTCATTCCAGCCTTTATGACTGTTAGTGAGATCACACATAATCTGTTTTGCCTCTAAGTAGCCAGTCTCTAGCTTTCTGTAGACCAAGAAACAAGTGGCTGTCCATTTTCCCCCAGTAAGTATATCGATATTTTGGGTGTATAATGAAGCAATCTTTGTAAAGGAAGCGCTTAATTTTCTCTACGGTTAGGACAAGAAGGTGGTTTTCAGCATCACTGGAAGCAATTCTGTTAGCCTAAGCCTAGTGCATCATTTAAGCTAACTGGATCCCACCAGGTATCTTCTAGGAAGGCTATGATTACTTTGTGCCTGTGCATGATTTCTTCTGTATTTTCAGACTGTTGATTTACCCTTCTGCATCCTGTGGCTTAGTGACAACATTGATTTCACGATAAATTTTTCAATCCAAAAAGTTTTCTCAGAACATTAAAATCAGCTATGCTATACCACGATCTTATCTCCTTGCATGTGCCTTTTAATCGCTGAAAAATAAATTTCCACCACCATAACTAGCAGCAGAGACTCATCAGTATAATGCAAGCCACAGGAGAATACAAAAATGGCCTTTAGAGCAGTTTTTTTTCCTTAATTTAAAAAAATACCTTGAATCAACTTGCTGAACAGGTAAGAACTGAAATGACAGTACTGGGAAATAAATAGCCTCTATTTAGCCATATCACAACTATTTATGCTTTTCCATGCTGCAAAAAATATTCCCAGCAGAGCTGACAGCCCTTAACAAAACCAGAACAATCACGGATTAGTGTCAATTAATTCCTTGGCATTTGGCAAAAATTAAATCATATCATGACTACTGGGGAGGCAAGTAGTTATACCTGACACTCAGTTCTATCATTGTATGAAGCACTCAGAAGCTATTCCAGTGTTCAAAAATACATTTACATGTATTGTTAAAGTGACATATTAACAAATATCTGCCCTGAGGTGCTGACAAGCAGGAACTATTCATTTTATGTGAATTATTGTTTATCTCCTTCTAAATCCCAGATAAACATCAGAAATAATTCAAGCTGTCCAGTACTAGAGAGGTAAATAATAAGAAATAAACTCACCTATTCATATTCCAATTTCCTTTTCTATTACATAAACATTGATATTTGCCAAAGAAATACGTGTGTGAATCTAACTCTGTCTTTGTGACTATTTGCAAAGAGCAGGTAAAAGATTTTAACACTGTCCAGCAGTATAGCGATTGAGAGCTCATATGCGTTTGGTTTTTCCATGTTTAACTTGCATTAACGATGATGGCATTTTTGTAATGTGGACTCACACCTAGTAATAAATAACTTGAAGAAAGGTGTTAGATCTGATTCCATTCCATCACTAGCCTGCTTCTATTATTATTTAGAGGAAATCTTCGAGAGCTGATGATGGAAACCAGCAGGCAGGGTTACCAGTTTATGTACGTAAAATTTGTGATACTGACTGGATTGGGTTCCAGCAGCCGAGATGAAGAAATTTTCTCAATGCAGTTGTAGGAAAAGAGCAATAATTTCAAAGATATTCCATCAAATGACCATGATAAGGATGGCATCTAAGATATTTTTATCTAAATCGAGTATGATAATGTAATATTAGGAGCACTTCAAATATCTCTGCTACAAGTACCTAAATTAAAAGGTATACCAGCCACCTCTTAGAAGCTCAGTATTGAGCTGAGTTCTTAATTTTTAGTATTGTAAGATTCAGTCACATCTGAAGAAGTAGAGGTTTTCCCAGGAAATATAAATTGAAACTTCACTGGTCATTTGCTATCAACATTTTAATGTACGTGTGGTAGATGTGCTTTAAAGAAACAGATCATTAAGAAGCCTTCTGCTTTTCAGTGAAAATGCTTTGGAACACTGCTGCATGTTAGCTCTGTCTCAGATATGAATATGAAGGCAAGCGCCCAAATTTACAGCCTAATCGGGGTGACGGTTGATATCATCATACTTAACATAAGGTGGAAGTTTTTGTTTACAGATCATTTGGTCATTGATGAGCTGAGGAAGATCAATGTTAAGTCTTGCAGGGAGTAATTGTAAGAAGGGAGGGCTACACAAGACTTTACATGGCCAATGGTTTCATAGTCCAGTCTTCGTGCAGAAGAACTCAAAATACAGAGGAAAATTGTTATGTTTTTTGCTGACTACAGTTGGACTTGGTGATGCTTGGTGCTGTATGGTGTAAAGTTAAAAAAATTACCAATTTCCTGAAAGAACAGTGGTCATCATTACTTATAATTTTCTTGTTTGGGTGAGAATCACTTCTGTTTCCATTGACAAGACAATCTGATGGTTGATTATGAACAATTTATATTCCATTATATTCTAATGGAACTACATGTAACATTAGGAGATTGAAAAATAGTCTTCATGTCACTTAACTGCCTTTTAGTATTCACTATAATGAAGATTTAATTTTACATGAGTTAGTCCAGAATGTTGAACAATTACAGTGGATCTCTATTTTTGTCTCTCCAGTGAAGATATTTTATATGATAATTTTGTAATTTAAGTGACACTATGTCTAAAAGATTTCCAATTTAATTAATTATTCTATGTTACCAACACCTCACAGCAAAATTAAGCATTCTGGAATTGCATCTTGTCTGTCTGTTATAGAAACACAGTGCAATCAAATATATATACCAATAAAAAGCCAAAGCCTCTTGAATCATTTAATTAGCCACTGTCTCCTTATTCACAGTTCAGTATCTTTCCTGGTAAAACCATTTTTAAATCGGCTACAAATGAACACAAAAATTATATTTAAAAATTAATTTAGTTTGTATATGTACATAAAAATATTCTTTTCTTCACTGTTCTCTTCCTCGGCTTCTATCTAACTGTGTCTCTGATGTAGTTACTGTCTATTCTGATTGTTTAAAATATTCATCATGAAGAATGAATAATATAGTCAATATATTTGAAACAAAATGTTATGTTATTATTCTACATTGACGAATTTCATGCTAATTTTAAAAGCAACCGTTCAACATAATGTAGAAATTAGACAATACTTAGGGCATAATGTAGCTATTATACAATATTTAGATAGTGTGGTAGAGGATGTTACAGGAAAACATTGAGCTGAACCATTGATTGTAGCTGAAGTACTACTGACAGATATAACTAAGACAGATTAAGTATTTCCATTTTAAATTCATTCTGTCAATCATTTATAATGCTCTGAAAATTTCAGTTCTTGAGCTGAGATTATCCATACCTGTTTTGTCCTTGTAGGACAAATAGAAACACTTGAAAGTTTGAGAACAAATGGTTCATCTTTTTCTCATCTCATAGACAAGCAGCTAGTTACAAATAAAGTAATTCTTTTGATTTTAAGAATAAAAGCTGAAGACTGAAAATTTAAACTTGGCATACAGGTGCACCTTTGAATATTCAAGAGAACACTTCTTCCAATTCACCTAGCTGCGAGTTTTTGAAAATTGATGTGAAAATTTATGACAAATATTACAACAGTAATCATACTCCTAACAAATTTGGGAGAATAAAAAAGATAGATTATTCATTGTGCACATTCCAGTATGGATATTCAAAAGGATATTAACAATTTCTACTAACTGATGCAGGTTTCATCACAAGCCTCAGTTCAGACACAAATTACTCCCTCTTTTTCAGAAATAAACATTTATTACAATAAGGTAGCATGTCATTGGAGAGGCCTTCTCTGAGTCTCCGCAAATGTTTTAGATTTCATTTCAGTCAATCTTTGGGTGCTACAGAAAGAGATCCCTGCTCTGTGTTGTTGAGTATTTACCGATAAGAAAGAATAGTAAAACATATAAAACTGGATACACTAGATTACTTTTGCTTTTGGGCATAACACATAATCTTCAGTTCTGTGATCACGTATCTGATTCTACACAACGCTCGTCAGTCCAGGCAGATACACAGCCAAGATCAGCCAGGCTTTCTTTCAGGGGTTCCTGATTGCAGCTGTAAAGCTCTGTAAAAGAGACACAGACAAAACCCTGTATGTGTGTAAGGATACAGGCAAACAAAAACTTACCCTCACACAGGAGGGCTGCAGAGGTACATCAGGTGACAGAAGTGACGGTGCACAAAACAAATCAGCGCTAAAGAGCTTTCTACAAACCCCTGTGTCTACCCTGGTACATCTGACTTTGCTTAAAATTTTGGAAATGTTACCTGATGCCATACTAGTTGCTGTGGGCATCTTAATTTCAGCATTTTGTACCTAGGATATTAACCATGACTTCATAAATTTCTTTCAGGACACTTTTTTGGTATGTTTATTTGCACACAACAAATGGCTAAGATAATGAAAAGTTACATGACAAAACAGCTTCCCTTCTGCTTCTTGCCACACAAACACCGTATTTAAGGAAATGTGAAACACTGAGGCTGAAAAAAAGACTCTTTCATCAAGTGAATTAGCAATTTGGTCCAAATAATAAGTATGTATCTGAATGTAAAAACATGGGTTGTTTCTTATAGATGGTGCGTACATTGAGAAGAAAAAACAGACCAGAAGGTTTCAGAACTACTGCTTTAGTGTGCAATTACTATTTATAGAGATTGCTGTTTTCTTTGCATGTTAACATTTGAGCAGTGTAAAAAAAATGAAGCCAAACAACTGGAAAGAACAAAAGTGGGATAACTGAAAATAACTAAAGTGGGACGTGGGTGCTGTTTGTTTAATTCACTGCAGCCATATGCAATCTGAACTTGCAAATGGGAAAGCTTGAATGGGTTACTGTGAGCCTCTCCATTCTGCATAAGGCCACTATATTAAAAACATGTCTTACTTTATGTTTCGGCACTCTCCACTCTGAAGTTATAGCCTCAGCTTCAGCCAGGTTTCAAATCAAAGCCCAAGCCTTAGTATTACTGATCTTATGATCAGCTATGAGTACTACCACTAAAGTACATGATTTGTGTGCATCTTAGCAAATTGGTACGGTACGGAAGTGTGTACTTACAGGAGGCAGGAACATCTTAACTAATTTTTCCAGGTTCGGACCTATGAAAACATCTTCAATTTTTTTGTGACAGAAAAGGTCATTTATACATATTGATCAGCATAGAAGTACAAAGAAAATCTAATATTTCCATAGATAGCAATAGGTCCATTTATCTCTTAAATCTCCCTTTTTTATATTAAGTGATGAACATACACATTGATATGAAAGTATAAAATAATGATTTTCATGTAACTGATTTTTAGTAAACGGGGTGGCATCTTTGAGCTCATGTTCGACATTCTTTATAATGACTTTTTCTGAGCATTGGCCAGATTATCTATCATCAGTGGTTATTAAAATAAAAGACCAATTTCTCTAATTGCTGTAAATTGCAGAGTTGCATATATAACTGCTGTGAATTACTCATCGCCCCAGTCTTGTCTTGCTTCTGTGAACAATCCTAATGACATCTACGGGAGACCAGTTAACAGAGATAAAAATCTATTTAACAGGAGCCTAATTTAACACAGTTTAACTATTCCCTGTGACCCATACTAAGTATGACTGTCAAAACGAAGCAGCCCATTCAGCAATCTTTATTTCAAAGTGATTTTGTGAGTAGCAATAACTTTCTTTGCTATCTGGAAGGCGTCCTTTTCATTACAGTATTATTTTCTTAAGTAGTAAACAATAACATACCTCAGTCTGTGAGGCTTTCTGGTCTGGCATCCTGAATGCCTTGAAGAAAACTCCTTGGGGAAGTCAAGGTGACCTTTCAAGGTAGTACATTTGAGTATCAGGCATAATCCTTCTGCAGGCCAAATTAAGATTATTTATGTAAAAACACAGCTGTCTTGATAAAGGAAGCCATGTAGTTTTGTCAGACCACAACATTTAGCAGCATGCTTGAGATCTCTCATCCTGTTGCTTCAACCCTATCACCCTCGGAAAGAAAAAGAAAACAAATATAAAAGAATGGAACTCAACATCAGCAAAATAAACAAACACCTTTTGCATAGCAAGGCTGTTAACAGAGCTGCCAAGCTACATAGATGTAAACCCTTCCATTCTTGCACTGGGAACAGAGGTAAAAATACTTTCCTCACTACCTTTGCAAAAGCTGAAAAGCTTTTGAGCCTGGGGAGGAATTTTGTGGTTCTTTCTTTGTTTTCTATAACCAGTTTAACCACTTCTCGTCTGTGATAACATGCACGTCTTTTGAAGACTGATTCTCCCCAAAACTATGCTTGGATCAATAAACCACTGAAACACCTGTTAAAGTGTTTTCCTCTTCAAGACAGCGCATGCTTAATTGTTATCCACAAAAAGGTTTACTAAACCGAAGCCCAAAATAAGTATCATTGGTTGCTACATAAACTTCATGTATGTATATGTATTCCACTGACATTCCAGACAGATAAAATCCTTGTATTTGGCGTTAATTTAATGATGTCAAGTAGAAATTGTCAGCATCCAAAGGAGGGTTTTTTTAATTCAAAATAGCATTTTTTTCTCTTTCAGTACACTATGGCCAATAAAGAAATATTAAAACTACTATTTAATAGGTGTTTTCTTATTTTAGAAACCAAAACGTCCCTTAACATTGTTCCTTGGTTATGCAATTTAAACCACTTGAAAGGTGCTTAATTCACGATCTACAAGTATATACTGCAAAAGTCTAAGTTTAAAGCCAATAACTAAAATGATAGTTACAGCCAGAAGTATCATTTTCTGTTAACTCAGCAGTCACATGTTTAGAATATCCTGGTAGCACCTATCTATATTTTGATAATGAAGAGCAATTTACCTCTGGCAATTTCACCTAAAAACTGGCAAACAATAATGTTTAGGAATTACTGTGGTGGGAGGGGAGGTAGAAATTCAGAAGATTATCAATTTTATATAAAAGTATTTTGTATTTATATATCAATATATTTATACTGATTTCACGGTCAACATTTAAACACAAATATGGTTCAAAATCATCCTGGGTAAAGCTCTAAAAAGTAATTTCCCTTCCATTTCCTGAAGCCATATCAGGACTTCATATGACCTGTATTCCATTTGCAGTACTCTAGTAGAGGTCTTCCCAAAAGAGGGCATTCTAGCATGATGACATATCTATGTATAGTAATTGGACATCAAATTTAAGATGACCATAGAAGCAACATTAATCACAAGCAGAAGAACATCAGAATATGGAAACTGTGCAAAAACTACAACAGTCACTATTTCCAGAAAAAAAAAGAAAGGAAATGCAGGAAGTTAACCAGATTAAATCTGATAGAAATGATTACTGTAATATATATGCAAGCAAAACAAAAAACTATCCATGAGAACAACAGTCTGATATAGCTACAGCAAAATAGCTAAAAATTACCAAGATGTTTCTGAAGGACTCAATCCCCAGGTATAGTCTATCTCAAACTGAGCAAACTGACTGACTCACAACATCATCTGCCTTCAGTATGGTTTCCTAACTAAATGAACTTACAGAATATGTGTATAATAGGAGTAGTTAATGAGTATAATGAATATAATAGGCTTAGTTAAGCACCTGAAAAAATTCTTCCTCTCTAGAGTAACAAACCTCCAAAATGGCTCGTCATCCAGTGAAGCAAGGCAAAGCCCAAACAGTGTAAACAAAAGTACTAAAGAGATATGACTATCACATGGCCACAACTGAAGAGTATTACAGATATGGTAAAAATAATATTTTCCAATGACATAGACAAGTACTGTCAAATACTAGTGGATGAGGAAATCACTCTTCATCTTATTTCAGTAGACAGACAAAGATTCTAGAAACCTACAGTGGAAGAATAACACTATTGTTGCTGTTATCTGTGACTACTAATTTAGTGACATTAAAATCAATTAGTGTGGCTACTTGTTTCTGACAGGAAGACACATCCTAATAGGATTTTCAGAGATATCTTTCACTTTCTGGTATAGGAACACAAAGATCTCATTCCTGCTGCTAAGAGGCAAGGAAATAAATCTCAACTAAAAAAAGGGGAAACTGTGATATGATACTTGTAACCCCTTCACAGAGGGCAGCAAACAAAAGGCAAAAGCAACCCAGCATAGGTACAGACCTACAGGTACTAATTAATAAAAAGCCTATCAGAATTTGTAAATTCTCAGGACCTTTCAGATAAAAAAAACCAAAAAAAGTGCAATGGTGTTTACATATGTCAAACGCTTAAGCATTATGCTCAAGGAAAAAGATCATTAGTGATTCATGATCACTGAAATTACTGAGAGCCACACACCAGAACTCTGAGACACTCTGATCTTATTACCAAAACTACACAGATGCAGTTTAGACAAGTCACTGATGTGCACAGCTGAATTTTAAGCTAAGGCAGTCTTCGAGCATGAAAATATGACAAGTTAACATGATTCTCAAGTCATTTGGAAGCATCAGCAAAGGTAGTTGCAAGCCCATTTTAACAGCAGAACTGGGAAGAATCCAAAAGCAATTATATACTGACAGAAACCGAGAGCTGCATAGCCTCTGTTGAGATGGCCAGAAAATAGCAGAGATGTCGCACAGGCCTCACAAGAATGCTGGAATTACAAAGATGAGATAAGCATATGCACTGCCAGAAGCAAAAAGACTCAAGACCCAGCACATTGAGAACAAAATTATCTCTGAAGTGGAAGCCTGTAGCCAGAATATGAAAAGTGATAAACTGCCCCAAAATTACAACTGAGATCTGCAAATAGGTGAACCACTGTTCCATATGTGCAGACATACATCTAGCTATGAAAAGAGTGAAAATTTGCTGCATTTTTTTTACAAATCTTTCGGCAAAATAGGGATGGACTTATCACCAAAGCAGAACAAAATTACAGTTTCACTGCAGATCACTGTTCACACTTGTGGCCGATAGCCAAGGTATAAAATACTGCTGCAGTGCAAATTATAGCAAAAACAATGAAATCTTTCAATAAACACAAACATTATCTGATTTCAGATGACAGAATCTGAGAGGAGAGAGACAATCTTCTCCTTGTTATCTTGTCACACGGCAAGTCACTACTGAACCCAGATGAATTGGTTATTCAGGTGCAAGGCATTTTTGTATGGCTTTGACTCAATTCTTTTTAATCAAAATGGAGTCAGAATTGATACTTTCCTGCAAAAAGTTTGAATCATAACTGTTTACGATGAAACATCATCTAGTCGAAGTATTTTCAAATGGTTCTGTAAAATGACTAAGTTTTGTATATAATCTGCCTTACAAAATGCATCTTCCTCTACTGACGGTGGTAATAACAAAGAGAAAAAAAGACACACAAAGGTCAAAGCCTATTCTGTCAGGCAAGCTAACCACTGCCCAGACAAGCTCTACTGTGAAGCCAGACACAATCAGAGAATTTCCTGAGCATAAACCAAACACCTGCCATCAGGCTTTATAAATCCTGGTGATAGGTTTCGGATTTGAGCTAGTCCCCCAAAAAGAGGAGCTTGCCTTTTCTTGCATAGTTTGATGGCACTGACTGATTTGGCCCCTTACAGTATCCGACAAGGATGTCTGATGGAACGGTACCCTTCATGACTATATTATGGCCATCCAAATGGGGATGCATGCTGTGACATGGCACGGGAATGGGATGCTCCTGTCTTGGATATTTCAGATGAAGATAAGCATGAAACGGAGTGTAGGAGAGACAGTCATTAAGATGGACTTGGCAATACTGAACTGCTATGCCACTGAGCTATGACTGGTAATTAGCAGCATATTTGGAGTGTGATACGTGATGTTAGCAAAGCCTGTGATGCCTGTTCAGAACAATCAAGATTCAGCAAGACTGAGCCCACTGACAACACCCTCCAAAGTTCCAGCCATTGCCTGAGTATCAGAGGGCCCTACTATGCAGTTATAGGAGGCATCTTCTACCAGATGGTGTCCGGCTGGCCTTGCAAAGAATATCGCAGTCTTCCCCTCCAGAGGGGCAGGTTAGTCTTTCATGTCTCCTGCTCTACCTCTAGCTCTTCTTGGCACTCACTGATCATCATGTGTTTCAATAAACTGCTTCACAATACTAGCTCAGACGGGATTCTCCTTCAGATGGTGATAGAGCTAAAAGAAGCAGATTGGTTGATTCTCTCAAAAACAAGTACACAGAAATAGGTTTGAAATTGATTTGGAAAGAGGCAATACACTATGCGTGAGTCTCTGCAAAGAGAAGAGTAGGGTCAAGCTGTACTATTGTTTGAATTAATTTACCTGGTTTAGCTTCTAGATAAAAAAGGATCTTGGGAAACAATCATGAGAAGCTGTACTAAAAAAGCCCAAGAAAAAGGTGGAATGGGTATTTCAGTGGCAAACATGCAAGTAAGTAGGCTTAATGGAAGACTACATACAGAGAGACTACATGACATAGTTTAAAGAACTATCACGTTAACAGGGTTGTCATCTGTAGGGGGTCATGAAGGGCTAAGGAGAGACTCATAAGACATGGAAAATCTCATTTTGAAGACTATGACATGAAGAAGTTATTTAGAAATCCTGGCCCTTCACGCCTCCACACACTCTTCAAGGTTAAGTATTCCCGATGAGCCCCCCTCAAAACACAAACACAATTTAAGTTAGAGAACTGCATTTTAATTGAAATATCTGCTTTGGAAGGATGAATAAAAAATGTAAAGAGTCAGAAAGCTTTTCGTGATTTGAAAAGGACATGATTAGCCTGTAAAGGTGGAGAAAAGATGGATTAAGTATCTCATGCTACAGATATAAAAAAATGGATCCCACTTTCTTTCACTTGGGCTTTGTGGTTCTTGTAACTACGATATGGATAGAACATGGATAAACACATCTCACAAGATCAGGATTATGTAAGACTGCAAGTTAAAGAAATTGTTGGGTTTTTTTCCTTCAGACTCTTGCTCACGTGAAAGAGGCAACCTTTTGAAAGTGAGTGACACACATGAAATGAAAGTGATAGGACTGACTGATACTAGAGCAAGAATGCCACTCTTCAAACTACTAATTCACTCATTAGGTACAACATTATTAAAGGTTTTAGCTATAACTATTGCCTCAATAAATTAGAAGCCCTCAGTGCTTCTAGCAATTTGCACTAAAGAGAATGGACATCTTTCACTGAACCGTTTCATGTTTCATTGTTTAAGTTTGAGATGTCCAGTGGAACTGATAAGTTAGAAAAGCAAGAAAGGCTAAGGCAGATGCTGAAAAAAAATGACACAAAAACATAGTGTAATACAACTTCTATTACCATGAAGTGTCAGAACAGAGAGTCTAAAAAAGAAATTCACATTATAGAAAATGTTGTGTAGTTTTTTTAAAAATAAAAGCTGTACATCTATATGTTTTTATTCTTATTTTGTTTGCTCTAATAATCTGTTCTTCAGTATAAAGCTATGCATGTGGCACATGACAAAGATAATATTCCAAAGAGCCATAAAAACTCTCCTGCATTATCCCAGAAGAATGTTCAAACACAGCAGCAGTTGTAGTAATTTCTTCATAGCCAGCAGTGAGTAACCTCATTCAAAATTATTCTGGTGTTAGCTTTCAGAGGTGTGACTTAGAATTAGTACCACTGTGTCAGATGTTGCCTGAGAAATAAAGGAAGATGTGATTTTTGCCTGCGGTCTTAATAGTGGCAGCTATTTGCTATAAGATGCCCCTACAGACACTCTGATGCAGTGCTTGAAAAAGAATAGCTGATAAGATATTATCAATCACTCCAAAGATTTCTAGAGTGTGTGGCAAGCTATATACCAGAGTTTTATGAGGAAAAAATGATTCAGGTCATAACATGCCCTAAGGATGTATCATTTAAGTTTAAAGAATTATCATTTGACTGGCCAACAGAGGAAAATGTTTTAATCACCTTGTTTCAATGAAAAATGTTATGGGAAGTTTCTTTTTCAGCTATAAAGTAAAATGTCAAACAAATATCTCCAAAAATACCTTCAAAAATGATACAGGCTGGTCTAACAGCTACTAGTTTGCAGTAAAAACCAGATATATAAATATAGTGTACAGCAAAACACTATGTATACCTCCTGATGACTGTTAAAATCAATTATTGTATGCTAAGAACCTACTGATATTTTTGTTTCTGCTGTAATTATATGCAATATTAAAAAAAATGCTTAAATTACTTTACAAATTAAAATATTTCCACAATTTTGCCTTATTTGCAGATCAGAAGAACAAGCTGACACAGAGAGGTCATGGGTAATGCAAGACACTTCACTGTGTTTCAGGTCTATATAATTTCTTTACAGTTCTAAGGAAAACAAGCAGCTCCTAGCATTCAAGAAAAATTAAGTAGCAAGGAAGAAATTTCCACATCACAGTAATCATGTCTGATACAGTTGCATATTTTTTCTTTCTCGAATATAAGAAAGCAAGCATTCACAGACCAAAAATGCAAAGAATTGTTGACCAGATCCCAGTATCCTACCTAAATAGTTGAGACACTGACATGTGGTCTGATCAGCCATATTGCCCTTAGACACCTGCAAATGATAATCCAGTTCAGTCCATTGTTAACCTACGAAACTCTTTAATCAACTTTCCTGAGAAACACCAGACCAGGAGGACTTTGCTGAAGAGTCACTAGCATAGAGTGACCTTAAAATAGGAGTGCATCAGCTGCTGACCAGATTAATCAACTGGTAACCAGCCCAGCACCTGTTGGGGTCTTTTATGATCCAGAGGCCAAATATGTGTTTCTATTAACTCTGCCTTTTTTTCCTGCTGCCTCCCAGGCATGATATCACACAATACTCAGCACTTTTTTTCTCCAGCAGGGAGGGCATTTGATGGTCAATACACTCTGATATAAAGCAAATGAAGATTTACTGGTACTGCCGGATGAAAAGCTTGGCTAATCTTCAGGATATCTTTCAGATGGTGGGCATTTCCCCATCAAAAGTAATATAAATGTCGATACCACAAACTGTAGAGGTGACACCCACATGGAATAAAAATGAAATGCAGCTTTTAAAAGCTTTTAAAAGTTGGTTGTTTTTTTTTTTCTGTAGCCTAAAAACTGTTGCAGAAATCTAATTATGCGGAATGACTAATCACTATTAATGCTTAAAGTTTCTTATAGAAGCCCAGGCACTCTTACCACAATTTTTTTTTTATTTAAATTATTATTTAAATTAATTTTTAGTCTACCACCCTACCAGGCAGTAACCATAGCCTTACAGTTCAGTGTTTAAATATGATTGCTCAGTGCAAAGGAATTATGATCAAAGTCCCAGGCAAGAGAGGTGTCAGATGCATTTCAGTTTAGAAGTGGCATGACAGTAAAAATTGCATGTTACATAAGGATTGCTCAGTGATACAGCAATTGCAAAAAGATTAAAAGTGTATCCCTACCATGTGATACAGCCCTGTCAATGCTGGTGCTGACCTGATCTAAATCACCCACATGACACAGAACCAGGCAGAGCTAATGTCCTGAAACAATCTGGTAGTGGCAAATTACGCTCCAGAAATAGTGTGTTCATGAGAAAGCAGAGGCATCTCTGTGCTGTGCTTCACTGTGCTGTATAGATACACTCCTAAATCTGACAAGCCCTCAATTAAATTGTCTTACTTCTGTTCTTAATATTCAGTGCAGATGAAATTCGACTACTACAAAAGTCAAAGTCACATTCATCTTGAGAATGACCTATTTGAGGCCTCTGCCCCTAAGATTATTTACCATTAATCTGGAAAACAAAATGCTCTTTATTAACAAAAGAATCTCTGAATCCCACACCACAATTTCTGAAATAAGTTTTGCGGCTAGTCCTAGAATTGAATAGATCAAAGCTCAGTTAGATAAACCTGAATATGACAGTGATGATAAGTAAACTGCTGATGTGGAAACGGTGAATGTAGAAAGCCCGTCTGTTAAATAAGAGTACATTTAAGTACTTCCATTTATCCTAATTGCTATCTTGTACTACAGGGGAAAGGATGGTCTCTGAAGTTGACAGAAGCTAAGCCATTTAAATTTTTTGGGGGCAAAAATGTTTGAGATATAAACATATCAGAAATGCTAGAACTTAATGTTAACAGGGGCAGAGATGTAAGACAATAATTACTTAAGTAAAGAAAAATGTTGCCTTCAAAGTGAAAACATAATGGTCAAGTGAACCTATTCATAAATTATGGTAATCTATTATTTACTACGGAAGGGATGAAGTCATATGCTGCCATTGTATGCAGCTGCTATTGATAAAACGAAACACATTTTCTGCACGCGTTAGCAAGCCAACCATCACACTCTACATCAGTAAAATTTCTGCTTCATCTTCAGATGTAATATAAACCTTGATGTTGCAATAACAGAGGATCATGGCAAGCTGGGGAAAAGCCTATGTCTAAAATGATGGATGGCAACTTCTTGCTTATGAACATACTACAAAAAAAACAACAATAAAAGTTATGAAATAAATATCAGTATTAATCACTACTTGCAGATGGTTACTTGAAAGCAGGAGAAAGTCCAAGGTGACCTCTTAATTGCAAACAACATCACGGGTGTAAATAATAACCTCCGTTATATCTTTGGATACGTCCCACAGCTTGTAAACATTGTTGCTTTCCCCTCAGGGAGAGAACTAAAGAGCAATTTTATTATACCCCCAGAAATATAGGAATATAAACACATCTAAAAATGTAAGTATAAAGTTGGTTTACAGGAAAAGGAGACTCCTCCTTGTTCTAGGTGGACCTCGGTCCTGCAAGTAATACAAAGGGAATAAATGCAAGCAAAAAAGGTACTGGCTTTAAATCCTTGTTGCTTTCCTAACTCCTTTCTTATCAGCTTTTAAACTCATATTTATTTTGCCCATTCACAGTAAAGAAAAATCCCTGTTATCTGTGTTGGCTGGCTGGGTATCTAATCTTATTAGTGAATTGACTAACGATAATTGAGGTACTGACTGATCTGAAACTAAGTTGGTTGAGTTTCGCCTGTGTCTTTTCAGGTGTTACAGTGGACTGCAAACTACCTGTATTAGACAATTATCCATTCTAGTTAATTTATTACACTTCACATGCATCACTAAGCTGTTCCTGAAGTCACCTGACTCCGTTCTAAAATGATCAGCTTCCACATTTAAAGCTTCAAAACGACGAGACCTCTCTCTAGTTGCCATAGATTTTAGCATTTCTTTGTAAATCTCATTTTCACTTGGGATTTGAGCCTTCCTTTCAGAGTATGAGAGATGCTAAAAATGAAATCCTGGGTTAAAGCTTGGTCTGTATTAATGAACTTAATACATGCTAAGTTCAGGCACGGTATTATTTCCTAACAAAAAGTATTCATTACAAAAAAGCTGAGGTTACAAAGCATTTATTTGTAAAACCATTTAAAGAAAATAACAAACTAAAAAAGCAAGGCCAAAATTATTTACACATTTCCACAGAGACTACTCATTAAAATGCTGTTTTGGTGCTTAAATGTTACACTGATGAGTGTTTAGGAGAAATCCCACATCTAAAAACTCCTGTGCTTGTTAATTCTTTGCACATAAAAAGCTATTTTCTGTTGTATGACTTAAAGTACTTTTAGGAAAGAGATTATGTTCAGCTTAGTTTTACATTAGCATGGGCATAGCTGTTAAAAGCAATTAGCAGGAAGGCACTGAGACTTCCTGGGTAACACAATGGTTTATTGCTTCAGAGATTAAGATTCTGTTCTTTTCTCTTTCACTGACTTCATTTGAGATGCTGAAACTCAATTATTAACCTTTCAAACTTTCCACACAGTTTCATTTCTGGAACAATTACATGCTTATTATACGTAAAGAAAATACATAACAATTAAACAGAGCTTTTGTCCTCAGGACTCCTCCAGCTTTAAGTTCAAGTTCTGATTCTGTTAATTTTAATGTACTCTTCTTTCAGTATTAACTTTAATGAGACTTCAGCTGGGGGATTTTTTCATGTTTCTCACTATTGGTTGACTTCAGCCTTCAGAATACATAAAAGTCCTTTTGAAACTGACAGTTTACCAAAGCATGACATTTACCTGGAGTGGTAGAAACCTATGTTTTGGAGATGTAAGATCAAGGACTAGCTCTTACCCTAGTATTTATATGACTTATCATTATAGAGACATTACTTTTCTCTACACCCATTCCTACTCCATCCTAATTACAGTTTAAATCCTATTATAAGAGTGAATAAACTAAATCCTATTGTAAAGATGAGTGTAATCTTGCCTGAAGAGATCAATTTATCTGTTCAATACTCAGAACATTGGAAAATTTTCAGAAGGGCTTATGAAGAAGGTGATTTTCAAGGACAAGCACAGCAGGAGTTTTAAGAATTTAAAAACATCTGAGAACAGTTCAAGACCCAACTTTCTGTCAGTTAGGGAATGAGAAGGAAAAAAAATGGATCTGGTACATGTTCATTGCTGATTTTCTTTACCTTCTTGATCCCTTGAATCAATTAATGCTATTTTCCAAGTATGGTATTATTTAACCTGAGTGCTGGAAAAGTTCAGACCTGTTGCTCAAAACCAAGAATGGCATCTTTAGCGTTGCAGGAAATTCTGCAATTTAAAGGTAAATAAGCATGAACTATAATTACAGGATCATTAATTTCAGATTTTAAATTAGTGTAAAAATCAGATTTAATTGAAAGTAAAAAAGACTCCAACTCAGAAAAAGATGCATAATATTTTTATTAACTGATCTATTCTGTGAAAAATAAACAAACTGTATCCCAAACTACAACTTTAAGATTTGATGTCTCTTTTTTCAAAGAAAGTATGCTTTATACAATGGGAGACAGATGTTTCCATGTTTTTGTATAATTTAGTTTACTAATTTAGATCTCGGTTTATTATTCAGATGTTTGATGTTGTAACTGTGCTATATTTACCTACTGATCATTAAAAGAAAGGAAACTTGACGTAGTATATTCTAACAACTAGGATGTTAACAACTAGGTTTTAACAAATAGAGTTAAACAGATTTGAAGATGATAAAGTGTTTATGACTTTGTATGTGACTACACTGAGACAGATAAAAGTAATTAGAAATACATTCTGCTTTACACAGTATAAAAAAACGGAAAGCAAAATGGGTTAAAACAAGACAGCAAAACCAAAACCAATATAATCTTGTGCAGGGAAGCAGAAGGAGGTTCTATTTCATGGTATCTCCCAAGATTTGCTGATTAGATTTTTTATTCTATTTTTACTAGGAATCTGCCAAACAAAGTAATGTATTCTCTAATAATGCAGCCTGTAACTAAATGTCCAAGACTTCAGTTGATGAAACACAGAGGAATCATAGCACGTGATTAATTTTGCTGGTCATGGGAAATACTTTTCAGGAGAAGGGGAGAACTGATACTCTCCAAGCCTCTTTTTCCATGCTCAGTTATTCATCTTCCAAAGATTTCCCACTCTCATCTTCCCACTCACTTCCTGAGGTGCTTTTCTACGAGAGGATTGAGGAACATATTTGCGATCCCTGCTCAAAATCCCCAACGGACCCAACCTTGGATTCTCTGTAGCAAAGAAGCCAGCCCCTTGGAACCGCTTCTAAAAAGGTTTTCAAAAGTTCATTACGTAAGTTATCATCTATCTCACATTACTCTAACCCCGTGATACAAATGTCAGCATGCTGATGAATAGGTCACGTCCAACCCTTTCCTTCGTCATATGGCTGTGCAAGAAGAGCCTTACACAATCATGCACTGTAATGAAGCTACAGCTGAAGCAACCAGAAGACTAACTGGTGTATTTATAGTGTTTCTAATTATGTGTGTATTAAGTAGCAGTGGCACTTAAGATGTGCTTTAGAATAACTTCCTTTTCCACTGACAGGGTTTTTTTCCAAGCTGGCTCCAGTTCTCTGAAGGAGTTGGGCTCGACATACTAACATACCACTCACACATACGCTTAGGACAGACTTGGGATGGTAATGTCACTCTGCCTAGAGACTAGCAACTTTAGAAGAGATGTTGAGATACCAGTTCAGGTAACCTAGAGAAGTCACGATCACATGCAATGTGATTTCGACGTGATTGTCTTTCTTCTCCTCTTTTTTCCTAGTTGTTCCACTGTAGGAGAGCTACAGTGTTTTGCTCACTATTACTACCACTGTTAGTAGTCCTTCAATCTTTCAAAATACAATTTTGATGTTCAATTATATGGTTCCATTGAGATTCACTGTCACAAAATCCCATGGCTTATTACTGTTTTTGGTCTTTCAAACACCGTCTTAAAGACTAATGTGAAAAGTTTTTGACATAGCCATTACAATCAAGACTGAGTTTTCATAAGAGATCAAGGGAACAAAAGCAGTTTCAAATGATGGCAGCAGGAGTTTAAAAACAAAAATCTACTTTGCAAAGGTAACATTTACAATGCCTGATGTAGTATTTTTTTTTTTAAAAAATAATTATCACAAATAACGTAGCCAGAATAAACCAGTAATTGCACAGTGTGTCGAATTCTGTCATGTGACATAATTATTGTATCCATTGATTGAAATGGGATTGTAAAATCCCACTTGATTGATAATTCAAGGTTTAATCCTCTGAATCCACTATTCTTTCATACGTGTTTTGAAAATCTTTCAGTACCAATAGTGGCACTGTTGTTGTCGTCATTTTTACCTTTTCCAGAAAGAAATGATGAGAAGCTAATTATGCTTTGAAAAACTGGGGATGGAAAGGAAAGGAAGCAGAGAAGAAAGGTGCAACCTTCCATTTCAAAGACAGCAACAGCAAAAATAATTTAGTTCATATTTAACTATTTGGTAACTGTACCTTTAAACATTAGAGTGACCTTGTTTGAACAGAGGATTCCCTTCTGTCCTGGTACTGAAGTGGAAAAATGTGTATTTAAGTTTTGAACTCTAAGGAAGAGCCTCAGTGTTTTCTTAAGGAAACACTTTTTGATGGCATCATTCTTCATGTTGTTTCATTATTTCAGACAGACTTGCTCCCACTGTACAAAAGACTCACCAGCATATGGTAAAGTTATTTTCCTATTTTTGTGGAAACAGGCCAAGATGTGCAATAACAGCTAGTAATTCTGTAGTAATGAAGTAACCATTTCCTGGAAATTTAGAAGTTTAAAAATATTTTGAAATAAATATTTAAAAAGCACTATTACAATGTAGAAATCAGAGTTCATTGCCTTACTCCTTTAAAAGAAAAGAATAGAAATGTCTGTACTGAAGGAAATATTATTGTGCAGCATATTATTATTTAGTAGATACAGAGTCATCCTGCCTACTTGCCCTTGCTTCGCTAGTCCATATGCCTACACCTAAACTGCAAAGCAAGTAAAGGGCTGGGTCCGTGATCATTTACAGTCCTGCCTTGCCCTTTTTTTTAGTATGAATAGCTGAGCAAACTTGGGGTTACTTCAGGGCACACCCCCAAAGTAGGGAAATCAGGCTCACGCCACCCCTTCACGAGGACCCTGGCACACAATTCGAGGCGTGGATTGGGCAGACGTGCCGTGCCGTGCCATGCCCCGCTGCCTCTGGACTTCAGCTGCGCTGCAGAGATGCCATGTTGTCACAGGATCCGTCCTCCAAGGGCCACGAGGTCGTCTGCTGTGGGAGGCGAATGGAACCACTGGGCAACCTGGAGCAAGGCTGCCTCTGGGGTTACAGGCAGACCTGCAGCTGAACAGGGTCCCTGTGAGCACACACGCTTGCTGACCAGCATGATAGCAGCGCAGATATAGTTTAAATCAGCATGAACTGTAGACAAGATATCACAAGTAGATGTGACAAAAACATAAGCAGGGAAAGTGGGAAAATCTTTTTACTTCTCCATTGTTATTGTCAACCAAAAGCTAATGAGGGAGATGGGAACAGAAACCAGATCTCCTATATCCCTTCCCCATGCTTAGACCTCCCCCCTGCTCCTCTAATTATTGGTTTTTTTCATCTTGTTGTGGGTAGATTTGTTGATTTAGAAATACCTTCAGCTCTATTGCAGAACAGGCTGAGGCTAACAGACTACACTGAAGTATTTTGTTTGAACTCTAGACCTTACTCTGGCACGTCTTCCTTTTATTGTATTACTGTCTCCTCACTTACCATAAAAAGAATGAAAATGTATACTAACCATTTTAATTGGCTTACAGGGCTCATGATGGCTTTGACAACTGATGTATGTTTCATAACTACATGGCAGTCATCTATTAATGTTTTGGTCAACATTTCTCCACATTTCATTCCAGGAAATCCTTCTATTCAATCCCAGTCTCCAGAGGTGGATGAGCTGGGTGTGGGTACAGCTTGCTGATCTTACCAAGGTTTTGCTTATGCTGCAAGCTGATGATCTGGGAGAAAACTCTTCTAAGAATTCTGAAAGTATTTTAGCTTCACTGGTGACTTGATGTTCTTGCTTCCGTCGCCGCATTGGTCCTTTTCTGTCTTATCCTCTCTCTACATAAACACATAAATGCACAAATGCCACTACCCACACTTGGAGCATTCCCTCATCTCATCTTTCCTCTGCCCATACCCTAAGACTAGTACCTACCTGGCACTGTGTCCCGTGAAGGCCAGTGTTTCTCCCTCTCTCTGGATGTGTACACAAAGGAGGGGTGAAGAGCTGACAGGATGTAAAAAGCAAACCCTTGAACGCTGCATAGATTTTAAGGATAGCTGATGCAGTCTAGACAGATTTTGCAATCTTTCTCACCAGTGCCATCCCTACATTCAGATGGAAGAACACTGGGGGATCATTTCAGGGGATCATTGTGAGATTTCTTCTCATAGAACTCATGGTAAGGAACACTAGAAATGAAGGAATAATCTACCAATACATATATCCCAGCGTATATAATGCTCAAAAACATAGTCTCTCTAGGCTAGAATTCTTGATCACAGGTAAGAAAACTTTTAACACAAAATAAGATCTTGTAAAAATTTTCACCTGGAGTTTAACATGGACAGTGTTTTACAAATTTTAAGCCAAAAAAATGAAGTACGAGTGTTTGGTTTGCTCTTTTCTTTTAATCTGTCTGCATTTACAGTTCTAGCCAGGAACAGAAAATATAGGATCAGAAAGAATAAAAGAAGATAGGGAGTTTTCATTTTCCCACAGGTTATGGTATATCTTTTCATTACAGAGGATCTCCATTTCTCTCCCACTGCAGGAAATCACTGATTTACACATATTCACTATAGGATTGGAAGGAACGTGGAACACAAGGAGTTATACTTCCATTTAAAAACAGACACCTTTTTAGGCCTCTGTACCGAGTAAGCAATGTTCTGCTGACACAGCAAAACATACGAACTACCTAACCTCCTGCGATACTCTCCACTGGCTAACAGTTCCTTCCTAGGTTCATAACTCTTAGAACGGTTTAAAAAATATTGGAGTTTTCTTTGATAAAAATTTTTGTAACTCAGAAATATTAAATGTCCTTTGTGTTGCTGGATAGTTGCTAGATACGAAATCTTTAATCCTGCCGAAAATTTCATCTAGTGATGTCTTGAGAGGAATTATGGCAGTAAGAATCACGCTTAACTGAGCGCAAGAAAGAGAATTTTCTGCAAAGGCAGATATTTGCAGGTTTCATTTTCATTGACAAACTTTGATTAAAGGAATGGCAATCTAAGAGTCTAATAAAAAGAAATCACGTGGGATGTAGGGATTAATACAGGTTTGTCCTTGCATATGGCCTACCTGTTGCGTCTTCTTTCTACATCCTAATTGAGACACTTCACTAAAATAGGTTCTCTTATGCAGTTTAAAGAAGACACCAAATGCAGGGTTACTGAGGTTAGAGCTAAAAGTTTGCAGAGGATTATGAAGTAATCAGCAATGTATTATCTGTTTTAGAGCACCTGGATTCACACGAGAAAACTTACAGAGAAGTCTAAATGTTAGTTTTATTACATACCTGTTTGTGATTTCATACGGCTCAAATTTATTGAGAATTCCCCCTCTAAAAGCCTCACTTTCCTGTAGTATTGTAACAAATGAAACCATCTTAAAATCACTAAGAGTGAAAGTACTGTTCAGCGGTGCACTTATGATATGTTGATATAGCAATTTAGCTTACGGCACATGCATTCTAACTAATAAATTTGAAGTGACGAAGTAAAATCAATACAATGTAGAGAACTAGTTCTGCAGGAACATATAGACATCTTCAATTTCAAACAGTGACTTAACATGTGTGCACAGATGTAAGGATTCTCCTAAGTCCTTGCAGTATTCCATCCCAAATCGAAAGAACAGAGGTGGAACAGAACAGACTGAAGAAAAAAAAAAAGGCAAAGCAGCAAGTCAAAATGGCTTTGTGGGCCAGATGCAACAGACAACTTAGGTCCCTAGCATGCACCTAAGATTTAGATGGTGATTATGTATTTAAATCTGATTCTCAAACCCAGACACACTCCACTCTTCATGTTTTCCATTAGAGTCCTCTGCGTTCTTCTGAGGATGATGAGGATTTTCCAAGTCTCAATGAACTGGGCAATTCAATGCCTGGATCGATTTCAGAAGGTGTATATTGCTGCTAAAATATGTGAGGTGACCAGTCACCAATAGGTATTCTCAAACGATTCATAAAACACACCTGGAGCACTGGCGTCTCTACAAACATGGTAGTAAAGCTGCTTTCTATTCAAAGAGGGGAGCTGGAGCTGGAGCATGGGAGCCCATGGTCTCTACATTATAATCTATAAGCTAGGACACTCATCATATTGCATTCCATAGGACCACCCTAAATATCACCTGAGACCACTTTAGTATTTTACTAAATAATTCTTCCATGTAAGACACAAGAGTGATGCTCAGAACAGGCATTAGAGACCACAAGCTTTTGCTCCTAGAGAAATGCAGTAAGTAGTAAACTACACAAGATTCCTGACTCCTCATAGATTTTCTTCCTGACTCAGTGATTCTTCATTTTTTTCTGCACAATTTCAATAAATGCAAAGAAAAATATTTTCCTTTACTATTCTCCAGTCTCTTATGAGGATTTTATTACAGGCGGTGAGAGCTGTCGATGTAGAAGCCTTTAAGCAGAGAAAACCACTGATCATAACTTTGTACATCCTGTATAAGTGCTCGAAGTAGTAACCCATAGCACAAAAGATGGGGACCACCAGCTTGTGCCTGTGGCCATATCTTAAAAGAATGAGCCCTGCCCAGGTGTTTTTTAAAGCAAGAGCTTAGAGCTGTGCTCTGAGTTTTGCATCTCTGCAGAATAAAGAGATCCTTTTTAAAGCCCAGAGCAGACCGTGTCTGGGAAAGGGGTAACATTCAAGATGGGTGTTCAGCCTCGGCAGTTCCTTTTCTAGCATTCCTACCACTTTGTTAGTCTTAGGCAACTGCCTGTTGATTTTAGGCATTCGCATTCTCAAAGTACTGCAAGCTTTTAACCTCATTTGGAAGCACTCCATTCCCAGAAACGCTGCAGAAGGAACTGTGATGCTAATTCAGTGTGCTGAATTCACCAAGAGAAATGCACTGAAGAAAGATCAGGTAACAGACGGGTCTGACCTGGCCCAGTGCAGATTCTATATTCACCAGAGAAGCAGCTTAAAGCAAAGGTGGGACCACCTCCAGATGGTGAAGTACCTTCAACTTCTCTATATTCACTAGTCATTTCCCATAAAATTACGTACTGCATTGAATTACCATCTTTGAGCCAAAGAGGTTTTACTGTTGAGGCAACCAAGAGTAGCTTTGCTAAGTATGGCAAACCTTTGCTGTCTGATGACTGAGCTGTGATTAAGAAGTGTCTGTTTCACCCCAATTTGAAAAATCTTGTAAAACTAGTGAAAAAACAGAATTAGAAGTTTGAGGACATGTATCTATCACTTGGGTTTTCTTTAGGAAAAGATCTTGAGTGGAGTTTCTAAAAAATCTCAAATTAGCTGCAGCAGTAACAGTTTGCTTCTGTTACTGGTTTATTCACAGGAAATGGCTTTACAGCATAGCAACACACCACAGATAGGATAATTAGGTACTGTGTTTTGGGCACTCACAGTAGGTTTTCCTTTAATATACCAAAAGAGGAATATTTTAAACAAAACATTTCAGAAGCCTTCTACATCTCTTAACATCCGGAATAATAAACTGTCTTGCTACCTTTGCATAATCTGCAACTCCCCAGTATCTGCAGGAAATCCACAAGAAAAACCTCACTTACGCACATATTCACCACAGCAAAATCACGTGCTCAGCAAGGTGAAAATAACAGCCGAAGCCCGATGCAGCTGGAATACATTTGAAATATAAAAAAGACAAAACTTCCTACTTCTCAGCATTATTTTTTGCATATGTATAGTTACATTTTATTGTATTATATTATAAATATAAATGAAACCACAAACAAACCATTAAAATATACAAATATAAAAAATACAAAAAATTTACAAATATTTTAATGTGAATTTTTAAAATTGTTAAAATGTAAAATGTGTATGCGTATGTACTGGAAGGACACAAACACATACTTAGTCACTCTGCATCAACAGAAATCTTCTGTGCTGGTTCTAACTTGTCTACTTTGGAACCACCTGAAATTGATGTCTGACCTTTTGGGTTTAAAATCTACATATATATCAATTTATATCCACAACTGCACATTTTATGAAAGATATCACTAGATAGCTCTCAAGAAAATCAATGAGACCCTATTTTAATTTAATGTATATCTCATTAAGAGATATTTTTAGACAAGCATTTTTAGTCCTACAAAGAGGTGTTACATTACGATCAGTTTGTTGAGTGCCACTGTATAATATCTATGTCTTCACGACATAAAATACTTACGTCAGAGCTTTATAGCAGACAGATTTACAAAAAGCACCTAGTTAACTTCAAAAAATGGCACATTAGTCTTTAATTCTGAATGAAATTATATCACAAGACTAAGGAGGGGTGAACTGCTGCTCTCCAAACACAAGCCAAATATGAACCTCTTCTGGGGCTGGAAAAAGTTACATCAAATTAGCTTTGTTTTCTTTCAGTTTTATGCTCCATGGCATTTCCCAGATTCAGGCAGAAGCACAAATATCACACAGTGCTAAGAGAAAAGCTCTTCCTCTGCTACTGTATTTCTGGTCTGCTGAGAAACAGGAAATACCAGCAGTCTCATGAGAGCTCCTGTTCTCCGAAGACCTCCAGCTCAAATGGGGAATGGTCTCCACACAAAGCCATCTGAGCCTGAAAATCTTTTGAAATTGGCCTATTTCTAAGTGGGACACAAAAAATCCTAGCAGAATTCAGTAGTTTCATCACTTGAAGACGCGCATAAGTACGAAGTGAAACAATACTGTTTGTCTGACGTGGCTACAACAAGCATTAACTATTGATAAACATTGAATGGAAACCTTTCCACCTCTATATACTGATCTACATATAAAACAAGCTTTAACAACAACAACAACAACAACAACAAAGTAAACATTTTCAAGCAGGGGTTCATGTTTTTACTTTGCAATAGTTTAAAGGGACTGGATTTTTACCGGCTGCGTGGTCGCCTTTTCTGATAAGCAGAATCCTTCAAGTTTTCACTAAGTATAAAAAACCTCAAGCACTCTGAACTGTAGTTTTCAAATCCTTGACTAAAAGTATTAAAACTCAAAAGGTATTCAATTTCAATTAACAACAAGAGAATACATAAGCAGAGCGGCTACACTGGTGCCAAAAGTAACGCTGACAACAGCCAACAGCAGATGCTTAGAGAAAGAGTATAAAACTGACAAACAGAGAGATCCTTCCTCTAGGAAGGATTTTGGCAATCTGGTAAGGGACCTTGTGAGACAGAAGGCATATTTGGGCCATTATGTTTACTGGCAATATGAATCTATCCTATGTATATTTTTAAATTTCATTCTGACAACAATGATATTTTTGGCCTCGAGATCTTGGGGCTCTGAGTCCAACAACTTAACTATGCACTGTGTGAAAAAGTGCTTCCTTTGTTTTGCTTTTAGAGTTCCTGTGTTACAAAGTGCATAATTATTCCTTACTCACCTTCTCCATGATTTTATTATGCGTTTTCCTCTCAACCTACCTCTGGTCTTTTTCCAAACCAGAAGGGTCTCTCCTGATCTATTAACTCTCTCGGTTCCATACTCCTGAGCAGTATTTTTGTACTTTATATCCTAATATTTACTTTCTGGAACGAGGTAACCAGAACTGCACTTGATGTTCAAGATGTGAGCATATCTTCGATTTATTTAGTGGTGTACTGACTGTTTATTTTGCTTCCTGTTCCTTTCCTCATTCTTTTCTTGTTTTTCACTGGTAATATGTGAGCTGATGTTTTCAGAGGCCTGCCCAAGGAGTCCAAGATGCCTTTTGCTTTAAAGTAACAGCTCATTTAAAGTCCATTGCTTTGCAGACATAATTAAGGGTTTTTTTCCCCTCCTTGTACATTATTGATATTAAGACTCAAGCATCACCTTTTTACCCACTTACTAATGATTACAAAGTCTTTTTGGCAACTAGCCCTAGTTTTGGCCATCCTGAGCAATTTTTCATTATTGGAAAATTTCTTCATATCCTTGTTCCACCACTTTTTTCAGTCTCTTTATGAACAGCTGAATGCATTTCCCAGTACATACCCTCATGAGACTCCAGTGGAAACCTCCTACCACTGTGAAAACCTACTCATCTTTTAACCAGTGATTTATCCTTGAAAGGATATTTTTTTCTTTTCTCCTGCAGAAGTTTGGCCTCTTCACAAACCGTTGTGAAGGACTTTGTGAAAAGTTTTTGGAAATCCAAGTATGCTTGGCTCACTAGACCACCCTCATCCACATGCTGTTGACTCTTTCTAAGAACTGCAATACATGAGTGAGAGTGGCTTCCCTCTACAAAAGCCATGTTAACTTTTCGTCTATATATTTGGCTATTAGTTCGATTCATTATTATCATTTATAAAGATTTGGCTGGTAATGGAGTCAGACTTCTAGTCTGTAGGTTGCCAGAGCACCCACGGACTCCTAAAGTTTGATATCACATTTACCTCCTTCACCTCCTCAGATACAGTGACTGCTACAAGAGGCATGTTACACACATTTCTTAGTTCACTATTTTCACAGCTGAGCTCTTTTAAAACTCCAGGGTGGCTCTGGTAATCCCATTATTCTTATTCATCATTCTACAAAACATTTTAATTTATTTTAAAATACAGTGACAGATTGGCATAAAAAAAAAAAAAGAAGGAATATATCCTGCAGGTTTCCCATGTAATCCTATAGATACCTGCATCATTCTCCTACAGAACTGCATCTCCCCATGGCTTCTTGATGGCACCCATGCTAGGGACTGGATTTCATATGGGTAGCTTAGTAAAACTGTTTTCTAAGACTGTAAAATATGAACATGAAATCTCCCAGAAAAGCAGCTAGGCTAGGTCTTAAAAGAACTAAGTGTCTTTGAGAAAAAGATTAAGCTGAGCTTGAATCGCTGACTAAAGAAGCTGGCACAGGCTGTGGGGAACTGCGGTGAAGAAGCAAGTACATGCAAAAGTTTCTATCCTCTTCACATCCCACTGAAAGTGAAAGAACTGCTAAGGATAGACAGCACCACCAGGTTAATACAGTTTTAAAGGCAGCTCCTTAAAGTTCTTAAGAACTTTGCCATTGCAGCGAATGCTCAAACAATTTGATACGATTTTTTCGGCATTAAAGAGGTTTTGGAGGATGAACATAGAACATAGGCACTGACATATCAGATCAGACTAGGAGCTGTGATTACTATCCTATTTGCAGTAGTGCTCAGTAGATCTGCTACAGATTCAGAGTTAAAGACTATAGCAAAGTGCAAAAATTATCTCTCTTAACTTTCTAATTCTCATCTAGGTGTGGTTTTTATATTCTTATTTTATACTGTCTTGAATCATTATTTCTAGACTCTTCTGCCTTGTGGAAATCCATTCTACATTTTAAATTTCAATTCTTTGATTATTTGTAATCTATTTTAAATGTACTACCTTAAAATTCCATTAGCATATCCTGGAGATATCATGAGAGAAGATATACAAATATATCACTATCTCACTTACCACTTTTATCTAAAATATCTTACATCTAGTAAGTTTGCATGATAAATTTCAATCAGTCATTATATATTTAATATAATTTTAATTTAACTCCACTCGTTCTTTTAGCTCTGGTCAGAACAAGACATGTCAATATAGCAGAAACATTGTTCTACAGCAACTTGTATTCCCCAGAAATTCTAATGAGTGTAGATTAGTATAGACTACAGGAAAGCCTCTAAACACTTCTACCTCAAGGTTTTAGGGTCCACAGTTTCAGATATTTTTTACCAGATTTAGAAAAATACAGGATCTGGATGATGATTTTCAGATGTGATTTCTCAAATGTTCACCTTTCTGTTTCCATGCAGCACCTTTCCCCTTCCCTCTGCTCTCCCACCAGTCCATTTCCTTCATTTCTCTCTTGTTCGTGTTCACATTTGATGTTGTTTTCACTCCACAGGCACGCACTCAGATTTTTACAATGTACTTTTCTTCTGTCACTCTGTAAAAGCACCAGACAAAAATACAACCGTGAAGACCTTTTTATAACACTGTTACAGACTGCCATTTTAGCACCATCAACTGTCATCTTAATAACGTCCCTGGTGCGCGACAGCAGCGGCGCATGTCGCAGCCTGTAACAAATCCTGTCAGGCAGTCCCGATAAGCTCCTTTCAGCTGGAGACCATTCAGACTGTATGTAGACATGCTGCATGCTGTCCTGTCCATTTCCCCCCGTCCCCTATAGGCTGTGGGACTGCAGGAAGGCTTCCCCTGTGTATTTCCTGTACATACTTTTTCTATACGTCCCCCAGGCCACTCTTCCTAGGCCTTCTAGACAAGGGCTGGAAGTATGCCCACCCTCCCTTCACTCTCTGGGGACTCTGGTGTTACAATTCATCCTTCAAGAACATGTGAGGTTCAGGCATTATCTGTATGTGACTCCTTGTTGTGGATGATTTTTAAACAAATTTTGGGGATTCTTTCAGGTGAGGTCACAGGACTCTCAGGAGACAAGAAATCCAGCCCAAACCCATCCCGAATTCCGCCAAGGGCTTTTCCTCCAAATCACGGGATCTGCCTTCCATGCAGCATGCTTTCCTCTTTCTTGGCTGGCTTTGCAATGAGTCCCTACTATAATGAGAATATTATCTCTGTTTTTCTGCCTTTCCTAAGCTTCCTGCCTGAGAGCTTCACTGGATAAGTCAACATAAGTTGTGATAGCCTTCTGCAATTATGGCCTTAGTCATGACATGCCCTGCAGCCTGTCCACCTTCTGCTTACACAGCTGTTTGCTGGTGGTCTGTTGGTTGTACCAGTTAATACAGGGATGTATCTAACAGCCTGCTGTACCTCCACTGAATTCAGAATTGCATTTGGAGGTCTGCTGTCCTTAATGACCAAACATACCGTCTTGAGGGCAGCTGTCAAAAGACAGGGGAGATAAAAACTTTTAGCCTCCCCTCCACCCATCTACTGGCGCTTGCCAGCAGTGCGGTCTTTAAAACTCAGCATCAGACTGTCATTTCTTTGTCTTCCGTTCTGGGGGATTTCCACATTCAAACCACCATCCCCAGCAGAGCTGTTGGAGAAGGCTGACTTCATGAACAATGTGGCTATCTCATTGTTGTAAGTCAGGACAACCCAAGCTTTTTTCATCACTGTAGGCAAAAATGAACATAGAGGAGGCAAAGCAACCACCCAAAGCTCCACACCCCACCCCACTTTGTTAGCCCACTAGCAACACAACCTCTCCTTTCAGCTCTAAGGAGTGGAGATAGGGACCATGCAGAATGGGGCTGAGCATGCACGTTCCAGGGCTACCAGCACCCATTAATGTGGATTTAGCTTGAGCTGCTCAGTGAGACCCTCATCTACAAGAACTGCTCTGCTGCTGTCATCACCAGCTAAAAATAACACGGTTTCAGAGTTGAACAGCAACCGGAGCCCACGAAGATGAGAATTCCTCTCAGTCTTTTATTTAAGGACATGATTTGGCCACTCCTCTGGGTTTATCTCTGCAGACACCAACTTTAGTTTGACCAGCCAGAGTTTCAGCGTCCTCCCATCTGCATCTGAGGGATTGAAGCCCGATGATCCTGCACTGCCTACATCTGACACAGGAGCCTGACAGCATCTGGGTAACTCCACAGACGTGGAAGTGTTCTTACACAGCGATTCACAAATGGTAGTTCCCGCAATTGCAACAGCACTTCTTACAACAGAAAAAAATGTAAAATCCAGAGCTATAAGCAACAAGACAGTGAGGATAATGTTATTTATTATTTTACGCAGTATATATATGGTACTATGCTGTGTATTATTAATACCGCAATGCACTGAGCAGTAGGCAGAATATGTGCTTAGGCAGAAAAAAAGTAGGTTTTGGAACTTAAATACATAATCTTTAGATCTGAATTTAAATCCCAGGAACCTTTTCCTAAAACTGAACAGAGCTAAGCACAGCAGCCCCAGGTTTTAGGGTTTTGTGTTTGGTTTTTTTTTAAGTTGATAATAAAGCAGTAAAAGTTGGATGGCAAAGAAAAAATGTCAGTCTCACTCTACAGACGCTCTTAACACTTCACATTTGCCTCTAAAAATACCTATTTATCATCTTCTGTATTACATTGAGATCAACGGATGATAATGACAGAAGACTAGAAAAATGCAGGCAATATTATCTGTAATTTATTTGGTGGATAAAAGATAATCAGAAAAAAGACATATGAACTGCAGTTTCCTTACTTTTTGTACATCAACCCACTTTCTGTCAGAAAGCTAAATTTTGTGGAAAGTGCAATCAAGCAATTTTGCAAAAGGTCATAATTGCCACAACCGCTAGCATTTCCTAACTAACCTTGGGGACTCCTCAGTAAATTATAATATCCAGTAGATGACATCTCTCTATTAATAGATACAAAAAATGTCCTGCTCTTCATAACACATGTGTATGCCACATATGGAAGTAATTTCCTGTTACAGTATTATCTGGACTATGAAAAAGAAGTCATTCACTTCCAGGAGGCCTGACTGACAACTTTCCTTGTATTTTCCAGCAGGCCTGGACACATGATATGAAAGCTCTGAGGAACAGAGCTTTTACAGCCTATTTGTTATCTCTTTAATAGGAACAGACTCGTAGCATGACGAGACATATTAGCATGGTCATATATGCATTTCCCTAGCAGGAGACACATACTATTTTCCACCGCAGCTACAAATGTAACAGCCAGTATTTTTATTCTTCAAAAGGGTTTTTGTTAATGATGTTAGTTACTTAATACATGTACAGTATTTAAGTTTTGTAAATATTATTATACTAGTTTGTAAACAAAGGCTAATCAATTAAACTGAGGTCGTTTAAAGCAGAGTGTCAGTCAGAAATAGATTGGGGAATCTTCATATATCTCATGCTCCCATAACTTTAAATGCTGTCAGCCTTTAGGATCAGGTTGCATCCCCTGTTTTGCTTGTGCCGTACTCTTTAAAAGAACCCAAAACCTGGAGATTAATAAAATAAAGTAAGTTAATTTCAGAGAGTTAGAAGAGGCTTAACAGAAAAGTAAAATTTCTGAAAAGAAAATTGGTTCTGTTTTGCCTCAAACCAGGACAGACATAAACATGTAGAAGAGAAAACACAGATTTTCAGGAGGGAACTCACTTAGTACAAGACACAAGCTGGTTGAAAACAGAGTTATAATCACATTTAATAATGATTTATTTACACAGAATAAAGTGCTTGAAATGAACGACTTCACAAAAATACGCAGTAGAATAAACAGTAACTATTCTCAGAAAAGAGAGGAGGTGGATAGTTCTGACCGCGTCCCCGCTGCACTCCTGCTGGCCTGGCTGTGCCTGACGAGCGAGCGGTTCGCAACGCTACAGCTGCACCAGGCAACAGCCTCACTGCAGATGCAGTCCCAGGGACAAACCTGGACCTGGGCTGGAAGACCTTACTTGCCTCTGGAAGGAGGAGGAAAGCAGGACAGGGCGCCACGTGGAACAAAGCAGCTCTGCTACTCTACGCGGGATTCACACTTAGCGCTACTAACCTAACATGCAGCTGCAGTAAATACACTAGCAAAGCACGCCCAGTATAAATTCGGATGAGATTACGCTTGTGCTTAGAAGGAGTGTGAACTAAATAGTAACAATAAAGTAGTACATATACCCTTAAAAGAAGGGTCCCGTTTGGAAAGAAGGAAACTGAGAGACAGATTTCTAACTGCAAAGAAAGTGATTATATGCATTTAATCACCTAATAGTAAAGAGATGAAGACAAAATGACAGGACTTCAATAAAGCACTATGGTCTCTTCTGTGAGTATTCTTATGAATTATTAAATGGTGTATAAATAGGAAAAGAGGTCATCGGGGTACTTTTAAAAATCAACAAAGTCCCGGACACACAGCCTGTCTATGAAACTAATTACAAGCAGGCTGTATCACATTCTCTCTCATAAACTTGCACATTACAGAGCCAAATTTAGGTTAATTGTGAAGTTGGAGGCAAATGCAAAAGCATTTCAGTTGTGAGGAATGTTTCCCTTATTAAAAGAAAAAAAGAAAAAAAAAGAAAAAAAAAAGAAGAGAAGGGAAGAGAAAAAAAGAAGCATCTCCGGAGGTTCACTCCTAGCTTAGTTTCTGGTTTGTGTCAACTTGTTTATATCAGCTGCTGATTTGCGTCACTGGCTTGGCTTTGTGGTTGTATCTGGGGCCTGATGGACACCCTGGTGCATTAAGAAATTCACCACAACAGTACAGCATGTTAAGATCAGATAGCACAACCTAATGTTGTTTTCTTAAGCACACACCACACACAACCCTACTAAAAAAATTACTGGAGGCAGCTAAGAGAGGCAGACTATCAGTTTGATGCAAACCAGGTTTAAATTCAGATAATGAGGAAAATGTCCATGTAGCTTTAAAAAAGTGCACGCAAAAAAAATTTTAAGGGTACCAAAAAGTTATACATATATTTTTAAAAGGGTTTGTATTTCTAGGAATCAAGATATCTTACATCTCTTCACTTCCTCTAGGTTTTTTAGTACAAGCATCTCGAACGACTGCATATTCACTGTGTTGTGCAGGGAAATTTTTTACTTTGAGATGTAAAACATTATTTTAGCTATGGCTTTAATTAGCTCCTTAGAAATTAAAAAAAAACAAATCCCGAATATTTATGCTTGAACATCTGTTCTGATCATTTGGAATACTGAGCACAACATAACTTAGATGCTTTGCTTAAAACACACATATTTTATAATATATGCACAGTATATAGGGTGCCCATACAGAAGTGAATATTACATTTTAAGCTCGGTGCTTATGATCAGATGACACATGTTCACACATACAGAACTGCCTAATGAAAATGCCTATCTAACTAAGCACTTCAGAAATGAGTAAAAAGTAGTGCATGATGCCTTTGTGCTCTACCAGATGCATATAGCTGAAAATGCTGAGCTGGGACTACCGCAATTTTGAGGGCAAACTTCAGTAAAGCTAATAACCTTACACTTCAGCTGATGTTCTGCTTCACATTTTCTGTCGGAGCTCCCACAGCCAAGCCTTACAATTCTTTCTAGTTTTGTGATAGTTCATAGGTCTAGTGAACAAACAAAGATAATAAATGTCTATAATCTTAAGAGATATTGAATCAGAGAAAATAAATTTTTTTCAAAACCATGTTTGCTTTATGCAAACTTCATCTAAGAAACACCGAAAGGAGTTCCAAGAGCCTCAAAATATTCCATGAAGATGTTCCTGAAATAAAACATGGATTTTCTGTTTAAAAATTACAAATTTGATCAAAATTGTGTTAAGACGTTAAAATTTCTTTCAAGTCAAACAATACGGTTGAAATGTTTTGATCAATCTGTTTTACTTCTCCTTTTCTTTCTGCAAATTTCAAAATATTTGGCTGTTGCCCAATTTGAAATTAACTCAGATTGTGAAATCCCAAATTCTTGAGTAAAGTAGAATGATTATCCCCTGGGTTGTTCTGATACTATACCATATTTTAGATGGAGGAGAAGAAGTTCTAGAGATTAAACAATAAGTACAGGAAGACCCACCAAAGCAAAAAAACCTTGCAAAGAACAATAATCACATTTTTAAGCAATGGGTCCAGGAATAATCCAGGAAAAATCACGCCCCAATCTGTAACGCCTAGAGCTGATTTTCGGAAGTATATGATTCACTCCAGCAGAACGTGGTAACAGCTTAGCTGCGTCTTCTTTTTCTTGCCTTGGTCCTCGTGAGGAGAAACAGAAATGGTGCTGCTGCCTGCACAGAAAATGGAAGGGATGGTCACGAGAGCTGCTATAGCAGTTTTACACTTCCCAAAAGATTCTACAATGCAGGGGTAACTCCTTCAGTAGTGAGTGTCATTTCATGGGGGAGGGTGTGCAATATTGCTGCTGTGAAGTAAAAAATCTGACCTCCGTATCCATCCAAACACAAATGCTCACTCTCATCTTAAGGATCTTCCCTCTTTTCCCCCTCTCCTGTAACTTAATATTAACACAAAGCATCATATAGCATCCTGATTGGAAGGTATTAACCTACAGTCATCACTCTTGATGGATACCGAGAGCTTCAAGAGGAGCTGGAACCCGTGGTGTCAGAGAAATGTATCCCTTGGCAGCTGGTTTGCTGTGTTTGACCTGCATTTTGAAGTAAACAGCAGATTATGTGCAGGGTTGTTACGATTCACTCTTTCAGAAGTATAATAAAAAAGCAAATATTAGAGACAATTTTCATCAGCTTGTGGTGGGGTTTTTTTGTTGTGGTTTTTTTTTTTTTTTTAACTAGCAATCCCCGTTAAAGCATAATTGAGAGAAGCAAAGAAGTTTTGATTTTGTTCGACACCTTTTGTAAACATTTCCACATCTCTTTCTATATCAGGACTCCTCAGCTCTGGAACTGGGAGCTTCTGAAAACATTGTGAAGTGTTAACACAGCTGGTGGAGTCTGCCACACCAGCTGGAAGAGCCACACTGAGGATCTGGTGAGTACGAGTGAGCCAGAAAACTGAGCTGGAGTAGCTCTGTGGTTTCAGGGCTGTGGCACAGACCTTGGGCTTTAAGGTATTCTGGCCCTGCTGGCTCCAGAGTAGGAGGGAAGGACCTACCTACAAAGGAACAATGAGAAGTTTGCCCGTAGCTCGGAGCGTGAAGACAGTAATCCTTGTATGCCCAACTCCAGCACGAGGAGGATGGGAAGCAGAACGCAGAAGGGACGAGCAGTAGTCTCCAGTGGCAATCTCACTGGATCTGCACACCAAAGAGCACCATCGCCTCATCCATGTGGGAGCTACTTCCCTTGGGGGCTCCTCTGCTCTCCACCACTACAAGAAGTCGGGAGTTTTGCCTTCCCCATGTTCTCAGGTCTCTTTTGCTCCTCATTCAGCCATCCCGGATTTTCTCTGGTTCCCAAATTCTGTCCTTTCAGGCCTCCTTAAAAATAGCAGAAGGGCCCTGAAGTATGCCATTATGACAGTCAGAGAAACTTGGAAAGGAGAGTTTGCAAAAATATTTACTGTGTGAACTCCCTTCTGCCTGTCTTCATAGGAACTGAACTAAGTGACCAAGGGGGAAATTTGAAACCAAAGCTTCTAACTGAACCCACAATTAAATAGAAAATCAACATGCCCTGAAATGACAACTGAAAAGCTATGTCAAAAACACAAGCCTTCACTGTCTTTATAGCTTTACAATCATTTTTTCCAATTTGTTTAAGTATGTACTAATTGGATAAGAAGCACAGGAAGATGACTCGCTGGTGCTTTGCTGACAGCTTAAACTACTTCTGTTTAGTTCAGGGGTTTGACTAACTGCTTATTGTCAACTCTGACTGTTAGTCACTCACTTTGATGTAGCAAAGTTGGAAAATAAGAAGTTAAGTCAGTCCTTTAGTCCAACAATCCTCTCTAGCTGAGATCATAAAAGTATGCAATTTTGGCTGTAATGCTTACATTTTATTTCTTCAGCCATTTCGGTATTGGGAGATAATTATTTTATTGTAGAAAGAAGGTGTATATGATTTTTTTTTAAATAGACAAATAACCGCTTTTGAAATAAACAACTGTGAATTGAAAAGTGTACATGATGTTGTTTGAGTCTTTTCACTCAGTGTTTTCCACACTCCTACTTAATTTTATGTAACTGACATGATAAGAATGATACCACGGGTGAGGCAGTACAGTTAGATAATGTGATAGACATGGTATTGCATTGCAACCATTCCTTTTAAAAATGCCATGCTTAGTTACAGATTTATACACCAATAAATAGACACATTTGTTCCCAAGGTCATTTTTTTTTTCCTCAACACTATTCAGAAGCTGTGCAGACAACTTGACCTTCCCAGCATGCTGCACCAGCTGGTCTAAAAGGAAGAGATACATCCCACGCCCACTGTGCTTCTCAGTCTCAGAACTAGAAAACTTCCACATAATTCCCCCAGGGAGAGGGGTAGAAGGGTGGTTGTGAATGTACATATATACAAAGTATCTTAAAGAAGAACTGTAGATGGCCATCTTTCTCCTGTGAGTAGTTGCTTGTAAGTATTTTCAGACTTGTGACTCTATAAAAGACACTTAAACAAATTATTATTGACCTCAAGAATGATCCTGGACTTTGAAGTTGAATAGAATATCTTCAGAAGACAAACCTCAGGGATGGAGGTACTTTGCAGAGAGGTCAGTGATGGTCACTTCCAGTCTAACAGAAAAGGCCTTGATGGTTACAGGTGTACTAAAATATAATTAACTTTTTTATGTTGATATATGTATCCCATGTTTCTGCCACTACTGTGAAGAGAAGAGACACTTTTTAAACATCTTGGCCTATCAACATAAAAAGTTGGAAGCTTGCCTATTAACAAAGTTATAGAGGGAAAGCTTGGTCATGACAGGCTGTATCTTAGAAAATAATTACATATTAATCTGGGATTAATCTTCTGATTCAAGAAAAATTGAAGATGATCTCAAGAAGAAACTCAGAATGGCTCTGAATTCTGTCTTTTTTCTGAAAAATAAATCAATAGAGATTTGCATGAAGGACAGCATTTCTTACTGAGGCTTTGGGAAGCTTTCTTCATCAACAGACGAAAGAAGGATTAAGTAACTGCCCTCAAAGTGAGGTCCCTCCACTCATACTGAAGCTTCATGGTATCATGTTGGGCCTGTCCGAAGGTTGAAGCCAAGAGACACTTCCAAACACCACTTAAAATAGCCGGACATGTACTCCAGTGTTCAATGAAGTCTGAAGTGTTGAGGAGGGCAGCCTTTGCCAACAGCAAAATAACATCTTGGTGAAATTTGTGCAGCTGCATCCCAATAAACCATGCCAGATGATAAAGCACTTTATGCCAGATATGGCAAAAAGGGCCAAGTCTTTCAATGTGCATAGAGAGATATGTGCAGAGATAGTTAGAGCAATGCAGGAGAAACTCATTCACAGCCCAAGAAAGTCCCTGCTTGACACCAGTGAAAGCTGCTCTGATGATACCTGAAAGCCCGCTTAAGTGGTTGCAGGCACATGGATTGTCCATAAGAGGGAATATTCAGCATCGTTCAGAAGAGACTCCTGGAGCCAAACACTAGAAGGAGAATCAGACAGCTTCAAAGGGAACTAACAAAACTTTCACCCAAAACAATGAATGATGCAGATTTTTCAATCTGGTCAGATTTAACAGGTTGAGGAGAGCAAAAAATATGGAGTATTTGCTCCTTCATTCCAAAGACTGGAAAGTGGGAAAAAGCTTGTGGGCATGCCTTATCAAACAAAAAGTTCTCCTATGGCAAATGTTTGGCCATATGTACAGGGACAGTGTGAATGTAGATGAGAGAGGAAGAATACGAAGGAAAATATGATTTTGCTAAACAGCCTGCCAAAGACCTGGCTTTCTTTAGGGATATTTGTCCAAAATTTCATGTTTTTAAGCTGTTGCAAATCAGAGAGAATACAGTTTTGTGAGAAATATGTAAACAGGTTAGTATGACACTCATCGTATGAATGGATAACTCATTTTAAGACAGAGTCAAAAGCTGTAATGCAGTTATTGCTCAACTTACGTGTTTAACTGGTGACAGTATCACAAAATGAAAACACAGTTTAATATATTACAATATCCAACTTTTGGCTTGATGACAACTTCAGGTCAAAGATTCAGTCTGCTTTCTCCCTACAGTTTAACAGAACACAGGTTCGAGGCTCAGAAGAGCAAAATTCTTTTCCTCAGTCTGCCAAGTGACCCTTGACAAATCACTTCAGTGAGCCACAATTTCCCTACAAATTAAATAAAGCACAATACTTGTGATTCTACTTTCAAAGCAACTGATCAAATTTCTAGAAACTGTTCAAGTGCCATTACTTGCATATATTTATTTGAATGCACCACTTGGCATGTTAATATTATTAAGCCCATTATTTCTGTGTAGCGTGCTTTCACCCAATTTCTTAATTTAATGAATACATTCATGTAAGTTACCACAGTTGTCTTTCTGGTAACTTTTTGAAACTCCTGGAAGACACAGAGAAGGTCTGTTCTCCCCCATCACTATTTTACAAGAAATCTATATTTCTTGATTTAATCTTCATTTAAACTAGTTTCCTTCACACAGAGGGAAGGAGTCTAACAGAAATACTGGTGCAGCTAGAACAGGCCATTTAAGATGCTAACCCTTTCACCCATCCCTTTCACATTCCCACTGGGAACCTAGCAGACTTGGTAAATTGGAACAGGCATGCACTTTTCAACTATTGCTGTGCATAATCCATCAACTCAAAGCAAATTCCTCCTCCCTGCTGTTAAAGCCAAGGCTCCAGGCTGAATCTGAACAGCTAATACCTTCATGTCTTTTTCTGTTAATTCTGCAACAATATGTTCAGGGAAAGCTAAGGCACAACATGTAAATACTCTGGTGTTCATCAGTAAGTTTACTGGCTCATTATTTTTTAAATTCATTGGATCACAGGATATGCATATTATGACAGGATAACTCAGGCTGGAATGGACCTCAGGAGATTTCTACTCCAACCTCCTGCTCGAAGCAGGATCAGCTGTGAGATCAAACAAGGTTTCTCAGGGCTTTATCTATTCAGGCTATGGAGAACGCACAGCCCCACTGGGCAAATTGTTCCAGTGTTTGATTGTTCTCGCGGCAAAAAAGTTTTTCCTTACATCCAGCCTGAACGTCTCTTGCTTCAGCTTATACCTGCTGTCTTCTGTCCTCCACCACACAGCACTGTGAAAGAGCCTGGCTCCATTTTCTTGATAACCTCGCCATAGCTAGGGCAAGGCTGCTGTTAGGTCTCCCCAAAGCTTTCTCTCTTGTAGACTGAACAAGCGCAGTTCCTTCAGCCTCCCTTTGTAAGGCAAGTGCTCCAGCCTCCTGAGTATCTTGGTTGTCCTCTGCTGAACTTGCTCCAGTTTATCAATGGATTCCCAATGACAGGACGAGGGGCAACGGGCACAAGTTGGAACATAGGAAGTTCTGTTCAAATACACGGAAAAACTTCTTTACGGTGAGGGTGACAGAGCACTGGAACAGGCTGCCCAGGGAGGTTGTGGAGTGCCCTTCTCTGGAGATTTTCAAGACCCGCCTGGATGCAGTCCTGAGTAATGTGCTCTAGGCAATCCTGCTTTGGCAGGGGAGTTGGACTAGATGATCTCTAGAGGTCTCTTCCAACTCTGAAAATTCTGTGATTCCATGAAAAGACCACCACCTGGGCCTCTGTGCCTTTGACCCTCATTCCCAAAGCCTTCCAGTCACTCCTGATATGCTCAAGGATCCTGCTCTGGACGTATGAATGCTGCCAATGTAATTAAGCAGCAAGAGAAATAGTACAAGGGCCAGATAAGCCTTGGCAACATGCTGGATCCGAGTTCCCAGCAAGCAACAGAGGACCTCCCTAGATAGCAAGTCAGAGCAGCAAATTGGGCCTTCTGAGCCCCCAGAGGTGAGTCCCCCACTACTGTTACTCATGACTTCCTCTTGGTGCTAATGCATGGCTCATCAGGTGGCTCTATTGCTTCCCCAGGGATGGCTTTCTCTCCTTTGCCTGCTATCAGCACACTGAACCCATTCTGCAACTGCAGATCTGCCCTCCTCCTCTTTCCAGGAGTCACAAGCTTCCTGCCTTTCCCAGCCTGAGGCTCTCCATTTGCCCCACAATGACCATGGTCTCTGGCTGTCCTCCCTCTGTGCAGTTACAGGTTCAGGCTTTTTCCTCTGCAAGATCTCTATGAAGATGCCATCAACATCTTTTTTATGTTCCCTGATGCTGTGCAGTTTGCCCTCTTGCTCCCACAGCTCCTCATCTTGGCGAAATATCTCCTCATCTACTGTACACCTTCTGCAGGCAAGGACACTGTTTTCTCCTGCTCCAGCCTTTGAGAGAGACACTGGGTACTGTCTGCAGCCTGAGATCTGGAGAGCTTTATCCTCTCACTGGAGCTGTGACTTGAGTAGAGGCCTCCGCTGTGCCAGGGGTAGTTGCTCCATGCGGTGCTGGGAACTGTGCCCTGTGGTGCAACACTACTGTTGATGAGTCCCACATGGCCTTCAGCAGATTTCTGGCCCCCTTCCATGTGCTTTTCTGAGCAAACTGCTGCTTCTGAGAGCTGTGCCCTGGGACCTATGCTCTGGGACTGCTAACACTAGCTGAATGGGTACTTGACCCTCCCTAATCAGGATCAGCCTTTCCCAGCAGTAGAGGCTGGATCGGAGGATGCCAGAAAAGAACCTCCCATAAGATGTAGAAGCAAAGCCCAGAGCTGCTCAACAAGTGGCGAGCACTGGCAGAGAACAGGAGCCCGAGAAGCACCCCAGCTCTTCTGCACGTGCCCAGTCCCATGAATTGCCAGTCTGAGTGCCGAGTCCCTCTTCGCAGCTCTTTGTCACTGCATTCCCTAAGGAACACTGCTGCTCCACTGCAAGTTCCCTTCTCATGAGGCTAGAAGCCCACTTGAATACCTCCTGACACCAATTCAGTGTGTTTGTGAACTCAAGCCCACTGTCTGCACTGCCCTCACTGCCGCTGGAAGCCCAGCACAGGCAACGGCCACTCCAGGATGAGACTCTCCCCTCACCCTCACTGGTTGTGTCCCTTGCAAGACGACGAACCTGCCAGAGATCACTGGTCACTCGGGGAGGCCATCACCACTCACCCATTCCACAGCAACTGGAAACCCACAACAGGCATCTTCTGCACCTCACCAAAATCCCTCCCCCATGAGTATCTTCTCACAAGACCATGACTCTGCCTGAATGCCCTCTGAGCAGGGCTCACTTAGCTCACGACTGCAGCTGCCACCCGCATTCCTGCCTTGTAACATCTGAAAGCCAATGGGATTCCTGGATCACTTAATTTTTAAGATAGACTCATATTTTCTACTTTCCAATAGCAGTTGGCTTTGAAGAGACTATGTGGTTTTGTTAGCATCACAGGCATTTCATTCTTAAATTTCTCAGACCCCTCGGGTGGAGATTATAAGGGTCTAGATATTGCTCATCTTTAATAATTATTTTACTCCAGTACATAATTTTGGATGATTCCTTCACTGACAAATGCTTTACCTTACTTAAATGAAAAGTGGACAAAAGTCCCTTAAAATGTCATTTTTCCTTTCCTAAGGACTTAAAAAAATGTATCTCAGCCACCCAAACAAGAAACTGTGTTATAAAAGCAGATAAGTTACACATATAAGGTCATACCTTATATCGTCCTTCAATACGCACATACTGCTCCCACTGAAATGAAAAGGTTGCATGCACACTGAAGGGTAGGCTTTAGGTTAAAAGACTGATATCCTGTTTAGACGAAGACAGATATCGTCAGAACTGACAGGGTAAAAATGTGACCAAATATTTTTCTTGTATCTTCTTACAGTGTCCACGTAATTCTCTGGGCAGGAGGGTCAAAACAACATAAAACTCAACATTTTGAAGCTCTACATCAGCTAATAAAATAAAATAAATGCCAACACTCATAAGTTGTAACAAACTACTACGAGATGGAGAAAATATTGGTACGAAAAATATTTGTAATCCAGAATGTCAAATAGCCTCTCACAGATGACAATGAGGAAAAAAGACTTTAAATACAAGAAGACTGTGATTTAAAATAAAGCAGAATAATAAACTGAAATTTAATAATAAAGCAAGTAAGGACTAAGATTAACTAAACTATGCCATGTGAAAGGTTATGAAAAGACTTTGAAGGAAGAACATTTTTGACAGAGACATGTACAGTTCTCATTGCTATTGATAGAATTTGTACATATGTATCAATGTGGTTCACTGTACATAGCGGAACTAATAAATAATGAGAAAAGTTCCACAATAATGAGCAATGATTTACCATTACCATTCCTTGAGCCCTTTGACTTCACTGGTAGGCATTCCCTTATCCAGTTTACATGGACTGAAGGTCTGTGTGATGAGACTGAACTCATATTCTTTGCACACCACCAGGAGGCAGGTCTGGAGTCGTAAGTTGCCCACGACAGATAAAACTATTGCCACCACGTCCTCTCAGGTTTCAGAATTAGTTGAAGTTTTTGCATAAAAAGAACTTTCTTAGACAGGGGGTTCTCCCAGAAGCTAGAAACAGTGAGCATCCCCTATCTACTTCTTGCCACTAAAGGATTAAAAACTTGAATTTAAACATCCAACAGTTTTGAGCACACCACATTGTGTCCAAAAGCAAAGTATTTGGGGATTTTAGTGGGGTTTTAGTTCTTCACAAATGGGTACATTCTTCACATGTTGTACCAATGCGGGATGAAAAATATTTCCAAATCTTGAAAATTTTCACAGAACTGAAATTAGGTTTGCCACCTTGCACTAGTTAGCACAAACACCATTTCAAAGGAAAATGCAACTATTTGATGTAAGTATGGACGAGAACACATATTTTCAAACACAAAGGATGAAAGTAAACTTCAGCTGTTGTTTTTAACAACAAACAAATATTTCTGTAGTTGCAGGGAGTGAGCCCAAGAGACCTGGACACTGTGTGCGTGTACTGAGCTCAGAAGCGCACCAGGATGCAGTGCTTGGAACTGCTCCTGCTTGTGGGTTCATTGCACCAGGGAAGGAAGGAGTTCTGTGAAGGCCGCTGATGTCTTACATCTCTGAAGTCACTATCATGCAAAGCAAAAACCTTTATCCCATGGTTTACAAGAGGTTTCTCAAAACCCGAGTGAATGAGTAAAAAAACCCTTGGTTTTCTATGCAAGCTGAGCTGCGTGTTGAGTTTAGGGAGATTCTTGGGGCAATGCTGCACACAACCACTGGAAATGTTTGTACTCATCACCAGTGTCAGCTCTTTTGGGCACTGTAAGCCTGTCAGCACCACAGCAGTTACATGCTTTCTGTCTTCTGCAGTGCACCTGGATCAAGCTTGCTCGCAGGCTAACACACAGCTTTGGCTCAGGAGAATGAGACAATGCCTTTGTCAGGACCCTGAGTGCCCTCACAGGACTTAATGGCCTCAATCAACCTCACCTGGGGACTCCATCCGTGCTCTCTGCCCATCAGGTCAGCAGCCCCATTTCAGCTCAGGCTGTGTCAGGTGATCTGAGCTGTCTCTGGTGAGCTCCCTCCTTTCTTCCTTCCCTGAAGTTGTCAGACGGTAAGTGTTTTCAACTGCACAGTTCCCCCTATGTTTTGTATATTTAGTGTTACGGTTTTTTATTAAGTCAACCTGAAATAATTCACCTTAAAGCTAGAAAAGGGCAGCCTTGTAATGCATCACACTCCATCAGTCTTTTAGGATGATTTTGTCAAGAAGTGATTATGTGTGCAATAATACATTTGTGCTGATAAAGGTCAATATGTTAACAAAGATATAAGTTGAGTAACACAGCATCATGAGATTTCAGCAGTGAGATTTCAGTGCAATCCACCAAGTTTTCCTGGTTTGTGACCTGCAAAGTTTCTTAGTAAGTTAGTGTTAGTACTGTGAGAGGTCATTTGATACTGCTACCATATCTGGTTATTAAAGGCACGTTAAAAAATATTAACAACCAGCTTTTTCATTTACCTAGTGAAACTGCTTCTGCATATAGCGCTACTTAGAGGATGAAAATAACTTATTCTTAAAGAAAAGCAGCCTTAGTAACTGGTTTTAAAGTGATTTGATCTATTTGGGGTCCTGAGAACGTAGCAGAACAGCTTATCTGTAGGAGACAACATATGAGGCAAAATACTTTATGCTGTCAACTTCCCCTCTAAAATCATTGGAAATAAGTAGTACTAATACTTAAAAATCCCAGTTTAAGCATCAATGTACCCGTTTCTTTTTCATTTCCTAAGTTACAATTGTATAATCACTATGGAGAGAAAGTCATGAATAATCTTGTGGTTCTGAAGCTCTCCTTGCAAGTATCAGTTGGCACAAGAGATGACCTTCAATTCTTCTTCTGCACCAGTTATTTTTCCCATTATCAACTCAGAGTAAGCTGTACAGCTTCAAGCTATAAAATCTGGATCTAGGTGTACATAGCTAAAATTTAGCACCTGCTTGTCAAATTTGAGAATGAAATTTTGCAGAAAAGCAACCTAGTAACTTATCATGACAATAAAATGTGGGGTATTAACAGCATGCATTCTTTGCTGCTTCTGTTTACCTTAAATGGGCAATACCATATTTCAGTTAACAAAAATGTACTTCAGCTAACTTATGGTGGTATGAAATAATTTTGCTTTATTGGCAGCATTTGAAACGAGACTTCTATTGTATTACGGAAATGCTAAGAGTTAGTCTAACTGTGCTCACCAAAATCCTTGAGAACAGAGAATCCCAAACACTAAGNCTGCTCACCAAAATCAGTACACCGTGCCTTGAGAACAGAGAATCCCAAACACTAAGTGAAATTTCCTCGGAGTCAGATTTAGGACATAGCTTAAGACATTTTTCACAGTGAAACTCAGGGCTGAAAATCTGGGCTTACTGCTCGGCCTGCAAGGCCGGGCAAGAGGCTGGAGCCGGCGAGCGGGCTTTGGCTCGCTGTTCGTCCGGCATGGCGTATGGGTTGTCGGCCTGCAGTTAAGGCCGGGGTTCAGGTCCGATCGTGTCAGGTTTTCAATTAAGGACAGTAGGGACTGAAGACCTTTGTTCATCCTGGAAGTTGCAAGGGCTCTGGTGCTGATGCAAGCAGCAGCAAGGAAAGATTCATGGCAGATCACTGGGCTTCTAGCGGTCACTGGGCTGTAATTAGTGAAGACGTTATGCTCAGGATGCATTAGAATTGAATGTTATGCTTAGGATTTAAGACAGCAGAGCTGTAAGAGCTTGCTTTGCTGCTGCACTGTGTGAGGCTAAGAGAAGCAGTGTAGGAACTAACAGTGGGAAGGGTGAGTGGGGCCAGCGTAGCATTGCATCAGAGTTGTTTGGCAACGATAAATGGTTTGAATTAGGTTTAAGGTTACAGTTTGGTAGAGTACAGGCTGGAAGTTAGTTTTAACAATGGATCCCTTATAGCCTAGGTTGAGACCTGATGTTGGGAATGTCGGAAATACTGAGCTGCTTACGGAAGCTTCTAGGGTAGCGTGGATCCTGCAGTTATGGTCAATTCTCATATTGGAGTTGAAGTTTAAACAGCATTGTATACTGGGGTCTCATCCCTGTCTTGTTGAGAGATGGCATTTGCCTGCACTTGAGTTGGGAAGTATTAGTGGGACTCACAGTATAAACAATGCTTAATTCTGCAATACCTACAGTACTAGAAAATAGCTAATGCTGGGAGAAATAATGGCTTATGATAGGACAATTATGGACCGCTTGGCTATTATTAAATTTAGGAAGAAAAAAATTATTTGCATAGGAGTTACGATTGACACAAATACTTGGACTGGCAGTGATAATGAGTTACAAATCTTGTAACATAAATTTGTTATGAAACACTCAATAGCATTGCCATCACTGTCATAATTATCTTCTTCGCACCTTTACCCCAGAAAAACTGATTGGCTTCTTGAAGTTAGTATTTAGCATCTGTAAGAGAATACAGAAGACACAGGTTTTCTATGTTAGGGAACTCTAAGTGGCAAAATGGTACGATGCATGTTACTTGTATGTAGATCATTTTATTTCGCTATTCAGTGTGTCCAGATACTAACATGTCCACCTATTTAATAATGCCTTTGATCTTCTAGCATCTAGCCTAAAAAAACGGTGCTTGATGAAGCCAGACAACTGGCTTCTCCCCGTCTTTGTAATTTCAGAACATCTGACTGTGCTCATTGCATGAGGATTTTCAGAGGACAGATAATACATCTGTCACATCCATCTGTGCAAATGCTAAATATATTTCATGACTTAGTCAAAAAGTCTCTGTAGCCATTTTCCCATTTTCTTTTATAAAAAAAAAATGATAGTTGGTCTTTGTCTTTCAGTCAGTAGGACTACAGAGTTGTCCAAATTTGAAGACCATGGGAGTAACTACATCACTGGTGCATCTTAGAAGACAGAGAACCTGTTTATGAAGTTTTTGCAAAATCAAACAATAGATGAACTTGCACCTGCTTCATTTACTGTTCAGGGTGTATAGTGGAACTCAAAGATGTAGGCACCCAAACAGTTTTATGATAGGTAATTAGACAGTAATAATAATACTGACAACTAGTAAGTACTATGCCCACAAGAGTCTAGAGCAAAGAAAACTACCAAAATACTTAAAAAGAGTTGATTTCTTAATATTTAAACCGGTACATGATTTCACTACATGAGCATGGTAATAAAGTCCTTTGTGCTTCAATTTGTTATAAATTGGTAGGTCAGAAATGATTTTGACTAAAAAAAATAACTAAATAGAAAACCAAGAAATTATTTTTTTCCCCCGTTTAAGTAACAAAGGCCTCAAATGTGGAATATGATTTTCTATTTAATGATCCACCACATATTTAACTTCAGTACCTAGTTGTATAGCATGACTATTAATAGATAATTTATTAAAGTGTGCCAAGAGTCACAATGTAAAATGAGAATTTCAGCATGAAACTACAACTTTCTTGAATAAAACCATATGAAGTACCCAACAGGTTTTGCAAATTTCAGATATTAGTTGTATTAAAGTCAATTACTTTAGTGTGAAATAATGAAGTTTACAAAAAGCTATAATCCTCAGCAGTTTCTCGTAAGTCATGACCTTGCCTGTAACGTCTTAAGAAAATAATAAAGTGCAATGATAAATTTAATGAGTAATTGTAGCAGGCAGGATAGTATTGGATTGATTCATTACTGCTCGTTAGTCTTCAGTATCAGCTAAGACAGTCCCACTTCATATTCAAAGTGTGCAGAAACAAAGTCATTATGGCTATTTTTAAGCTGAAAATATTTGATCTGGGTGTTAAATGTGCAATGCTTTTCCCAGGTTGCTAGATTTCCTTAGGTTGCCCCAGGAGAAAAAAGGAGTGGAAAAAAAACCCCAAACCAACTAACCCCAACCCAGAAAAAAAAAAAAAAAGCAAAATCAACCTGCCTTCATCACCTTGTAAAACCTCTGCTAGCTTCTCTCTTCAGTATTTTCTCTATTTTCTCTTTTTCAGTAGAGTGTAGAAGTCCATCATAAGGCACTTTAAGTGAAACTTTGTTTTTACTTCTAAACTTTTACTCAACTTTTCTATTTAGTGCGTTTGGAAAGTAGTAAGTGGAAATTAATAGGATAATCATGCGAAAACAGGACACAAATTTATTCAGGAACTTGCTAAACTGATTGATACACTTTTGTTCAGAAAATAATAATGTAGCACTCTATGAGAAGGGCTGGCATTAAACCAAAAGCTGGATGCCTATGAACTAGAGTTTTACATTTATAAAAAGGTGGTAATCCTTTTGGTTTGATTGCCACACACGGCAGTTGGAAATTTATTTTTTTAAACAAAAAGGCATTGTATTTTTAATTATTGCTCATACAGAACTCTAGATACACAAGAGAAGCAATATTGTTTCCTTAACTTACATTATTGCCTACTCGACTGAAAAGGAACATTACTTTTAAGATTTTTAGCTTCCATTCAGAGTATAACATTCAGATAGAATCTGCTTGTTTTAAGATAAAGATAGGCACTTTTTTTTACCAGTGCATCATACATTTCAGTACTGGTTAGAGCTGTACAAAGTTGTCACAAAGTCAAAATAAAACTCTTGGCCTCATTCCCTTGAGACAAGGAACATGCAGAAGATCCAAAGTATAGATGAGAAAAAAGCTGTACAAACAGCAAATTTGAGCATATCTTTACTCAGTTTCTGTTCAAAACTGTAGCAGGTTTAAACAAAAACCACATAAGAACTATTGGCTTTGCGTTCTCCTCACCCAAGAGGAAACTTGGTATCTTTATGGTTTAATATTTTTGTGAACAAGTAGTTCAGTTTACATCCCTGTGTTTGCATTGCGTGCCAAATCTGAAAGGTGAGGCTTCTGCAAAACAACCGAAAGAGCTCAAGTTAAACGTCTTTGTGTCATCCTCATGTTTGGAGGGACAGTGAACTACCAGCAAAACGTTCTCTCTCGACACTGAAGGATATCTTAACTAAGGAGATGTTATAAGGGTTCAGGTGAAAACTCCCTTCATCTTCCCAATACCAGGTGGACATTGAAACTAGGACCAATAGAAAATTATTCTTCCTCTTGTTAGTCCATTCTTGTATCTTTCCATTACTCACGGTGGTCCTGAGGTTCTTGCAATATTCATACAGTAACGACACCCACTCAGCTGATTTCTAGACCCTTTCTAGCCTCAGAGAAACCTATATGAATACCCTGACTTTTCCTTTTGGAAAGCAACTGCTCCTTCCCTGTTTGCCAAAGAAATTTTTTGTCCTCCAGTCCCTAAAATGCCATGTTTCCCAAGGAAAAATGAGCATATTCTTTCTATCAAGTAAGCCATCTTCAGCTTTTTTGTATATGTTATCCAGGTCCATAAATGGTCCTTAACTTGATGGTTTTACCATAATCATTCTTTTCACCAACAAAATTTTGAAAGCTTATGGACAATCGAAGAGGTCCAATATTACAAGAGAAAAAAAAATCTTTTCTTTATGAAGAACATTTACTGTGTTCTGATTTTGGGGTTCTGACTTTTAATGAGTTTTTTTTTTTTAATTCCCTTGTCCCTGAAGAATATGCATAATTGCTTATTAACTTGCCAACTTTGCCCAGAGTATGAACAGGATAGTCTAAGGCAATCCCTGAATATCAGATCCTCTCTCCCTAGAGATAAGACTTTTACTCATACTCACTAAAAGAGGCTTCTTTCCCCAAATCTGGCACCCAAGTTGCCAGCCAGTGATCAAGTCATTTCTGTTCGCTTGAGATGTTCCCACCAGATCCTTCAGGATTTCCCAACCTCAATAATGGCACGATGCTCCAAGAGGAGTCAGGACATGCTAATGATGTTCTCACCCATGGGGGAAATGGAACATCTACTATTTGCCACCGTGAAATCAGATGTAGGACCAGAAAAGCTGTATGAGAAAAGTAAAAAGTTTATTTCAATACTTTACGAAGATTACACTACAAAGAATACATTACTACATTTGGAGAAAAATACAAAGAGGAACGACAAAAGTACACAGAGTGACCTTTGGATGCTCTGTTTGGAATGTCTCTGCTCTGCCTAGTTGGCAAAACCAAGACTTGAAACTAGCAGAAAATTTTTTGCAGTGGTTAAAAGTGTGACCCAGTTCTTGGAAGAAATGCACCCCCAGGCACAGCCTCCCTGAGTAAGAACTACTATTTGGAGTAGGAGTAAGGAAACCCCCCTGAATGTAAATATACCCTTGCATATTTCCTGTAAACTTTAATCTTGGTAGTTACTTTAATAGAGATAACTAATTTCAACTTCTGTGCTGATGAAATGCAGTTTGTTGCCTAAAAAGCAGCCTGTTGCTGGGCAGTTCTAGAGAGATTTAATACTTAATTTATCAACAAACACACTCTTACACTGTTTTTTCTGGGTAAATGGAGTGTGACAGGTAATTTTTTAGGACTTGTGCACACAAGCTCATTTCACTACACAACTTCTGTATAATACATACATTTGAGGACTAGTTATTGTATAATATTTGTATGATAATTAAGAATGCACTTTTCTATCAGCTCTTTGAAACAACTACATGTATTCATGAATGAGAAAAATGATGGAGGTAACAGTATGCTTGTATTAGGCGCATCTGAATTGCAGCTAGTCTTACTCGAAACATGACGCTATCGTAAAGAAGAGTATTTTGGCTTCTGCTACAAGAGTTCATTATTCTGTATATGTCAAACCCCTGGGTGCCAAACCAAACTTGCCCCTGAGCTCATTCTGATCTTCTCTGTCTCACCTCCACTTTCTCTAAACTATCAACTTAGAGCATTTCCAACTCCTACACCAAGAGGAAAAGAAAGATGAAGAAATTTATTCTATCAGTCACAGATTAAGAAAAAACACAGAACTCCCTCAAGCAGCTGGACTTTCTACTTCTTTCTTTCTGGCTTTAAGACCAATACAGACTTCTGGAGTGGAGTGGTAAGGAGAAAGCATGGCTTGTTTACCAAAGGAGTGCTGCCACCACAGAGATGTGCGGGAGAAACGTGGCCAGGGGCTAAGGATGCTCTTTCAAGCAGCTTGGGAAGACAGTGGGATGGGAACCACAGTTTTAGCTGAATCCCACTGATTCATGAAAACACTGTGGCAGCCAGCGATGCACATAACAGCAGGTTAAACTGTGATCCCTCTCTGGCCTTGGACCAGAGTGTGGTTTGTGTGATCAGACACAAAGCCTATGAAATGCCTGACTAAATGTGAGAATAGTGCCTATGAAATGCCTGACTAAATGTGAGAGTATTACCAATGAAACCAGTCTGACAGAAGGGCACAAGACATCAATGCCTGTGTCATCCAAGTTGCCTTGTATCATAGCTGAGTAAAGCAGGGGAAAAAAAGCATACGAAAAATAGAAATTCTTCAAAGTCTTTTAATTGAAAATAATTTAATATGTAAAGTACAACCAAGGCAAAGTTTAAATGAACAAGGTGTTTTTCAGTGAACAACCCCCCCCCCTTATTTCTAATATATTTTTACATCTCTGTGTTACTAAGACAATAAGCAGTGCATTTATTCAAAAAGAAAGTCTGACTTTTTTTTTTTAATCTGAGAGAGAAACTTAAGTCTGAAGCAAGCAAATGCTGTCAGCTGCAAACCACTTGAGAGATTATTAAGTTCCACAGCACTTGTGTGTCACTGGAACAATGGTACATACTAGGGGACAATTCAGTCCTCCTCTATGGCTGAGAAACACAGTGGTATTTTGCGTATGCACTGATCATTTTCTTTAAAGTGCAAAGAGGACTGTGAACTTGAAGTGTCTTATCTTTAGCCATTTAGGGTTGACAGCTAATTCACTAAAAAGATATAAAATTCAATACATTTTTCTATTTTTATGTAAGTGATCTGACAAATTTTACTTTTCAGGATGCCTCTAAAGGAGATGAGGCCAACCATCTTACTCCACAAACAGGGCTTTGTGCAGTCACAGAGAAGTGGTTACAAGAAGGTGAAGTATACCTTTGGAGTTCTTCTTCCAGGAATTCTTATCAGACTGTCTATCGGATAGTAAAAATGAAATAGTATTCAGCTACCTTGAAAATATCACAGCATCCAATTTTTATTTTTTTGTGTGTAAGAGAAATGCATATTTTCTGAATTCAATATTACAATTAACTTAAGTCTATAATGGTGATTCAGCCATATGTAAAAATCGATGCTTTTTAAGAAGTGAACATATAAAAGATGGATTTTGTAAAACAAGCTAGAAAGTCTCTCGGTTGACTCGAACCAACAGAAATCGATCTAAATTATCTTTTGCCTCAAACAGAGATCTTGTGTTGAGTGAAAAGAATTTCTAAATCAGCAACCAACAATTATCACTTGCCAATATGTGGCTTCATATCAGAGGCTGAAATGAAGTGTTTATTTTTATTCTGTGAAATATGGACTTCTCCCACCAAACACAGAATTGCACATTAATATAAACATGGAGTAAAATAATCAAAAGGGGCATACTTGTTAGTGCCAGAAAATGAAATGAAACAGAAAATGTGAAGAATTTTTCTTTGATAGATTACTCTTAAATTTCATAACATTTAAGAGCTGAAAGGATCATTAAATCATCTAATAAACCTATGGAGGTAAGAGGCCATTGTATTTTACCCAGGTACCTGTATATAAATCGTAAAGACTTTAGTAAAATGTTTCCATTCACAGAAGATTAAGCTGTATGTCCCAGGCAAAGACAAGGGTTTGGCTCTCAGTAGTGACAGATGCTGGCTAAGCCAAGAAGAATGATATCAGCTGGCAAACCATACTGGTAACTGCTGAAGGAAGCAAAAGTTCTTGTCAACCCAAGCCAGAGAAAAATCTCCTTCCCAGTTCCAAGGGTCAGGATTAGTATGAGCCTAGTAACCACCTCAGCCTTGAAAGTACCTCAGCACAGGCACTTATGTCACCTCAACTTTCTTTCTAATAAACGGAATTAGTCCTACATCATAACCCTTCTGAAGTTCTGTTTCTGTGATCCTTCTTTTGACCATCTTTAGGAAATTCCAAGGCTGGGCAAGGGCAAATATAAAAGGCTAGAGGAAAGATTAAAAGTATTTCTTGGAAGTTACCTAACAATCAGTTTAGCAGCAGTTCCTATTGAAAAAGAAAAAAAAAATAATCGTGGAACGAATAGTCAAACCACTACATGACTGAAGTAACTCTCATCATAGTTGTGTTGAAAATAAATTGTGTCAGATCATACAGTCTCTTTCTGTGAGAGGGTAACATGCTTTGAGAGGGTAACAAGCTTTGTGCATAAGGAAGAGACAACAGATGCCATATATCCATCTTTTATAGAGTTTCTGACATTGTCTCACATGTCTCTAGCTTGCTTATGTAAATGACAGAATGGCTGGAGTTGGCATATTACCTAGTCTAGAGGGAAGAAGCACGTAGCTGGTATAAAACTGGTGGAAAACTTATTTAGAAGTAGCTATGATGAGTGCATTATCAATAAAGAAAGCTGTATCAATGTGACATTTGCAGGAGTCTGCCCTGGGTCTGATACTATTTGATGCACTAGTTATTGAACTGGGTTGTATAATAAAGAGGAAGCTTTTTAAACTGGCAGTTACACCAGTCTTTGAGGAACTGCAAGTGTTTCGGACAGGAGGGCTATAATTTAAAGTGATCTTGACAAACAGGAAATAAATCAGAAAAAGGAGACTGCAATCCAGTACGAACATGTGCAAGACTTACACCCAGAGCAGTAAGCATGCGTACAGGTTGGGGAATGTTTAGCTGGCAGCTCTGCTGAAAAGGATCTGAAACTACAGGGTTCACAAGCTGTATGCGAGTCAACAACATCAATGCCATTGGGAAAAAGCATACATCACTACCATCAAGAAGATTGGTAAAGCTGTTATTTTACCCTTTTCAACGCTAAGGCCTTACCTGCAATACTGTGTTTAATTCAGGCATATTTTAAAAGAGATTTGTACGAATATCCAGATTTCTAATAAAGAGCAACAGGCATGGCTGCAAGTCTCTAAAACACCATCTACGAGGAAAGACTGAAAGCACTGAGATTGTTCAGGCTGGAGAAAAGACTGAGGAGAAAAATTAACTGTTCAAACTCTGAAGAATGCTCCTCTTGACTGATGCAGAGAGGAAGGCAATACTCTACTCTCTTTGCAGGGAACGGGAGTAATAGGCCTAAAGGGCAGCAAAAGGGGCACTATTAGCAGAGGCAGAGATGTGATTGTCCCACTCCACTCAGCGCTTGTCAGGCCACATCTGCGGTACTGTATACAATTCTGGTCCCCACAAATCAAGAAAGAAGGGGACAGCTTGGACAGGGTCTCAAGAAGGGCCACAAAGATGACCAAAGGGCAGGAGAACCTGCCCCATGAGGAAAGACTGAAGGAGTTAGGTGTTTTCTCCCTGGAGAAAAGAAGGCTCAGGGGGACCTCATCACAGTATTCCAGTACTTAAAGGGTGGCTACAAAGAGGACAGAGGCTCTCTCTTCACAAGGAGCCATGTGGACAAGACACGGGGCAATAGGTACAGGTTGCACTGGGAGATGTTTCACCTCAATATAACAAAGAAATTGTGAAAACAATCAATCACTGAAACAACCTCCCCAGGGACATGGTAGAGTCCCCATCACTGGAGATTTTCAAGACATGACTGGACAGGGTGCCAGATAAGCTCATCTAGGCTCCCTTTCACATGAAGTTTGGACCAGATGATCTTTTGCGGTCTATTCCATTATGTGTTGCTCTATGAACTTTCTAAGAGCAAGGGTGACAACACATCAGGGCACAGTGGGTGATTAGGCTGTGGAAACTCCAGCTCTGGAAGATTTTTTTTAAGAAGAGTCTGCAAGGGTATGGGTATAATTTACCTTGCCTTAAAAAGGACAAATAGACTGCAAGTCACTTTTGATCCTGTATTTTACAATTCTAAGGCAACTATGTCATATAGACTTTCCTTTCCATAACTCATTTGATTAGTACCAGTTGCTGTAACTACTGAAAGTGGTAAGTAGAATTAATTCAATGAGCTAGCCTGGGATAGGCAGGCTTTATCAGCTCATAGAAAAATTTAAGTTTGGGCACTGCAAACAAAAGGTGAGAGCTATGAAACATCAAAATTACATAGTAATGCGAAGTATACTAAAAAGCATAGTGACAAATGAAAGTAATTTAATATCCATTCACTAGTAACTGGACTTATATATGCAATATATTCAAGTGTTCTCCAGCTTTATCCAATAACACAGAGAAGAAGTGGGCTGCCGTGTGGACATGGAAAAACAACCATTTAGACATGAGAAGGTGATTCAATAAGCAGTATAAGAAAGCTCCAGAGAGTTGGGGTAATACAAACATTTTTAATCTTGCAAGGATGTGCACGCCTGAGTCAGAGAAATGATCAAGAGACCAGAGACATGTAAAAGTATTATAATTGAACCAAGAGGTACAATGCTGAAATGGAGAATGATGGAAAATTATACTGTATCTGACAGGTAGAACCTAACTGCAGATGATCTTAGGAAAAGACTGCTAATAATATCATGACCATAGGCAAGAAACAGTTTGCAAAATCATAAAAACACCTAGCAAGAAACCCTGCACATCAAAATACCAAAGAGGTGAGAGTAGTAAAAGTATCTAGCAAGTATTTAAGGAGTACATCAATTAACATCGATACTGTTATTTTCCAATACACTGGTATTATGCAAAGTACGTTTTCCATTTGACTGATTTATGTATGTCGGTCTGATGTCTTTGCCCCTGATGTGGTCAGGTTGCTATGTCCTTGTTTTACAAGGCTTTTTTGCAGTGACAGGAAACCAGTGGCAAAACACATGGGGATTAAGTTATACGTCCTGAAGCAAAAGACTTAGCTCAATTCTCTTGCTGCCACAAGAAAAGAGTAGCTGCCTTTAGATTACCTAGCTTAACAGAAAGAGGATACAGAAAGACGATAAGAAGAAGCTGTATCAGGCAAGAAAAAAATGGTATGAACAGAGAAAAAGGAGACAATACATGTTAAGTACAAATTCTCATTGCATTCCAAGAGCAGACAGAGAAAGTTTGAGAGAAAACCAGAGTGTAGAAGGAAAAGAGGGAGGATCAAGGACAGTTCCTAGGTTTCTGGACTCAGAAACAAAAGTTAAGAGCTGAGTTAATAATTATATACTGAAATCAGAAACTGGGAAAAGAAAAACTATTTGCCAGTAACTTCTTTCTAAATGAAGTCATGCCTGTACTCAGGAGGTAACAGAATCAAGAAAGGCATGTAAGTAGGAGTTAGAAAATGTAGAATTGATAAAATGTACATAGAAACAATGGCTAAAATAGATACTCATTATGCATTGTGACAGGGTAAAGACATATTAAAAAAATCTGCCAAGAGGGGGTTCTTAAAGATCTCTAGAGATGGGGAGAGAAGGTTGTAGAGCTACCCAACACTGAAAATTGAACAAGTAGAAAAGTATCTTCAGTCAATTCCTGCTTTCTTGCTCAACAGAACAGGCAGAAATGGGAGAACAGAGACTTAGATCTTGGCTATGTCCTGAAGCACATTGCAGGGTTACTTCTTTTTAAACTACAAGCACCTTTACAAGTAATTTGTGTTCTTGCTTTGCACATTACTTAAGGAGGAACGTTTTATGAAAAATAATGTGTTCTGTTCATTTTGCTCTCAATCATCATACCATTTGGATGTTTAATTAGTCATTTTCTTCACTAAGTTTCATTTTGAGTTCATTTTACTCAGAAATGAATCTGAAATGTCAACTTACACTGACTTCTAAAGCATCTTTGCAAACCTCATATGTAACTTTGACAGAACGGTGCGTTTAAGTAAGACAAGTTAAAGCAGAAGTTTTTATTTTTGCTGGGCAGATACCAAAATCTGACAGTACCAGCACATTACCCTAATAAAGGCAGAATTACCTAATAAGTCAGTGCCTGTTGCTGTAGAAATAAACTGCACATTAGGTGAAATGTAGAACTTCAGTACAAAACTTAAGTTGAGACTTCTCATTTTATTTGGTCCCAGATTGTTTCACAACAAAGCGAAACCCAATCAAAACTTATCCCATCTTTCTTGGAGTTTGAATAAATTTTAAAAGTCACTGCAAGATATCTCACTTTTGACTGCTATTTAGGCATGCTCAAGCCCAAGCTGCTCTCTACAAAAATCCAGCTCCTTCATATGCATTGGCCAAGTGCAACACAGTCAACTGGATCATGTAGAGTCCACCTAGAAAAGCAGACTCTTACACTTCAGTACAAGTCCAAAGTTTCATTACCCCTTTGCTAATCACAAAAGGAGGAAAAATTTCAATGGCTTTGATATAAAAACATCAAGTGCAGAAAACAGTAATCTTTTTGACAAATATGGCTTCCAAGAGTGCCATGAAGGCAAACAAATTCACATTGTTTCATTTACCTCTCAGATACCTTCAGTAAAGCTCTACCAAGACTCCACAACAGATTGATTAGAAACAAATAACAAGGATGCACAACAGCATATTTGCGATGGAACTATTTCCCAAGTCAAAAAATGGCAACTCTTTTGCTGACAAGAATAGTGATTCTTACTCAAGAAGCATGGAAAGAGATGAACCTTAATAAAATACTGAAGTATAAAATATCCCAGTGAGATAAACAATAATGATTAAAAAAATAAGCTTGAAGGCTTTGAAAATAGTTATGAGAACCTGCCAAAGGACAATGAACCAAAATCTCCAAACTGACCTGCTAAAAAAATAAAACCCTTCAAAATAAAGATACCAGATGAAACACGTCAACAATTACATTTCAAAGAATAAATTACTAATGAAAGATTGTGGCAAGCAGTTTACAAGTAAAAGACTATTAATCATAGGACACAATAGCAAAGTTCAGGAGATTCATTATTCTTTATTAAAGCTTATTGTATAGCTAATAAACAGCACAAGGAAAGCAGTGTAATTAAAATGTATGCAAAGAAGCACTCACGATCCAAGGGAAACAATGGTATTTTGAAAAGTTAAAAAGTAATAATGCTGCACTTAGTTGCAGGAAAATTCTGGCTCCAATATCCAATGTTTCCAAAACACTTCAGACAAATTAGACTTAATGACATGTGCTGTTACACTGCCATCCTGTGGCAAGGTACCTGCAGATTTCTGTGAACTGTTTTCCAGATCATAACCTGCTTTCAAAAAGGCAAGACTTAGCATTCTTGTTCTGAAGACATGAAAATATCAGTAGAGATTTAGCTATACCTCAGGAGATATTGCTCAAGAAACACTAACTCGATTGAAATCACAATCAAAATTTCACTTTGAAAGGCTCATGACCTCATTGTCTGGAAAGACAACTTGAACCTATGGCTTCTGAAACCTAGTTTTCTGGCAAATAAACAAAATGAGTTTATCTTATTCTTTGCCTCATGTTGTAAAAGTGTAACACATTATTATAAATAAACAATCTAGTATGTTGATACACAATCTGAGATACGAGGGAGTGTTGATGTGACCCTCCAATTAACTTCAGCCCATTTAAAATGAAAAATAAAATTACTCATTAAAAATTTAGGAATCTTACATTTTCTATTAACACCAGATCCTACGACTGTGCTACTTCGTAGTTTCAGCCTTGCCCTAAGTCTGCATTAATATGACAACTAAGGCTTGAGTTTCTTAAAACATTTCAAAGTCCTAAACTGGAAACATCTTTAAATAGAAAAAATGTATGTTTCTTTAGATGTTTTGCTGAATTTTAATATAAGATTTATTTTTTTTTCTCTTGGCCTTCCAGTAAAAACTGTAGTAAACTGCGAAATAAGTCTTCTGTATTACAGAATTTAAGCTTTGGCAGAACTGTCACCCACAAGAAGGTGATAAAACAGCAGGAAAAAAAATCAATGGCAATAATTGTTTCTTGTCCCTACTCAGGAAAACACTTTAAGATGGTAACTATGGTTCAACAAAGTCCATGAGGATAAAGGACATTCTTCAACACATGCAAAAGCTCTCTTCTGAGAAAGAACTGAATACATTACATGCTTACGTATCCCCCTCAACTAACGGCACTCTCTTTAGGAATAGGTGAGTCAAGGATTGAACTAACATGGAAATCTTTTCAGCTCAAAAAGCTGAAGCTCTCTGACAGAAGGCCACAGAAATGTACACTGCCAAATAAACATGTACAGACATTTATACTGCCAATATCTGCATATTTAGGGAACACAAGCTTTCCAAAATAGTTAGACTTTATGACTTGCTTTCAAAGCACTAGGAATTTGGAAAGCAAGATACAATAATCTCAGGGTGCAGAGCATCTTGCACAATTGGTCTCCAAGTTTATTAAAGAAGTTGGTGATTGACTTTAAAGTAATTTTTCTGAAATTTCATATCAATATTATTAAAGTTCTTCTATGAGTTGCCCCATAAATTACTCAAGCTTCAACTTATATCAATCAGATAGTTTGCCCAGAATACCCAAGAGCAGAAACTGAATTATATTTGACTATCAAGAGAAAATAATCCACTGATCAGTTAGCAATTAACTTCTGCCAAAACATCACTGCATCTTTAGAGCTGAGTTGCCTCCAATCCTGTTTCTATTTTGTACACTCAAGTGACACCTAGAGGTTGTCCCCTGCATGTGTTATTTTTTACCCTGTCGTTGAAAGGTTCCGACAAGAACCTTAATCTATTTTTCATCATTCTGGAATATTTTCAGAATACATCTGACATCTACAAACTTTCTGCCTGTACACTACAATATGTCATCATTGTGCATGTCCCTTTCTGCTTCCCACACATAGCAAATGTAAGATCAGTAATGGGAAGCTTTCTATATACAAGCCCCTGCAACTGAAGAATCAGGTGAACAGAGTGAGCACATTCTTTCCAATCCATTGAAAAGCTCCATGCATCCATATAGCTGCTCTATCCTTTCCAAAATCCTTGTTTTCCTCCTTCCAGCAGAACAGGATTTGCACACTTGTGTATGCTTTCGGGCAGGATGTGTTGTGTTTGGAATATGCTTTCTTTTCTTTGGTCTGTTCCACAGGCCATCTAAAGTACAGACAAAAATCATCCTATTGTTTTTGGGTGTCTCAAAGTTCCCAGGCTGGATTTCTTAGATGCTGCTCCTGACATCCCTTGTCTTTGCAATAATGAATAAAGTCTAAATCTTTTTTAAAAAAATAATTTACTACCAGGAAATGGAACAAAGCATATTCATGACACTTACATTGGAATACATGTTGCAACATTTTAGCTGCAGTGAAAGTGTGATTAATAACCTTAAGAACTGCTTAGTATCAGCAGATCATGTTATGTGCTAAGCAAAGTACATAGGAAGAACTTTAAGACATATAGGACCTCATAGGAAGAAACATGGGGGTGAGGGGGAAATCTTCTTTACATCAGCATGTCAAATCTTGGCTTACAGTAGCTTTGTATCTGGAATATTCTGAACTCCAGCATAGTGACTTTTAACTATCCCAGGCTGAAGGCACCAAATTTAATATAGACATATTCTTGGTTTTATCACAGAATCTATTCTTTATGATTAAGAGCTGCAGTGTTTCCTTCTGCCTATTCCCCCAAAAAATCCAACTAAACAAGCCAGCTGAAAAGGTGAGATGGAATTCTCCTCTGACATGGAAAATGGGCCTGACCACTTCTTGCTTATAGCACTCAGACTGAAAAAAAACCTCGGGTCTTTCATAGGTGTAATGGCCACAGAACTCTTTAAGACATTCTTGTGACACAAGTATTCCTAGAAACTCGACCCAAGTTCATACTAGTAATAGGAAAACTTGTCGATGTCTAGTGCCAGGTTTATTTAGAAGGCCTTGTTGCCCATCACTGCTGCTGACAGGTCAAATCTTGGACAATATCAAATCTGCTTTATACGTCTTTGATAAAAAATGACGGAGTTTGAATCAGGCATAACTGAGCCTCCCTGCTGCCATATGCCACTCACTCTGCCAGGCTCAGCTTTCAACCAAGCCCTGGGGGACTTGTATGATCTTACCTTTTAACAGATTTTAAAAATTCTTCAGTCTTGCTGCCAGAAAAGCTACCTGGCAATAGCCCCAACACTCACCCTTCTAAGAATTACAAGCCTATATACCCTGGGATTTTATATGGTGGGCACTGACCCACATCTTAGCTCCATGAGCCACAGAAGAGTCTCATTTAACCCAAATCCTAATACTCACAGGAAGCATAATTTCAAGACTGACTGCACTCTTTAAAAGTTACCATAAAAGATTAATCACTTTTCATTTCAACGTGCCTCACTTTCCACAAGCCTGTTGGTTTGCCGTATCCAGCAATATATTCTACAGTTCTGTTGTCCCAACTGTCAGAACTTTAATCGTAACCTAAAAGCTTCACTACAGTGAACTCCATCTCCCATTTATTTAGCTGAATCTGCCCCAGAAAGCCTTCTTCCCAAATTACCAGCATACAGGGTCCAGCAATATCATTAGCTTTACAGTCCCTTACATCTCAACTGTACACTAACCACAACATCAGCAAAAAGAAGTGACTCCCAGCTTCCAAAAATCCTGCCTCAAATTCCTCTTGCTTCAGTTGCTTTTCTATCTACACTAGCCTCAGAGGATACAGGACTATCTCTTCAGCCCTTACTCTCCAAAAGCCTACATCTAATTCTAGGCTCTTCCCTCATCTGTAAGCAAGTGATTCCATTGTATGGTAGATACACTACTAAACACCCTCAAATCCCATCACTGCAGCTCTCTCCCTTAGCAGTGTGGCCGTGGGAGAATCCAGCTGTACAATTATTTTTTTTTCCCCAGGAATAGTGTCCCTGTTAATGATTACCTCAGAATCCCTTATAGCTGCCCTACCTATATTGAAAATTTGGATAAAGCTTCAGTCTGCTTTGCTGCAACTTGCTGGGACCACACCACTAAAATAAAGGTGGCCTTTGACTAGGATGTCTACCTTATGACTAGCTCTGAGACCATTTCACATGTCTTGCCTACTGCAAAAACTAGCACTAGAACTGTCATATAATTACATGTTAATTATCAGCATAACAAATAATGTCATAATCATAAAACTTAGTTAGGAAGGGACATGTGGATTTCTGGTTATTTAATCAAATCTTCTGTTCAATTCAGGGCCAACTTCAAAATCAGATCAGGTTGTTCAAGGCCATTATTTAATCGAGTTTTGGGTACTACCAAGGACAGAGATATGTAAGAATGGATATATAATAAGGATAGAAAGCAGCAAAATAAATGCTGAAAAGTTTTTTTTGTTTGTGTTATGCCAAGGCAATCCAGGACACTTGCCTTACAAAAAAAGAAATACCCCTTCCTATCAGTTGACTGAGTGTGTTTGAGAAGGCAGAGGACAGGCAAGCACCAGAAAGAGATAATAGCATCTGTCACTAATACTACTTAAGAAACAAGAAAGTTTCAGAATGTGTGTTTTTCAGGCAGCTGCTGTCCCTCTTGACAGAATTTGAGGGACACTATGCTTGGGAACCATGAACATCATGATCACAGTATCACAAGTATTAGCTCACCTCTAGGTTATACAAATAGTACACAATCAACTCAAGGGTAACTTTACTCAACGTTGCTTCTGAAAAGGTACTGCCACATTCATCCAAAATGTGCATTAACTACCTGAGTCCTCTGATGTTTCAATTTTTATTTAATTTTTACACAGAAGAAATGAGCAAATAGTTCTTCCATGACAGTAATGGTGAGTTATTACTCCTGCTTAGATTAGCTACTAAATCAGACAGAAACTAGAAATTCCTTCAGTATCTGAATAGCTTCAGGACATCCATTTGTGCTGCCATTTGTAAAAAGCTGATGTCCATTCCAAACACTTGATAGACACCCTCTTGTCTTCAACTGAGGCCATTACCCAGAGACTTTATTCTTCTGCAAGCAACTTTGTTAGTCTGAACTCAAGAGCTGTTCTGTACTTTTGACTTTTAAATGGATGATAAATAATCCCTGAAGGGCTCCTCTGTTCCTATAGCTTTTCACAGTTTCTCTTTTTTCTAAAATCCAATTTCATGTTTTCAGTAAGTCTCATCATCCATGTGAGGAAAGCAACGCTACAGGCAGACCTGGAACACGGGACGAGGTACTGCTGAGGTAATTACTGAGATTTTTCTGTTTTGTAAAACACACTGCCTTAATCTCACGATGACATCTCTGCAAGGCGCACCGCTTTTAGATGAGGAAGCCTCTCCCGTTTCCCACCTGCAGCCACGTAGGGGCAGCGGGAGAAAGGCAGACGCGGCCTGCCCCTTTCGGGGCCAGCACACATCCTCTGCGGGGATAGTCACTCCGAAGAGCTTTTTCTTGTCTCCCGTACCACCCCCAACTCCGCCACACACCGCCAGCCCGCGTCCTGTGGCGGGCCTGGCGGCGGGCGGCACTGCCGCGCCTCCGGCCTCCCCTCACAGGCCCCCGCCAGGGCAAGGCTGCCCCGCCGGGAAGCGGCGCCACCAGGACGGCAGGAACGCCCGCGCAGGCGGCCCGGGACGCTCACAGCCGGCTTCCCTCCTTTCATCGCCAGGCCCGGCCCCGGCCCCGTTCCCGCCGCCTTAGAGCGCCGATGCCGAAGGGAACCGCCTCCTGCCCCCACTAGCGCAGAACACCGGCCTGAAGGGAGCCCGGACCGCGCACGGGGACCGCCTGCTCCCCTCCGCCTTCTTCGTCCCCACGGGCCTGCCCCTAGTGCGCAGGCGCTGCCTCGCGCGGCCCTATCACGCATGCGCCTCACTGCCGCCGCGATTTTCCGGCGGGAAACCGCGCGAGGTTGCTCTGCCGAAGCCATCCCGGCGGGCTACTTCCTCCTTGCCCTCCCGCGCGCATGCGCCACGCGCGCCGTTTCCTTGGCAGCCGTGCTTGTTTTCGGCCAAACCACCCACGCGGTGCTGCGGAGGGGGAGCGCGGGGCCGGGGAGAGACCACTAGCGGGGGGGAGGCGGGACAGGCAGGCAGGCGGGCCGGCTGGCCGCGGCCCAC
>VUYV01000060.1:2431580-2488212 GCA_008711295.1 Anarhynchus alexandrinus
CCTTTGAGATTTGGGTGATTCCAGCAAGCAGTAATTAAAAAAAAAAAACAAAAAAAACGGTATTGCAGAGGTCTTCCCACATACAGGATATTACTATTGTGCGTATGAAGCATGTTTCAAAGCTAGGCTGCCATCTAAGCTTTGATCTTAGTGATTTAATCCTGGTGGTGTTTAATACATGCTTACTTCATTACCACTTTTAGGGATATTGTATTTCCCCAGTGGGAAGTGGATTTCGGAGTTTATACTGTAGATACTTAAGATATTAGAAATAATCAATGATGTTTATTATTTTTATGTTAATTTAACACCTTTTTTTCCTCTTTTTAATTACCCTTCCAGCTTGTAGGTGCAAATGGAGTTCGAAACATTGATGGAAAACTCCGTCTGCAATTATATTACCCACCTCCAAGGATGAAGTCACATTCAAATCTTGTTGAGTTTTATGACTGGTGGGCAAAATGTCCTAGAAATCGTTACCCATCAACTTTATATGTAACTGTAAGAGGCATAAAACTGCCAGATCATGTAAGTTAAATATTTCATGTATAAATATATATACCAATATACAGACTTTTCTGTAGGAGGTAGTAACTAGCTAGAGCGTGTGAGTGTGTGTTTGTATGCATGTATATAAAAGCTGTACTTACACGCAGTGTATAAAATAGCTAGCATATAACTAGCTATAACAAGAATATCGCATCTTAAGATATGTGTTCTAAACTCAGCCCTTCATAGCTGTCTTTGAAAAATAGGCGTACTTTCCCATCTGCAAATTTGCATATTTTGCCATCGACAGTCAGAAAACTTTCAGGGTACTTTCTTGAAGATTGATATTCCTTCTCATTAGGCGAAATACCATTTTAAGTTACTGGACTCGTGCAGGTGTGTAAATTCTATGAGAGAAGATGTAAGTCACTTAACTCTGATTCCCTGCACCCTCAAGCTATAATAAGTCATACTTTTTCTCAAATGAAAACTCCTTTAAAGGCAGGCTCACGTTGGTATGTGCTGAGATGTGCATTCAAGATACATACAGCATTTATTGTTCTATTACATAATTTTCCGTATGTATTTGCATTTGTCATAAGTCTTTCTTTTGCTCTCTGTTCATATAATCAAGGGTGATCTGTGGAAGCCTGGTGAGATGTGGTCCCAAACCAAGCTAATCTGTGGGATTAGTTCATATGTTTTGGGGACATTTTTCTAATCTGTATACTGGAATGAAATCTGCAGATCTCTTGCTCAGTCAGCTGCTGAGGTTGTTAGGAATTCTGTGCACTTTGCTTGAGCAGCTGTGCTTTGTCTTTCTGAAAGTGTTCTGAGCCTGTCTTCTCCATGGTCTGAATGTTTTCCTGGTACGTCTAGGTGCTGTCACTATTTTATAGCTGTCCCTATTTTACAGTCCTCTGTGAAGCTCAAGTGATGTGATGAATTTGTATAGGCTTTCTGAGCCGTGCTGGACTTGGATCTGTTGACTACTGATACTATTTCATTCTTGTTCTGATAAATGCCAGATTTGCCAAGGCTAGCATTGAGCTCCAGATAAAAGCCGTTGCATGATGCAGCTTTCTATGCATAGATTTCTGCTTCTATTTAAGATCTGTTACAGATCCTTCCTTGTCTCCTGCTTCTCCGTAAGGGCCCAGATCTCCCATACCTCCTGCATGGCCTGGTAGATATGAAAACAGATGTCTCAGATAAAACAGGGCATCCTGTGAAGAAGTAGACATCTATGTGTGGACAACTGATTTAAGCTCCTAAATTGCTTTCTACTTGCGTAGTAGGTGTCCAACCTCCCTTTTCAGTCACAAGAACCTAGATAGTTATTCACCCTGAAGTGGATATCTATCACCTGTCAGCCTGGAAGAAAACAGTAATTTTGCCTGGTATTCAGATGTGTTTCTGAAGAGACTTGTTTTAGGGAAACCAATCAGAACTGCAGCTGCTGCTTAATGGCCTCTGTGCCCCTCAGCCATGAGGCTGCTAGGCTGCTTCCCAGTATTAAGGCTTCCAGTGTGTTCAACCTTGGTATAACTTATAGGTAAGGTTCGGTAACTGTACTTACAGAAGTTTGGAAAGTATATACGCTTTACCTACAATTAAAATCACAAATGTGGTTGGTCCTCCTTTTTCCTTTACAATGCTTGAACATTATGTGTTCATTACACAACGCTGGTAATATCTTTAGGTACCATGAATAGATTTTGTTGCCAAAGCAGTATTTTGATTTGAAGGTGGTAGGTTAATGTCAAAGGATTTCAGCATGTAAATAGTTCCAGTATTTCATACACCACCTTTGCCAAGTAGTAGAATATTATTAATTTTCACTGACCAAGATAGTTAATAGAAAATTATTGATTTTTTGAAAAATCTTTGATACCATCCAATTGACACAACTTTGGAAGCTCAGGATACTTTTGGACTTGCTGATTGCTTTGAATGAAATTTTTGCTGTGCAGCTTTCAGGTTTTAAGCTTTTTCTAATCTCTATTTTTCAGACGTAAAAATGCAATGCATTTGAAAAGTACCTTTTAATCTTTTCATATATTACAGTGTTAATTTTAAAAATGCTTTTTTCCTGATACTTAGTTTTGTTTGCCTTAAGGTTGCTCCTTCTTTCCGCTCTATGATAGCTGTTCAGCAGGAACAAAGTAGTGCAACACTGTGTGAGCTCCAAAGAGAGGGATCTAAAAAATCATTGGAACCTTTTCCAGAGGAAAAGAAGGAGCCAATTAAATGGACAAGATTGCCTGGACAGGTGAAGTGTTTTTATTTGCTTCTTAAGGAAAAATAATTTAAAGACACACTATCTTTTTATAACTTAATTGTTATAAGTATTACAAAGCAAGTCATTCATTAAAACAAATTAAATAGTAAACAAAATGCAAAACATAAGGAACTCTCAGAAATAGTAGAGGATGCTTAGCTTCTTCCCAAGTGTGGTTGATTTAACTATTTTTTCCAAGAACAATCAGGTATTTTTATCTCCAGAATTCTTTAGGAATTTGAAAGAGTAGGGCTATTCAGGTAGTGGAAGTAAGACAGGAAACCAGTTCTCAGATTTCAGCTTGATTGGAAATATATTTTCTTGTTTAGTTTTTTCTTTTTTTTTTTGTTCCCTCAGTTGAAGTTTTTTTTATAGTATAACAGAATTACAAAGGAACTTTCATTGAAGAACCTTATTAAGAAGGATCTTGCTGACTTTAGCCTAACTCCTAGATCACTGTATCTAATGGGGATTAGCAATCATATAAAGGGAATATTTTTGCAACTACATATAAAATGTCCATGCAATGATTTAATATTTTTCCGTAGAATGGCACTCATGTAAGCTCATGGTTCTATAAAAATTTGAATAATAAAAGATTTGTTAACAAAGAATGTTTATTTTTTATTTTGATTCCATACTGTAGTCCTTTACACAGATACTTTCAAAAGGAACATTTAAATATATTTAAATGTTCCCAGTAATGTTTGCTAATAATAATAAAATAGTAAAGAAGAAACAAGTCGGTTTTTTACAATGGAAATTTTCTTACCAAAAATGGCAGGATACATAAAAGGTGTATTCAGGTTAATGTTTGTTACTTTTCAGAAAGTTGCCATTCTGAAAATAACTGTGTAATCAAAACCAAGAGAAATATGATCCTAAGAATATTTACCTGCCACAATACAAATAAAATTTGGCAGCTCATTTATTCTTAGACTAGTCCATATCCATATTGAAGAATTGTAGTAGCAATGATGAAGTGTTTTGTGATGTTCCGTGTTGTGAAAAAGTTTCAGTAAGGTTAGAATGATGTGACATATCTGTTTGCCAAAGAATATTAAAGTGGATGTGCTTGTTTAAAAATTAATAATTGCTCAAAATTGTTATTTCCTTTTTACACATTTAAATTATTGGTTTACCTTTAAAGCTAAATTATCTTTTTAAAGAATCACAATATATTTTTATCTGTCTCCACAGAAATACGTAGATGGATGACATGTTATTTTTGCAAAATGTTCTATAGAAATATTTGAAATATGAATTAAATACAAAATTAATTTTATTTGTGAATTGTAGCTGCATGACCTGTAAATAAAAGAAGTTTGTTCTGAGCTGAATTATTGATTCAACATTGTAATGTTTTATTTTAAAGAGAGGTTAAAAAGCAGAAGGCTTAATTGCATATATAGTTTCTAACAAGATGTGTTTACCTTTATTCTGAAGTGAATATTGTATATTCAATTATTTCATAAGTAGATCTATTTTGATACTTTTAAATGCATATGAATCTGTTTATACTTATTTTTCACTCATTAAAGGTAAATCAGGTTTAGATTAGAGAGCAGAGTAACTACTGTGGGTATTTTAATTACCCTTAAACTTTGGATTTAGTTCTGGACAAAAAGTCCTTGCGTGAAAAAGAGGAAATATTTGGGGGAAAGGAAGCAGGGCTACAATACCTGTGCAATTTTTTTAAATGTTTCATCTCCACTTATGTTTCAAAAAATCAGGAATTGAAATACAGATGAGGAATGATAAAGGTGATTTGGTAGACCAAAGATTTGAGTGTCTGTACTTAGTCTTTTGAGTTCACACTGCAATTGTTAAGTTAATAAAAGTTGTGCTTAGACTCCTTAAAGAAACTTGACTTACAGTCTAACTCTACAGCTTATATTATCAACGACAGTCATCATTAAGTGCTTCTTAAGGAAACTATTTCAATTTTAAATATTCTTAGGTTTTTAAAACTCACTAGTTGTCTGTAATAATGGGCAGAAATGAACATACAAGCTGGATGTGGCCTAAGTTATGCAGCAAAACGATCTCTATTTATGATGTTGAATTTTTCTTTTAAATTAGCTTAAGATGTTAGTAGCTTTTAAAAATTTATGCATGACAGGAACTAAGAATGTGTTTTAAGCATTGAGTAGTTAATATTCGTAACTGCGTAATCCCAATTCTTACCTGAAAAGCTAGGTTTGCCGCATACCGAACAAGCATCTGTTTTCACTGCGAGGTGGAGATATGGGCTGTTTCTGTATTCGTTTCTCTCATGATGGGAAAACACTGGCAGCAGCATGTGCAGGAAGGAATGGCTATCCCATTCTTTGTAAGTTTAAAATATGTTCGTGTGTTTTTCTTTCTTGTAACTCGGGTAGTTTGAAATTAAAGGGCAAAAGATCTATTTTAAATAGCGTTTTGTAAATTGTTCTGTGCACTTTGAGGAAAATGCTCTTTCTGTGTTAATAAGTCTGGAACTGGCTATTCATACGTGGTAATGTATATGCAGTTTAATGGTATGAAATCACATTATTTCTGCGCAGAGGTCTAACACTAATACTGTTTGCATAAGGAACATACTGTTTGCAACAGTAAATCAGTTTGCATAAGGAACATATTTTCTGATAATAAGGTTTTAAGTGAAATAGCTTTTCCAGCCCCCACCACATGCTTTTTGTGTAAGTTTTTCTCATAACTGGTCATGAAAGTTAGATACCTGCAATACTGTCATCTCCAGACAGACTACTGGAGGCTGCTGTCTTCCATGGTCCAATTCAGTTGCAACTACAAATATTCCTTATTACTTCAACTTGGGGCTGCTTCTTCACAGTAGCCTCAACTGCATAGTTCTTAAGCCCTGCATAAGAATTATCAAATTTAGAGAGAACAGTATTTTAAGTGTACACAAAGTAAATGTTTAAATGCAAGGAACAGTAAGTCTAGATTCCTTTATTACACAGCCCCAGAAAATTATCTCTATGTTAATCTATTTCAAAGATTGTTTGGGTAGCTGTCAAAATTAAAAAAAAAAAAAATCTAATCCTAATCTGGTTCTAATGATTTAAAGCAAGTAGGCTGTTCCTTAAGGGTTAAGACATTAGTGACATCCATGAACCACTAGATGGAAGTATATGCTTGCTGTCTATGCATATCTAGCAACTATTTGATCTTGCTCTCTGAAAATGAGAAGATAAAGAAAATGAGTTGACTTATGCTAGCAGAAACTCAGCCCAAGATTAGACTAAACTTTACGCTAATAATTGCATATAACTGATTGTAAATACTTAGAAAATTTTTATTTTTCTATTTAAACTTCACTAGTGTATGAAATTCCTTCTGGACAGTTCCTGAGAGAATTTTATGGTCACCTCAACATAGTGTATGATCTTTGTTGGTCAAAAGACAATCAATATCTTCTTACTGCATCCTCTGATGGCACTGTCAGGTCAGTATGATAAAAATATTCTGGCAAGTAGTATCAGAAGCACAAAAGAAAGTGGTCCGGTTTCATTTCTTACTAAAAACTGTGCTATAATGTTTTAATTAAAGACTTGATTGCAGTGTGGCTTACTCTATAATATAAAAATTCAGATGGAGCTAATAATTTATGCTGTATTTACTATATTAGTTTCTAATATAGATGTATTTGAGACCAAAGCTTTTCCAAGCTTTCTACCTGTAGTGTCTAAATCTACTGTGCAGAAAAAAAAAAGATGACTTTATATTTCCCAAAGTCACAGAAACAGTTGAAATACTCTATCCTTGGAGAAGTTGCCATATTATGAATGCAGTATTAAGTTTGCAAATTTGAACGTGAGGCAGGAAACTGAAAATTTAAGATTCAAGTTACATGTATAAATTGGCCACAAAGTACATATATATGTAATTTTTTTTGACACATAGTTAAATAATTCAACTTAAATTGCTGTAAATGAAAATTAATAGTAATATTTCTGAGACTAAAAGTATACACATTTTCCTCTACAATTTAAAAGTGTACTTCAATGCAGTGTTAACATTAAAATAGTAATCTGTTCAAGGTTTAAAAGGTTTAAAGCCTTAAAGCCTTAAAACCCTCAAAACTGTAGAAAAACATGAAAGTATGGTTGTGACACTGCATAATTTTATTACGAGCAACTTCATAGCTTTTTTTTTTTTAGCTCCTCAGATCCCTATCTCTTTTTTTCTGTTATGCAACTCAGAAATGCTACAGGCGGTTGCATAATTAAAATGCCAGAAGAATTGTTAAATGATATGTTGTATGTGTGGAACTGTTTTCTTTTTTTTCGCTGCTTATATGTAGGAATAAAAACAATATTTTGAGAGCTTAGCCCACTTTTTAATTTTTTTTTATTTGGAAGCAGATTAAATTTATTTTTTTTATATTGAAGTAAATGTCAATTTCAGTCACTTATGTTACCTATAAGAAGGCCCAGCTGTTCCGCAATTCTTGAATTTGTGGCAGCAAGTTGAAACTGTAGTGGTCTGCTCCTTTTTTGTGTACTATGCATAGTCACTGCACGAGTTTTAAGTTCCTGTATTTATTGTCCGCTGCCTTAAGCTCCTTAAAAAGTCTCAGTTCAGGCAAGGAGTTTCTTCTTCTTTTTCCCTTTCATATTGGGAGCATTTTGCCATTGAATCAGGGTAGAATTGAAGGAAGATGGCCAAAAGGCACGCCATTGCTTTAAAGCATTACCTTGGATTATGTCTCAGACTGAGTTCTAAGGCAACTTGAAGGGAAATTTGGGAACTAATGTGAATCCTTCTTTATATAGTGTTTTGTATGTTACCCTTGAGCCTTCCCAAGTTTCAGTCCCACGTTATTTGTGAGCAATAAATTAACCTTTATGTTGATAGAGCAAAACCATTCTAAAAAATAGGTAGACTCTGTGTGGCATTTGCACATTAAGTTGCAAGTTAATCACTATACTCTAAGGGATTGCAATTTTGTAATGAACTCACCTCAAAGTAAGGTTACAGTTCTTCAGTAGCCACCAGAAGTAGTCACTGCACCTGGAAGGGTGGCACTCAAACAATTAAATTCCATATTGTAACTGAGCGCTCTCTGAAATGTGTTACGGACCTGTATTTCATGATCCAGGTACCATTCCATTCTTTATGGACTCATCTTTGGGGAAGGCTCAATAACAAAATATATAGCATCAAACAAAAAACACTTCCTAAGAAAAATCTGATCTTACAGCTATGGGTGGTGAAGGATAGGAAATAGATGAATAGTAAGAACTGAATTTGTGTGAAGAAAACATCCTTGAGATCACAATCACTGTGTGGTAGGTAATTGTTCTTTTAAAACTTTCTGGGGTTTTATTTCTATTTAGTGGTCCTAAATATTCATTTGTGGGTTTTTTGTTCTACTTTTTTTTAAAAAAAAACAAACAAACAAACAAGTGATGCCCCAGAAGGTCTTAATAATTTGTTTATAATTCCTGAAAGAAGGAAACTGATCCATTCTATGGAATTCTTTATGTGTATTTTAAAATGTGCGAAATATCCATTAAATGAGTAAGTAGTCATGAATTTACTTTGAAGACAGAGTACTATGTAAAGTAGTAAATGTGTCTTAATTCTTGTTAGAAAGTACCATATTAAAGGATTAAATGTAGGTGGAACAAATCGGTAGGATAAACAGGTGGTGTTAAGTGTTTCAAAGCATTTGCCTCTAAAACCACTATCACAAAATATGGCATCAGTTATACCTATGTATGTCATTGCTTTATACAGTAGATATCCTACCATCCTTTCCTTTTAGAATGTGGAAAATAGAAATGCAGGCGGCATCTGCAGTGAGAGTTTTCCCTCATCCTTCATTTGTTTACACTGCAAAGTACCACCCAATTGCTGACTCCTTGGTTGTGACAGGGTGTTACGATTCAGTGATTAGAATTTGGAATGCAAATGTGAAAGAAATCCATGGGCAGCTGCTACAGGAGCTTGATGGTCACAAAAGTTTCATCAACACACTGTGTTTTGATGCAGAAGGTATGTACTTACTAATACTTTTTCAAGTAGCCTTCAGTTGAAGACCAACTTGAGTTTTACTAGCTTGCTTTATTTTGTAGAGGCAATGCGAAATGCTATACTAGAATAGTTTTAGCTGTGTTTGCAATTAATATGTTAGTGTGATGCCTTATTTGGATGAACGCAAAGGGACACGTAATCTCTGATACAAATTGAGAGTAATCAAAAAAAGCTAAGTGTGGAAAGGACAGGCAAACGTGTGTATAGTGATCAGGCAGTGATGACTGGGCAAATTTTGGTCATAGTTTAGTTTTTATTGTCCCTATAACTAGCTATTGATAGCTAATGTTTTATACATATTGCAGCAAAAATTAGCAGAATATAAAGCACAGATGCTACTGTTCAGAGGAGACAAATGTATCAGAATGCAGATGAAAAGCCTAGCAGTTAGTGTAGAGAGGTACGTTGGAAAAAAGGCAGGTTTGGCTAAAGAAGTAGGTGAAAGAATTATGTACTAACTTAAAAGTGGAAGCAGGAAATCTGAAACCAGCTTCTAGAGAGCTCTCAGAACAGAACTTCAGAACAGGAGATTGCACGATCAGTAGCAGAGACAGCTCCACCATATTGTCATCCAAAGTTATCAACTCAATATAAAGATAAAGAAAATGAGGTAGCAGTAGTTAGGTTGTGAGAGTTTTAATGCTAGACTGAAGAAGTGGGAAGGTGATGAACTTTTCAACATTGTCAGAGAATGTGAAAAACTGAGAGAAAAGGAGAGATTTGACCATTGTGAATATTGTGAACTGGTAGATTAATAGCTGAAAACAAGTGAGAGAGATGTACTGACACGTACTAATTGAGGTTGCGAAGAATTGAAGATGGGTGAATGAATAAGATACTTGGAAGTGTTTGACATTTTCTGGTATTAGTGACATTAGTAATTAGGTGGTTCATTTTTGGAGGTATTCGCTGGAGTAAGTACTATGAAGAGAAAAGATTCATTTTTATAGAGAATAAGTATTTGTGATGATGTAAGAACAACTGTTGGAAAATGGAATTTGTTCATCAAGATGCTCTCAGTGAATGTATAGGTAAGCATTAGGCTATCATGTAAAGCTCATTGAGCTATAAATGCTCGGTTTTTGCTGGTTCTAGAATATAAGTAAAAATGAAAAAACTTAAAGGAATATTCAGCACCCCAGTGTCTGCCTTATGTGCTGAATCCAAATTTATGGTATCAAATGCTGTCATGCAATATGAGCAATATGTATTTGCAATAAGTATATCACAGTAAAAGAGAGAAAAGAATTGGTGTTCGTTTATTCACAAAAGTAATAGGGAAAAAAAGTATTCTTGTTCATACATCCTTTTCTGTATTTGTTCTTTTGTGTGGTATTCTTTTACTTAGAAGATGTTATTATTTCACAGGGCTCCACATGTTCTCAGGAGATAGTTCAGGACTGATAATAGTTTGGGATACATCTGTCAAAGGAAGTTCTCAACACCTGTTTCAACACTGGAGGGTTAATAAGGTATACAGGTTTCTTAAACTAGCATTGTCATTTTTATGTGAACTGTTCCAAATCTAGTAATTTGATTTTAATTGATTTTTTTATATGCTAATGTTTGTTTAACTGAAAAGGTGTACTTTTCTTTAAATAACAGTACAAAAGAACTGATAGAGCATGCTGTGATTCACTGACTTAAAAGTTCTTAATCGTTTTGCAGCTTCAATTTTTTGTATATAAAACATGAAAATGCTTGAGGTTTAATAGCATTGTATTAACAGATAAATGCTAATGCATTAGGTTTGTTCTCTAGAGACAATAATAAAATCAACCACTGGCTTTACAGATCACCTTTGTTCATACCTTAGAGGCCTGATGTTCAGTCAGCATTTCTGTCATCAGCTGTGTTTCAGAAGTTCAGAGTTACAGTAGAATCTGCCCTGTGGTTGTGAAAAGTTGATTGCCTAGGATGTTATTCCTTAACATACGACCAAACTTTTTCCTTAACCAGATAGAATGAAGTGGGCAGAAAAAGAGTGATGCAAGAGAAAAATAAATAATACTGTGTGAAAACATGACTTTTTAAAACAGAGTAGTTTGGTTTTTTTTTACTCTTTTCCTTCTTTCTGTAGGAAATAAAAGAAAACGATATTAAAGGAACACCAATAAATCATTTGGAGGTGCATCCAAATGGAAGGCGTTTATTAATCCATGCTAAAGACAGTACCCTGAGAATCATGGACCTCAGAATGTAAGTAGATTTGTGCTGACAAGTGCATATTTCCTTTTAAAGTTTAGTTGGGGAAATAAAGTGCCATAAAACTACTTAATGTATAGTTGTGGAGAAGAAAGATGTCCTAATAATTAAGGATAGCAATATTAGGGTTAGGAAATGGTTTCAAAACGCTGCTATGTTACAGACCTTTTGTGTGTTATTGGGTAAGTCTTTGAGTAGAATATCCAAAAATAACTAGATTACTTGGGAGCTTAAGGTGGCATGAAGGAGAAGACGCTACCCTCCTAAAGATTGAATTAACTTTTAAAAATGCAATATGGGCATGAAAATAACTTTGAAATTATAACATTTATTTATGTGTTAATTTCTCATTGTTAAGACTCTGGGAACGGTGTTTTGATGATAAAATTGAATGAATAATGAATATTGTCATCATAAATACTGAAATATGCAGTGATGTAGGTATGGTATATTAAGCAGTCGGGGAGATATTTTAACTTAGTTGTTGATTTTCTCATTTTTAATAGTTGTGAACATGATTCTTTAATAAAAACCAAGGCAATCACAGAATCACTTGAGTTGTTGAGGTTGGAGTGTCCAGTCCAACCTCAATAATAATAGCATGACAGCGTGTCATGCAGGGCTTTTTCTAACTGGGTTTTGAATATCTCAAAGGATGGAGAGTCTACAACTTCTGTGGGCAACATGTTCTAGTGTTCATTCACCCTCAAAGTAAAAGAAGCTTTTTCTTCATATTAAATGGAATTTCTCAAAACTCAAGAGTCTTACTCCTATCAGTTACACACATTGATAAGATGTACCTGAACATTCTCTTCTGGAAAGTCATGTTAAAGATATGAATGCTCTTTCTAAATGATCATCCCTAATTTCATGGGTTCCCTTCTTTGCCTCACTATGCAGAAAATCAAAGGTCCCTGGTGTTCTACGTGAAATTACCTGGGGGAAATAGCTCTTTACGCTCTCATAGTATGAGAAACTATGTTCTTTTAGAACATACTTCTGTACATACATATACATATACAAATCTCAGTCTTAAATGATATATTGGGTTGGATGTTTGAACTAGCTGAAGACTTGCCAGTGTTATAGTGCACTCTTCATCTTCTACTGTAAATGAGAAATTATGAGCATGCTAGAAGACTCAATTATCCACTCAATTGAAGCATGAAATCTGTGTATAACAGAACAAACCTGTAGTTTTTGAAGCAGATAGTGTTCTTCTATCGCCACCATTCCTAAAAAGTGCAGAGAGTTTTAGTTTGAGACAGAAATGGACATGCACACCATGTCCTTCTATGTCCCACACCTTTGGCCATATATTCGTAGCATTTCCTTTTTATCGGCTCTAGAGATCTTTTGATGCAGGGTAAGTCAGATCGGTGAACTGATCCGACTGAAAATCAGCCTACAAATACAAATGATTAATTTTCATTTTAATCAACTATCTGATCTAACTCATCTGATAGCTGCTCAAATACTAGAGAAGAAATGAGGGAGAGCCTGGGAAAATAAGGGTGGAGAGGACAGCAGCAGGACTGCTGCTTTGACCACAGCCCACAGTTACATTGGCTTAAGTCTATCAATAAACCACAGGGTCAGATACTCAGCAGTGATAATTTTACACGTCAGCGTTAACTGTTCATTCCCTACATGAGAAAGGAGGGGGTGGAGGTCACAGATCAACACAATTCACTTGGATTGACAGCTAGTTTTTCTTAACTTCCCTCTTTCAACTTGCTTTTTTGATCTTTTTGGATAATGCTGTTGTCCTGTCACTCAGGTATGCGATTAGGGATTTGGTTTTGGTTCAGATCTCTCCTTAGGGTTTCGTACGCAGGTTAGTTTTACATCTTGCAGAGCTCTTCTACATGACATCTCAGAGATACTATCTATCTTATTCACACAACTAAAACTCTTACTTGGGCTAATATGGTCTTGCATTGTGATCGTTAAAGTATCCTTTTCTCTTGCTTGCCAAATAGAATTGTATCTAAGGTATATTTATTCAAAATATTGTTAAAAATAGTTTTCCTGTCTTATTAACTGCATTGCACTTCTCCCAGCATACCTCCATTGTTTCTGCAGTGGCCTATTGCCATTCTTCTAGCATCAAATTCCGCATCTTAGTATTACTGCTGTGTTAGTCTCCATTTTGAACTTTCATATCTCTGTCCAAGCTGTACCTCATGTTTGAGGTAGCCTCTTACAAGCCGGCTTATGCTTCTTTAAGTCCTTTTGCAGATTCTCTCTTATTTGATGCCTACAAACTGTTTGACAGTAGTTCATTAGTAGGTCATGATTACTATGCTGATGAGTAGTGTTTTACTGAAGAGATTAGGATACCTAAGTAGCACCATAATATTAAAAATAGTAATGTGAATACTAAATCAACATTGATGTCTGAAATTTGTTAATTCTACTGCTGGTTTGCTATCCAAAGAGACATTAGTCTGAAGAGCTAAAGAGAGCTGCTGGATAAATTTAAGCACTACTGGGATGTAATCAAGCTCAGAAAGCATAATGAAAACTCTTTTGGTAGAGCTTGGAGCAATAGTGCCAGTTTTCCAATTTTTTGCAAAGCCCAGGATCAAGAAGATGCAAATTACTACATATATATCCGTTCTCTAGATCTGAGTGTTTCTATTTTCTACTGAAAGACAAGGATGTACACTTTCATCTATAATTTCAGGTGCATTATGAAAGCCAGGGAAAAGAAAGGGTAAACACTGCACTCTGCAAAAGGTGGGTGCTTGCATATCTATTTGGGATATGAGGTGTATTAATTTTTCTGAGGAATGGGGAGGGGGGACGACTGATACATAAAAAGTTAGATTTTCTATTCTGAAAGTATCTGCTACATTTGCAAACTATTCTTTATCTTTAGCTTGGCTACAAAGAAATACATAGGTGCCACAAATTACAGAGAAAAGATTCACAGCACCTTAACACCGTGTGGTACATTCCTGTTTTCTGGAAGTGAAGATGGAAAGGCTTATGTTTGGAATCCAGAAACAGGTAACTAATTATTTTATGGTCATAAGCCAGGTTGTCAAGACTGAGGGGGAAAGGGTTTTGTAAGCTTTATTGAAACGCTTTTGATGTGGAATAAAACTTCGGTAAGATGTTCTTAAATCTTGAAGCCTTAGCTCCACCTTTTAAATAGCTATTATTAATCTCTAAGATTTAATTCTCCAGAGGAAATTAATAGGCAGAGGTAGCATTTACACTATCCAGCAAGAATGGAGCACCGTAAGCTCAGCTTTAGTCAAATCAGTCTTTCTGTTGTGTTTTTTGGATTTGGGAATTAGGCTTTTGTTGAGAACCACTTCATCTGTTTCCCAGGGGTGATCAGAGACTCTGAATATTTTTGGCCTTTAAAATACAAGGTTTTTTCATTAATTATTCCCCAAACCAAGTAGTTTCAAAATAGCTACCAAAATCTTTCTGGAAAAGTGTTAAGCAAATGTAAGATAAAGACTTTGTCATCTTCATTGTACAGTGGGGTAAAATGGACAAAAATAATAGTAGAAGGTAGGAGAATACACTTTTTGATGACATTACATTCTGTCTCCAATTGGGATGTAAATAGTTTTTTAAAAGGAAGAAGTAAATATTTTAAAACTGGCAGCTAACCAACAGTTCTGTTTGGAATTTTTTTCTACATTTCCAACTATATTAACTTACATCTATGCCACTGCATAATTTTTCTGAAAACTTTAAAAAAAAGAGTAAAAGTAAAAGGAGGGAGAAAATTTGTTAGTTGTATGTTTTCACTGAGCTTTGGCTCTTGCTTATGCACTGTACTTGCATTCCTCATACCATCAGCTGAAGAGCTAATTTTATTTATTTTTATTTTTTTACAATTTTGTGCTCAACTTTCACTCCTATGTCAGTATTATATAATTGAAATCCACAACTGAGATAGCTATCTCTGGCAAAACGCAAGCACAAACAAATACTGTGGAACACCACCTTTCCAGAACTTGCTTATCAGAGCAAGAGAGCTCAGCTAACCTGATGCATCCTCTGGGGTTTCCTGCAGCTGTTGCAACAACACTAACTTTTCTGACTTATTCAATAACTTAAAAGCATGCAATTTTTTTTTGTTTTATGCCAAATACTACTTTTCAATAAGGAAATGAACTGAAGAATACTTATTTACAGTGGCAGTCACTGCACTGTAGTAATATAAGCTTTCACCAACTGTTATTTTGCTGTATCAAATATGTTTCCATGGTATTAATAAACATATTTCACTTTTGTAGGAGATCAGGTGGCCATATATTCTGAACTCTCCTTCACATCTCCACTTCGTGATGTTGCCTTTCATCCACATGAACACATGGTGTCATTTTGTGCCTTTGGTCAAAACCAGCCAATACTTGTATACATTTATGATTATAAAGGTACAGTACAAATTTTCTTGATACACACCTGTAAATATTTTATGTTTAGAAGTGATTTGCTAGTATTTGTACTTCTTTTGAAGGAAAAAGAAAACAGTCATTTGATGATAATGCATATCTTTACCCTGAGAGATACCAAAACCCAACTGGATGGGACCCTGAGCAACCTGTTCTAGGTCCCTTGCAACCTCAAGTTTAAATGTGTTATTATATGTCATCCTGTGTGATTCTTACACCACTTCATTATATATAGGCAACATCATATAAATATTTAAAAATCTTTTTTCAGTATCAAATTTGGATTATAGAGCCAGAAAATACTGTCATTCTGAAAATTAATGAACAGCTAATAGAAATCTCATTATTTTGTGCTGGCTATGCTACAAAATAATGTTAAGGAGCTGTATAGAAATGAATTACTATGAGAGAGTATAGATTGTTTTACTAAACAAGTGTTATGTCTGTGGTGTGATTATGTGAGATACACGTTTGTTCCTCATGTTATATTAAAGAAAAGATAGTGATAAATGCTAGCTTTGAATTTTTGATATATAAATTAAAATTCAGACTGGCCTTTGCAGGCTTTTCTGATGTTGTGTTTTTGTGGTTAGCTTTAGCAGTGTCATTGTTTCAATTAAGGACATTGTTTCAGATGTCATGTTGCAGCTAGACAGAAGATAATGTTAATACAAACTATATAATAAATTTTGCATATCTGTAACAGGTTTTTTGTTTGAATTATGTTTGCAGTGAACATAGTTTTATAAAGCTAATCCTGTCTTTATATATTTGCTTTTTAAATAACATGTACTAATGAGATTACTCATATCAAATCTCACAGTTTAGGTTATTTGTCTGTTGAACTGGTTGACTTTTACAGGAAAATAAAGTGAAATGACTTTACATTCAATATTCAGTGCTAAACTTCAACCCATTAAGATATCTGCGTTCTAGAGAGCAATGGAAAATTTTTGGGGTGAAGGATTTCTTTAAAATTTTTTGACTACTCAGCAGACAGTGAGTCTTTAAAAAGCTGATAGGGTAGTTTAATATATATATGTGTGTGTATTTAGAGATCAAGCAGATATTACAGTGGTAGTTATTTGTATCATCTGACTGCTTAACTAAGTCACTGGTGACAGTAAGATTTTTGCATAGGTTGTGGTCTTTTCTTTTTTGTCTGTTACTAACTTTTTGTTCCTTTTTTGGTTAAATGCACACACTTTGCTTTCACAAGATAGTCTTACTGCCTTAGTGTTGAAAGAGTTAATCATATAGTAATACTAATTTTAGTCACTGACACAGTTTTTAAAACTCCAACAGAATGAGTTTTACATACAACAACAGTTTTATGAATAACTTGGACAAAACTTTTATGAAGAATTCTTTTAACCTTTGTTGTCTTGAGACCACGGTACAAAAAATTGCAAAAGTCAAACAATTTGTTTAAATGACAGTGAGCACAACTCTCATCAAAAGTATCCTATTCTAGAGCAGGCTACCTCCTAAGAATGCCTCCTGTACCTGTATATGTGTCTAGCAACTTCTGAAATTTTACAGAAGTTCACTTGAACTAGGCTGGAAAAACTGTGAAATGTACCTAGTGAAATAGCTGACTTGAACTCAGTGCAAGCTATATAAATTTCTTGCCATTGAAAACATTCCTTTCTCTTCCTGCCCTCCCCCCCCCCCAATATTTCTGCACAATTGTTTATAAGCAGTAAAAAATAATTTAAGTTCTGTGTGAGAGGTTACTGAACACAGGTAAAAGAAGGGAGACGTGATCAGGAAGAGTTAGGGGGAAATGGGGTAGTATGGGGAAAATTTCATGTCATTTTCAGATTTTCCATATAACACTAATAGTACATATTCTGGTGGTGTTTGACTGAAGACATGTCTGACAAAATGACAGTGATGGTTCAATTATTTTTTTTTCTCCCGTGGCAATGTAAGGCTTCACCTGACACATTAATATTGTTTTTTTCTACAGTTGCACAACAGGAAGCTGAACTCGTAAAAGATCTCAGTTCATCACTTAGCACAGCTGCACCAAGAGGGCCACAGTTCTTTAGCAGTTTTTCTGAAATTCCTATACAGAAAAGTTCAGTGATGTCTCCAGCAGATCAGTTTGTCAGTGTGGCAAGAACATCAATGAGAATGCAGAAGGTGAAACAAAAACTTGATTCTGTTATGGTAAGTCAAATTCAATTAATTTCCAGAATTATATAGTCTTCTCAGCCAAAGTTCATATTCTCAGACTGGTATATGTAACAAAACATATATATGTAGTTTTGGGATCTGTTCTTCAGAAATGAATACATCTCTTACTAATCTGGTTTATCAGAATTATGTAGTGGTTCCATGGAACCATGTAGCTAGGTGAAATAGATATGCCTACAACTATGAGAGAGTAACTTTCAGCTACTGGAGTTTTGTAACCCTAGACTCCCATTACTCAATAACCAGTTTGGGGTGAGTAAGTCCACTGTGAGCAGAGTCATGATCGAGGTTTTTGACAGCATCCTCCAAACCCTCTACCCAGGGACCATATATATGGGAGATGTCAGAAAGGTCATCTGAATCTTCTGACTGTGTGGTCTTCCAAACAGTACAGGATGGCGGTTGAATGAGTCCACATCCAGTCTGATGTCAGTCATGGAGCAGTGATGATTATTAAAACTGAGAGTGCTTCCTTGCAGGGCTTTATGAACCACTGAGATATTGGGAGGAGATTTCTTCTAATTGAAAGGACTCTTGATGCTCATCCTTTAAGTGATCCAATATGAGACTTGGGGGACAGCGGTACCTCCTTTTCAAGCAGGGTTGTTTCTTGCATGTGGGTGCAGTATTGCCTGCCTGCATTATCAGAGATTCTGGACAGCCCCAGCAACATAACAACACTAAAACTTACAATTTCTACTAATTTGTAATTGGGAATTACAGCTTTGGATGCGTATGCACTTACATGTGCACAACTCCCTTTTTCTTGTGAAAAATGATGCAAGTGCAGGCTTTGCTGGAAGACTTATTAGAATGCGTACTCACATAGATGCTTTGCTAAAGTGTTTGTCAAAGTAAGCCTCATAAAAGTTGTCACTCAGCCGCATAGGTGAGAATGTGCTAATATGTCTGGGTACAGACAAGTGAAAGCAGATAAAGGAGTCTTTATTTAGCCACACAGAGGATGGCAGGCTGCCCTGTGATGGAGTTGGAATATGAAATTCCAAATGAGAATGCAGGTGTTATCTCATATGTATTTGTGTGATGGGGAAAAGTAAAAGGGAACTGGAAACTATGTGGACTTTTTACTGGTCTTTTGGTCATGTTTGCATGCCAGTGCCTTGTCACAGACATGTAGGGATTACCATATTGGGACAAGCATGTTGGCAGCATACCTTGTGGAGAGTAAACATGGCCTGAGGTCATGCCTGGGGTCGTGTTTTATGAGACAAAGGTGCTGGAACCTCCAAACAGCAGATCTGCCAACACAGGGGTCTCTGGGTTCAATGCGTGTGAAATTACTGGCAGTGACTAATGGATATAAAATTAACTTGTAAGTGCAAAGTTTGGAGGTCTGCAACTTAGATATATGATTTGAAAATGTAATGTGAATACATTAAAATTTGGTTCAAGCTAGATATGGAGAATATTCTGATCCTGTATGACATTGGGTTTTTTGTGTTGTGACTGGTACCTCCTTTCCAGGTCCCTTTAGAACCAGTTATTTTATTTTTTTTGTTTTTCTTTGCTGCCTAAACAGGAACCTCAGTGAATGATAGAGGAAGTTTCTTTTCTTCTCTTTTCTCCTGTGCAACATTACCATTCTTGTTAGCCCAGAAAATGTGTAATTAGAACTAAGAGTTGAGTATCGGGCTAAAACTTTAGTAATTCACAAAAGCTAGGATATTTTGTTCCAAAAGGTGAACATGTGTTTCTCTGTGAAACCAGAATGCAGAATTGGCTTCTTTACCACTAGAGAAATTACAGTACAGTGAACCTTGGCTGCAGTTATTATTTATCTCTGCCTCAAGGAACTAATGCTAATGTATGTTTCTATTCACAGAAGTTTTTGATAGGAAAACACTTAACTCATCTCTAGTCATTGAAAGAACTCATAAGTGCTTTTCATTCACTGTTAGTATTTATGTATTTAAAATTTCACTTCCATCTAGCAATCAAAATACCTGTTTATAACTTTGCATAACAAGGGGGTGTATATGTTATGTAGATGTGGGGAGAAGGGCTTCTTTTAAAGGTGTAATATTCTAGCTCTGAGATTGTGATTTTTAGATGTCAAAACTTTTATGCTATAATTTGAAGGAGGAAAAAAAACTTGTAATGCTTAAGGACAGCATCTATATATACTCTGTAGTACATGTTCTGGAATCAATTATATGTTGGCTGCCTCGTCTCTTAATATATGAATACTTCTAAATTAATTAAAAGTATGTTTGGCTTTTCCAGTCTTTACTTTACGATGTATTCTGGAAAATGTTATTAAAAGGTTATCAAAGTGATTACCAAAATTCTGATACTCAGAGGCTTTTAAATGCAATATTAGACAAGTAGACTGTAAAAGTATCCTTTCCTATATACAGAACTATTTAAAAATGTTTGAATTTTTTTTGTCCTTTGAGTGTATTTATTACTATGCAGGAATTCATTAAGGGAGTAGGTACCGTGAGAGAATCTAGAAGCTTATACCTCAGATTGCATCAAATGTACTGAACTTTCATCATTAAGCTCTATGACTATAAAGTATGGTTGTATATAATGCTTTGGTATAGTATACATCAAATGCTATACTGTGTAGTCCTTCCAGATGGTGTCCTTTTAGAATTGAGTTGAGATGCAAAATATATCTTGTGTGAAAACAGAACAGAATTTAAAGCCACTGCTTTTCAGAAAAAACATGCAGCCTTTTTAGTGAACACATAAACATGATACTGATACTATCTAAGCCATCAAGTGGAAGAAGCTGGAAACTTGTCCTTTTGTCTGCAAAAAAGACCTAGAGGCAGAGCTAAATGCCAAAGTGGTGTGTATTTTTTATGCTGCCATTGTCAGTATGGTAAGAACCTGTCCTCCAGGTCATCTTTGGTAGATTCTGAAATACCATGCTTGGCTTCTGGGTTTTAGTGCGGGAAGAGGAGAGTTCTATAGTAACTTACTACAGCTTCTACCTGAAGATGGAAAACCAGAGGGTCGTAATACATTAAGTACTGAGGACTCTTGTTAAAACATTGCCGAGTACAAGGCGATGCTGTAATGTCTCTGCAGGCTGAAATAGCTTTTTCACTTGATCATGCCTGCAATACAAAATTTTTATCTACAAACTGTCAGAGGACGTACTGATATTCTGTAATCTTATCTATCATATGTATAAGAATTTTGCAGTATTTGTAAAGCCTCTTTTTCACTGAATAAGTTCATGGAACTGTCTTCATTTTCTCTTGTTTCTCCCAAAGAAAACTTGGCAAATGAATAGGAAACCAATTCTTTTTTTACTGTGTATGCCATAGTTGAAATAAAAATTAAAAAAAGGGCAAAAAAGCATTTAATTTTATTTCTTATTGTCCTGGTTTGAAGTAAAACAGGACCAGTTTTGTTCAGTAACTTTGCTTCTTAGCTAGGCCTCTTCTAACCACTAAATTTAACAACATATTGTGCAGACAATGTTCACTCTCAGAGTGATAAGACCTACGTTTATAGTTGATGCCAAAGGATGGTATGCAGAGAGGCTCTTGCTTATACTTACTGCCATAATACCCAAGGGCAGTGAACTTTGTTATTTGCCCCATTGGAGGGTCAGAAGTGGAAAAGTGCAGAGGGGTCCCACCTGTGGGGAGGAGCAGAAGGGACAGGTGACCCAAAACTGACCAACAGGGTATTCCATCCCATCTGCCTCATGCTCAGTATAAAACTGAGGGATCAAAGGGTCAGCTCTCTTTCTTCAATGCCAGCATCGGAGGAGGACTCTGTCTGTTCACCTGCCTGTGATCCCGATCCTGAATGCAGATCCGGAATCCAGTTCCCGTCCATCACTGAGCCCAGTCTGGGACTTCCCCAGTGCTAGCTGGTGATGTGATTGTCATCCTGGGAGCTTGATATGGTTTTGTATATATTTCTTTATTTCCTTTTATTTTATTATTAATATTTCATTAAAGTAGTTTAGTTCCTTCTAAACTCATAAGTCTCTTTTTCCCTCCTCTGCCTATCTATAATAGTTTACTTGAAAAATGTGAGGATGAATCTTTGACCTAACATAGCATAATTATTCGTATGTTATGGAGTGTATATATATTATATATATAATAAAGTTAAACAGACAAGTGTGTGTCATTATGTTATTTATGAGTGGGTTGTGTGATAATTCTCCATGAGTGTTACCAATATTCTTTTCATTACATCAGATTAGTAAATAATTTTAAAAATTCAGTAAAGCTTAGTTGAATTTTAAAATCTTATTAAGTTTACATTTCTTCCAGTTTTGATTTTATTGCAGTTTCAAGTCAGATCCATATGGCCCACTGCATGATAGGTTTGGGTTTTAGTTTATTAATTATTGTATTAGTGGAGAACATGATCCTGTAACGTAGGCAGTAATTTTCCTGATGACCTGTGCAATACATTCCACTGGAGTGAGGGCTTTTAAATTAAATAGGTGCTTTTTGAATAGTGCTGTATACTTTTTCCTATTCCTCTTCAGAATGCTAGGAAATGCTTTTCTTACTCTAGGAATTTCTGTTCCAATTATTACTTTAAACATAGCTATTCCCAGCTGTGGACTTATAAGGATGTGTTTTATAAGCCATGGTGGAACCGTTTTCAGATCTGAAATCCTATAACCCTGTGCATTTCATTTACTGGATACAAAATTTTCTTATAAACCTTTTTTCTGTTTGCCAAGCAGAAATTGTTGAATCATTGGGATTGCATAAAGTGACTGTTGATATGAAATGGCTGAAGTATTACTAGAAGCTTTATATAGGTAAAATAAATAATAGAATATGAAAGTTTTGCCAAAATTTTATTTTTTATTAACAAATAGTTTGTTATAAAGGAAGGTTTTGGAAATTGTAATGAATTTTCTTTGTCAATTCATTGAATTTGCCAGTTTTAATTATGTTGCCTGTGTTAGAAAAAGTTGAACAAATAGCTGGTTTTTTTCTGTAGTTTGTTGATTCATTTTTTTCCCCGTCTGTGAAAATCTTACAAAGCAGGTCAGGTCTTTAAAATCTGTAATATTGTCCTAGGTTAAAATATTCTTTGCTTAGTAGGAAATTGTTTCTAGGCATTCCTCATTTTTAGCAAACATCAGATGAATTTTAAAACAACACAGTCAAAATAGATGTAAAAGAAAGGAAACCGTTGTCTGTATTTTGTAGATGAAGGAACTTTGGCATAGATGTGACATCAGTAGTTGCACGAACTCTGTCCTCATACTGATCTGTATGGATTTACCACAATTAGTTACTTTGCAGTAATTGCTAGTCTTCCCACACTTACGCAGTGAATAAAAGAAAATAGGTAAAATACCTTGCTTGTACTATTAAGTAAAGGTCATTGTCTGTATAGTTGCCTTAGAAATAGTTAGAGCATTATAAATACGCCTTCCAGCTTGGCAGCAATGCAGCCTGAGCCTCCTCTGGAGTAAGATCTGATATCAGAACTCTGACATTCCCCACTAGAGTGGTAGCTACCGTGGAGCATTAAGAGACTGAAATGGCTCTTTAAGATAAGGCTGTACTTTGAAATATCTGGTCATGGGAATATTTATTGCATTTGCTGAATATGTAATTTAATTATATTAAGGACTTCTTCCTCTTTCCAACCTTCTATTTAGCGTTAGCAATAGATGTAAGGAATTTCTATGTCAAACTATTTCTCTACTGTTTTTTCTTTATATTTCTAATTATAAAGGTTAATGAGGAATAGTGAGCATCTTTTGTTGGATACACCGATGCCTATTATCGTAGGGAGTCATTACAAATCTTACTGTGAATATGGAATTTAAATCTGCACTCTCTCAGCCTTTTACTCAAGTGAAGTAAGTGACCTGTATGAATCTAGTTAGAGTATCAAGACAGTAATACTTACACAGCAGTGGTCTTTCATCTGTGCTGTAAGCACAGGCTATCTGTCTTTAATTCTTACCTAATGTTTGCTGACCTTACTATTTGAATAGAGGTCTAAAGTAGCAATAATAAGCTACAGTCAGCTGTGACAGAAGATTTGTGTTCCACTGCTGACCTTTTCTAACATAATGTTTCTCTCAGTGGCTTATGTTTTATATAAAAGGTTTGTCAGACACCAGAAATGAATTGCATTTTTTAGCATAAAACTATATCCATCATAATGATTTTATCAGAGGGTAAAAGAAGATGGTGTTAAACACTTTTAATGTGTGTGGATTTTACTGATTGATCCTTTAACTTTATTTCCAGTTTTACCATCTTTGTTTTCGTGCTGTAAACGTTTGTATAGAGTAAAGGAAAAGTTACTCACTGTTTGTTTTCTCCCTGCTGAACAAAGTAAGAAGGGACATCTGAGTAATACTATGTCTGGTCTAACATATGATTTGAATAAACAAAGATAGATTCACTCATGCTGGTAAAAGACAGCAAATTACATTTCCTTGTGCTAGCTGGCTTATTGTCACCAAGGTCAGGAGAAAGTAGCTTTTATTAAGAACTTTTTATGAAGAAAATACCATAAATGTGTGCTGATAAAATTAATTTAATAACATTGTTGACAACTTTTTTTATTATTGGGGCTGTGATACAGTTTCTTGCAACATGTTGGGTGCAGAAAGGAACATTGATCGTGGCTCAAATACTGAGATACTGTAAATTGAGAGTTAAAGTGGCCAGTAGGTCAAGGCCACTTGTCCAGTTTTGGGCTCCCCAGTTCAAGAGGGACAGGGGACTGCTGGAGAGTGTCCAGCATAGGACAACTAAGATGATTGAGCGATTGGAGCATTTCCCTTATGAGGAAAGGCTGAGAGAGCTGGGACTCTTTAGCTTGGAGAAGAGAAAGCTGAGAGGAGACCTTATTACTGCGTACAAGTATCTAAAGGGTGGGTTGAAGGAGGATGGAGCCAGACTCTTTTCAGTGGTTCCCAATGACAGGACGAGGGGCAATGGGCACAAGTTGGAACATAGGAAGTTCTGTTTAAATACACGGAAAAACTTCTTTACAGTTAAGGTGACAGAGCACTGGAACAGGCTGCCCAGGGAGGTTGTGGAGTGCCCTTCTCTGGAGATTTTCAAGACCCGCCTGGATGCAGTCCTGAGTAATGTGCTCTAGGCAATCCTGCTTTGGCAGGGGAGTTGGACTAGATGATCTCTAGAGGTCCCTTCCAACTCTGAAAATTCCATGATTCCGTGAAAGAAGGATATACAAGATTAAAACTCTGAGACGTTTTTAATAAAGTTTCACAGACTCCTTTTATTTTTTATTAGCAGAGGAAAGCAATTCGTTTTTCATTCAGTTAAAAGATACAGAAAATAACTATATCTTTGCACGCAAAAGTGCTGCTTATTCTGGGGAGATCTGTTGAGGTGTTTTTTAAGGTTGGTGCTTTTTTTCCCACCTTTCTCTCTTTACATTGCAGTTAATCTCTGGAATAAGCAAATGAGGGCTTGTCAGCATAAGAAATTAGATTACGCTTTTTGTTTAAGTGTATGATTTTAAAAACAGTCTGGTGAAGTGCAAGCCTGGTTATGCCTTTTTTTAGAATAATAGGAATGATAAGGACCTTTTTCAGAAATATATCTGTTTTTAACATCTCTGTGAAACCAACCAACCAACCAAACCCAAATTCAGAAGCATCTACCAAAAAAAGGATTTTATACATGATTGGAAAAACCTAGAGTCTAACCAAATACTTGGGGAGGGATGAGAGGGGTGGTTACAAATGTCCGAGTAGTTACATGATTACCTGAAACTGTATACTGTATTTAGAGTCATGTCCTCATGTCTTTTGCCAGCAGGTACAGAGGAATAGGTTTCTGTATGTATTTGACAAGGTGTGAGTCAGAAGAATTTCTGGTGTCTGTTTTCCTTAGTAAGAAGAGAAATAAAATTGTAGGACAAGTATCTTTGGGTGTGTTTTGCATGTGACACAGGTTACATCCATTTTTGATTTGCACAAAAAAAGACATTTTAAATATTTAACTACTAAAGTCAAGTCATGGATTTACCCCCTCCTCCCCCACCCCAGTCATATGTTCTTTGATAGCAAGAATCATAACCGGCTGCAGAAGAGGTCACAGTTTACTAGGTAATCTAGTTGGCTCTTACTAAGCAAGACAAATCTACTTTTTACTGTTATTGGTGATGACATTGGTCAATTCTGCTAAAATGAATATATCCAGGCATGTTCTTAAGCTGAAATGCCAGTTTCATCCAATCCAGGAAAGGTCATACTCTCTATGCTTAATGGCTGAGTGAGTCTACACCACCTGTGTGTAACTGAGCCTGTATTTAAATGGTTTGTGTCTTGTACAAAGAATTGGGTTTTCCTTGTGACTAAAAGAAACTCACTATTCCAATTTTTTATAGTCATCTTAATTTCTTCTTAATAAAGTTGTTGGTTTCTTTAAAAAAAAAAAAATAACAGGAAGAAAGGTTTTGTGGTAAGCCTGTAATTGAAATGCCGGAACTCTCTGGCAGAACGAAGGAATTGAATATATAAAATTACTGTGTGATGAGTCATATCATCTGTAGACAATGGCTATATCTAAAGTGTAGGATCAAGCACCTTCTAGGTTCAATTTTCATATGTATGTCCTGGTCACTTTTGGGCTTCTATGGGGGAAAACCAATGGAGCACCCAAGCTACAAGAGAACTATATTGCCATCTAGATAAGTTCCTGATCTGGTAATCAGAGTAAGAGGACTGTAGGGAGCATCAGGGGAACACGCTTGCTTCAGACAAGCAAAGTATGTATGTTTTGGTTTTGCTAATGTGTAATGGGATTATCTTATTTTAGCTGTCTTTGGTTTTCCCATTTAGTTTAGAAGTTACTTAAAAGCATAATAGTTTTGTCTCTAAGTGATTGCAGTACATCTACCGCAATATAATCCTGGACTTTGTTGGAGTCCTTCTAACACTACTGTCACAGAAATGATTGCATTTTTACATAGATGTAAACTTGATTCACACTTACATTGCAAATTTAAAAGCTGTGGTACTGTACCTCGTACTTTAAGCATTATTGCCTATGTATTTTCTTCTAGCATTGAGAAAACTAGCAGAATTTGTGTTCTGTTTTTCTTTCAAATTGTCATCTTTTAAATTCATCAGAATCGTGGTTTAATAATGTTTTTAAGCTGTCTTTAAGAACAGTGTCCTAGAGGCCTAAAGTTTCCAACAGAAAGCCTAAAACTAAAAGAATAAGAGGTAGTATAGAGCTGGCCAACTTGATTTGACTTGCAAGTATACATGGAAATGTCGATTATATTGGTTGCAAAGGTCATAAAATTGCATTCTCAGGAAAAAAGAGAAATTGTTATTGTCAGCTTGTTAAGTTCTGCATTATTCTGTTTTTTGTCTCATGGAATTTACTTTTAACATGCATACTAGTTCCACTGAAAATGTTCATTTGCATAATTTGCATAGAGCTGCCCTAACACAAAAAAGAAAAGGCAAATCGTCTTTGTTTAAAGTTGGCAACAATTATGTAGGCATCTTTTTTCACTAGAAAAAATACATGAATGTTATAACTCTTAGTTTTACTCAATTCAGGATAGTAGTAAACTGTGTCTTTGATAAAGCTGTGGTTTGTGCATGAAGCAAGCGGAGCCTGTTGTGAAAAATAAGTAGATTGATGGTTGGCTATCTTAGCCAACTTTGCTCGTTGTTGTAAAGGTATTTAGCAATGCCTTCCCACAGCATGCATTTCAAAAAAAAAATGATTGCTTCACTCTGTTCTGTAGGTAGTCTATGTCTGTCTGTTGTAGGAGAATTAATTATTCTTCATAGGACAGTGCACTTCACCTGGAAACAATTCTGCTGAATCATTAGTCCTCACTTATTAGCTGAGGGGTTCCTTTTTCTGTTTCAGCGTTGTGGGGGTTTCCCCTCTTTGGGCTTTTTGGAGATTTAAATAATACTTAAGAGCTAGTGGCAGAAAGGTCATAAAAACTCTGATTTTGTGTTTACTTTGGATAGGCAGTCTTTTATAGCTCTTCTGTGCTGAGCTTCACTGCCATTAAGGGGAGGAATGAATCACTACTGTAGATTTAAAACTTTCTTTTTAATATCTCTTTTATAAAATTGTCTTTTATCTTGTTTTTAAGGATTTGGAGAGTAAGGAAGAGTTGTAAGATAGAATTACTTTTGCATTTTAAAAAGGCCAATTTTCTTAAATCTTCAGGAGCGTACATTCAGTCTTCTAATGTACGTTTCGATTGCATTTGATTTCAAAGCATGCTATTTGTCATGTATAATGACAGTATTTGGGTAATACAGCAGGAAAATAAAGAGAAGGGGATTAAAGGAGTAATTTATGTACAGCGTTCCATATCTCTTCTATAATTCATTCAAGCACACAATCAAGGCAAGTTCCTCCTGATATTTTTTTTTTTTTCCCCTCCAGGATGAACCAGGAAAGTGTGTCTTAAGTGCTAGTTTTGAATAGTTTGCTCTGCTGTGTTTAGTTTGATTTCCAAAGGCTGCTATATTCAACCTGTCTTTGTTCCCTGGTAGTGTCTGAAAACAACTTTTTGATAGGAAATTTGAAAGCGAATTCCAAAAAGATTTCATGAAAATACTTGAGTGGAAAACATGTGTTTGTGTGACTGATGATGTAGCGTGCACTCAGCATGAAATTCATGGAGGGAGGAGATCTTCTCATTTCTCTTACTGCAGAAAGGCTCTCACTAGAGCTAACCATGCATAAAAGAAGATAAAACACTGGGAAGCTGAGCTTGACACATTTGCAGAACAGATTATTTTTCTGTGTTCGAGTAAACACATAAGCTAATGGCTTTTCGCCATATTTGTGTGTATCAGAGAAAACTTTATATTAATGAAACCTAGTCACTTGCATATGTAAATATCAGAATTGATTTTTGTTGTTCAGAAAAACAGGCCTCTCCATTCTGCTTACATTTCACAACTAGTATTTACTAACACTATGGTAGTAAAATCTAGCTGCTAGTAAAATCTGCTGGTTTTGTTATGTTCAATGGTTGATCTGATTTTCTGTCTTGCTTTTCTGTCTGGTCAGGTTTGGATTATAGTCATTACAATTGCACACAGTTGCTGAGACAGTACTTGACTAGTAAAAGACAGTTTTTATTATAAACTTCTTTCAGTAGAATGAAATCCATATTGCTACACAAAACCCAGATACGTTAAGATGAAGGTCTAGTGTAGTAATACAGAGGAGATGATAGCAGATATCCTCTATGGCCCAGTCAAGTTACTCAACACATGGTTTTAGTGGGATATTACCTGCATCCCAGTACACCTGCCAATGCCTGAGTGTTTTGCATTATTGAAACCTGTTGAATTGTTTAATGTGTAGTAAATGGCAAAAACAGTAGTTATATAAATTTTATCACTTCTGAAAATAAGCCACTGATTCACTTTGTTTTAGCTGTTTCCTTTCTTTAAACAGAATTTAGAAGCCTGCAGATTGAAAATTTGCAAAATATCATTGTTCTATTTTGGCCCACAACTAAAGTTTAAGGGTATGATCTAGAGTTTATTGAGGGCAAGGAAGTGCTCCACTGAGTGTGGGTTTTTAGTTGGATTAAGTGACCATATGCATTTATTCTAGATTGTGACTTGACTTTTTCAAAAGTCAAGAATTATGTTGGTTTATGTAAAGAACTCAAAAATTTTAGCATATGAATCTATTTTGTTTGAAAAAAGTTATAAATATTTAAGGCCTATTTTCCCTTCCCTTTGACTGTATTATCAAGACAGACAGTGAAAATATGTTTAACAAACAGTAGAATTCTCAATTGGATCAGGTAAAAACCTAAGATTGTCATAATGTATTTTTTACATAGGCTCTATGGGATAATATGCAAGAGCGATGTTTGGGAAAGGTTTTTGCTTTGTAATAGCTGCATGTATATCAAGAAACTCCATAGCAAACCAAATTTTAACTACATTGTTTTTGTTGCTATGGAAATTAGGACTGCATATATTTTTTGTGTAGCTTATATAAAGGAGGTGTCTGGTGTCTTGGTCCAAGTATGGTTTACTGATTTGCAGAAATCAGTTTTGTGTTAGGACTGGTTTAAGATTTTTTTTTCTCTCATTCTAATATTGAGTAATCTCTTCATAGATGTAGTGTAGTTTGAGTACTCAAAAATGAGAAGTTATTTTACGTTTATCAGTTTATAACCATATATAAATGTCAATTTATTTTTATATATGACGATGCAACAAGATACCAGTTCAAACAGTTCTGTTCCGTTGTTTGCACTGCTTGAGAGTTGGTGTCCATATGTTAACATGCAATTCAGTTTGTAGCTGTGTCAATAATTTCTCCAAGTCTGTGTCTCCAAATATATATTAAAAAAAAAGCCCTCAACCCCATCCATTGAAATTGTTATTTATCATTGACTTAAGTCTTAATTATTTTCCTGGAATATAATTGTTATTTACAGTAATCAAATATTTCTCTTCTAGCTGTTGCATCAGTAAGTAACCCAGGAAATTACACTTCACTTTCTGATTTGTCTTTCCTATTACAGGCAAGCTCAAATCTCTTGCTTCCTGCGCCATCATCGCTGTCACCACACTCCAAGCTAAGACTGCCAGGCACTCTGAGCACTCCACTGAATCCTCTGTATTCTTTCACTACTAAAAGTGGTAAGTTTCTTTCTTCATGTCTTCACACTCTGTAGGGAATGGCTAATAACTTCCATGACAATTTTTTTTCTGCCTTTATAGATTTTGCTGTGCTCTTTCAGGGAGTGTCCTGGTTGTTATATGTGATATTGTTTATAAAGTGCAGTGCGATACAGTCCAATACTGGTATATGTTCACTTGTAATGCTTTTTTTTCTTTAAGCTGCACACTTATTTATTAGTGCTGTAAGTTCCTAGAACAGTATGAGATTACCAGCTTTTCTTAATTTAATATTTTGATAATATTTAATACTTACTTCAGTATCTTAAATAGACACTGAAAAACAACAAAATCATATTTTTAAAAGCATATGTGTTGATATAAGAAAATAGTAATAAGAAAAGCAGTTTACTTAAGAACTGTAGTGCTCAGTAGTGTATTTGCAGTTGTGTTTAATCTGGTTTCAGGGGGTTGTTTCTAAAGACATTTTGTATTCAAAGATTTTTGAGAAAAAGGTAAGCAATGAAATGCATTTTTGTGATACTTACTTTGCTAATAATATCTGTTGCATTGCTAATCATACTATTTAATAATAAAATTGATAATTCCTTGCCTCTTTGTCTTTTTTGGGCACCTATAAAATAAGACAGAAAATTGGAACTTTCGTTTTGAAGTGGGTTTGTTTGTATCCTTGAGAAGAGTAAAAAGAAGTCCAGGGGGAGGGTGGAATATACAATGAACTAAAAACAGGTAATAGAGATTTAAAGTGTAGATGGTAAAGATAGGAATAGTCTCTGTAATTATATAGAATTGTCTCCTAAAGGCAATTTTCTTTGCAAAGCAAGTTGATTACTTTTCTGAGTAGCAGTGGAAAGAGTCCTTAGCATGATCTAAAAGATTGATCACTAGTCTCAGAATCACCCTTAGTTATTAATTCACAATGCAAATGGCCATACATCGATTAACTTCTGTATTTCCGTTTTTCTACCTTAACAAAAGAGCTTAGAGCCATAATAATATTCATCTGTTGCACAGCAGATGCTTATTGTTTCCAGAGTGTGTAAGTCTTACAGAAACAGAATACATGTGCTGTCTTACATATTGTGAATATTTAAACTAAGTGGACTAACCCTTTAAAGAACATTAACACATACTCTAAGTTGTTTTAAATGGCTGTACCTAATATTGCTCAAACCAGTGCATTTTATTCTCTTGAATTTTACTTTATGAAGAAGCATAGATAAATGTGTTGATGGAGACTTCTTAAATAGCATGAACAAACATAGGTATATGTTACAGCTGTTTATGTGTGCTCCCAATGTAGTTGTTTCCAAAACCGACTAATACTTCAAGACAATCACCAGGTATGGGTTATTATTTATGCCAGGGAAGTATAGTAAAAAAGAGGTACGTTTTAATGGCCTTTCAGCAGTCAATGAAAGCAATGAGAAAGTGAAGATTGTTAGGGGGGAAAGACCATAAAAATGCTAGCGGACCACAATTGAAATTTATTTTCCTGTAAGAAAAAACCTTAAAATGCTACTTCTCTGTCATTTTGGGGGCCTCCAAGTTGTTCTACTGTGGTGGAGTTGTTTTCAGTGAGACGTATGAGAAAGATTTACTCATCTATTTCATCTTTCCCCATTGGTTATAAAGTGTAAAGACAGGTGCTTGTGTTCATACTGTCAGTTTAATTTTACTTTTGAATAATAGAAAATCTGTACTTAAACAGATCTATTCATTTATGGATTGTGCTGGAAGCAGAAAACCTGTGGGTTTTTTTCTGTATAGGTTTCATATACATTATATATATGCTTTTCTGTACTTACATTATTGGGATCTTGCATTGTTAACAGCTGCCTGTAATACAGAGATCCTTCATTTTTGTCCAGTATTATTTACGTATTCTTGAGGGTTATATTGGCAGTTATTCAGTCTTCTTATTCTCACACTTTCTTGTCACCTTTTGCTGTGTATTAGTGCTTCTTAAAGCAAAATGCAGAATTCCCATTACAGTGAAGACCCTACAGGCAGCATGTGTAAAGCTCTGTAAGCAATCTTTTTAACCATGTAACTTGTGTATGTGCATGCTGTATTAACTTGTTAAGGTTGCAGCTGATGTCTTGTGATATAGGCAGTGTAGTAGCCTGGATGCATGCAGCACTTTCTTCTTTCAACAAGACAATTTAATTATCTAGGTCTTGGCGTTAGGTTGAAACAGTGGAAAAACTGGGTATCCACCTTTGTAATTTATGGGCAGTAGCAGTAATACTGCAGATCTCTCCTGACTTTTAAATCTTTTTGTATCCGGATAAATTTGCAGAAATAGCTGTAAGGGATTTCATAATACTTCAAATAAAAGTAATATTCACTACTACCATTTAAAAAATGCCTGTTCATTTTAGCAGATGGGTTCTTTATACTCTCAAACATATAATATGTTTTGGCTTTTCTTCAAGTGCGTACTTTCACATGTATATAGGCTTCCATGAAGCCCCAGTCCATGTTCTGTTATTTACCTTGCTCACTTCCCTCAAGATCAGTTTTCGCATGGTCACTGAGGTAGGACTTTGTCTCCAACCAGTTCTGCCTTATTCATTATTAGCATTCTCAGGGATGCAAGCCCCCTTTTTCAGCCTGTCCAGAATCTGCATCTAAAAGTTGTCCCCAGCACGTTCCACAAGTCTGAATTACTTGTAGCCTGTGTTTTTATCTCTCTAGGAGATATTGAGGTGGTTAAAAACCTCCATGAGAGTCAGGGCCTGTGATTGTGAGACTTCTTGCTCTGTTTAAAGAAAGCTTTATCCACTTCCTCTTCTTGATCATGCAGTCTGTAGCAGGTGCCCCCCACAATGTCCATATTTTTGGCCTGTCTTCCAATTCTGACCCATCTGCTCTTGACAAACCTGTCACCTGCTCTGTAGTTCTGTGCATTTCAGCCAGTACTCCGTTCCCTACAGCACTCTCCATTGTCTTCCCTATCAGCACTTCCTAAAGAGCCTGTGTCCACAGGCTCTCACAACACTCCAGTCAAACAGTAAGAAACACAAAATTATAAATATTTTATGTGAAGGAAAAATTCATGAAACACTGAAAATATGGGTCGATGCCATTTATCATTCTAATATAGCCCTTTCCCTCAGCAACACTATTTTGTGAAAGCAAACTTGGGCTACTGGGAAACTACTTGGGTTCATGCATCCTTGAATATTTCATAGTGTGATGGCAAAGATACCCCTTCTTATTTCAGTCTTCCCTCCATTCTATAATGTTTGAGAGACATATGTTGAGAAACCCTTTCTGATTATTTAATTAATTTTTTAAAAAGATGAGTGGTTATCTTTATGAAGTGACTCCATATAAAATGAAACAATCTGCTAGGATTGTTTTTTTGCATGCCCAGCTGCTGTAACTTCTAATTGTAAGCTAGTATATTTCCATATCAGATCCTTCCTTGTCTCCTTAAAGGGTTTGTTCAGTTAAGTTTTTTTTTATCCCTGAACTTGGGTCTTACATGTGATGCTTAGATATCCTAACTTACTTTGTTCTATATTAAATAATTTCTTGTGTAATTGTCTAATAGAGTGCTTCAGCACCTTTATCAAGCACAGAATGTTCTTTGTGAGATGAGTAAAGACAAGATCACAGTATCATGAAGGTGGGAAGGCACCTCTGGAAACCATGTAGCCCAACCCTCCTGCTCAAAGCAGGTTCACCTAGAGCAGGGTGCTCAGGACCGTGTCCAGTTGGGTTTTGAATATATCTAAGGATGGAGACTCCACAGTGTCTCTGGACAACCTATTACAATGCTTGACTGTTCTCACAGTAAAGGGGTTCTTTCTTATGTTTAAATGGTATTTTGTGTATTTCAGTCTGCATTGGTGCTTGGGATGCATGTAATCCCCGAATGCAGGACTTTGCATTTCCATTTAATTGAACTTTGTGAGATTCTTGTTGGCCTATTTCTGCAACCTGTCAAGGTCCCTCTGAATGGTGGCACATCCCTCTGGTGTATCAGTCAATACTCCCAGTTTTTTATCATCTGCAAACTCGCTGAGGGTGCACTCAGTCCCATCATCCAGGTCATTAATGGAGATGTTAAACAGTGTGGGCCCCAGTATCGCCCCCTGGAGCGCACCACTAGTGACTGGTCTCCAATTAGATTTCACGCAAGTTGTTGCAAATGTCTGATCCCTACAGCTCAGCCAATTTTCAGTCCTCTGTGCTGTCTGCTTACACAGTCCGGACTTCATCAGTTTGTCTATGGAATGTTATGGGAGAGTGTTGAAAGCCTTGCTAAATTCAAGGTTAACATCTACTGCTTTCCCATCAATGCTATAGAGTGCTGTGAAAGAGATATATTTAAAGTTTTGTCAAGAGTATAGTTAGAATTACTAGAAAAAAGTAATGAATATTGACAAATAGTAATTAACGAAGTAAGTACCACAAAGCAGATGATGAACTTGTTTCTTATGCATTATAAAGCACTTCATTAGAGAGATTTCTTAAAATTTAACAAAATTAATTTAAATTTAAGAAAACATGTGTTGTGTGCCTTCCTCTCACAAAGTTTGTGTTAAGTTTGAGAGGAAGGCATGGAACTTAGGCTTTTTTACTGTCCCTCCTGATAGCCTATCAGTTGGAATTTTTTGTCAGGAGTGTAACTCATTTTGCCATATGAGGGTTTTTTTTTGTCTGCCTCAGTAAAGCTGCAGCTGTGTTGATAGCTATTTCAAAGGTTTGAAGATTGCTAGCTGTGTGTCTTTGGAGAAAGGCATCCCCTTTGAGTTGGTCCTATTTTTCACTCTACTCAAATTTCTCCACGTTGTATATATAGCAGATTACTTTATTCTTACTTGATTATTGTGTAGTACACTTTAGGGAATCTGTTCCTAAAAGTATGTAATTTTTAAGCTTGCTGAACTTTTTAATTCTTTTTTATATTTTTTTGTTCTAAGACCTGTCTTTGATAGTCAGAATTGAGGTTTTACCTTCCTTGTGCTGTATAGCTCTGCTTAGGTTCATGCTTCAGTGCTAATTTTATCATACGCATTTTGCAGTGCTACTCTGCAGCACTGCACTGTAGCATTATCCAGGACTTAGGCATTCCTATCTTTTCCTTATATTCTCATCTTTGTACCTCCTTCCAGGATAACCCATTTCCTAGCTGTTATTTTTTAAACAAAGAAGGAGGCAGCAAAAGCTCCAGCTTTCAGTTACCCATTCTCTGAGAGACATTAAAATCCCTTCTGGTTTTGTTTGCCTTCCCTCTTTAAGATTGTGAGCATCTTTGGACAGTGAAATCACCCTCTGATACTCTCAGACACTGTTTTGCAGATCCATGGCATGCCATGAAAGAAATGGCTTGTATTTTTAGGCTTTAAAACTACTCTTCAGTAACTCCCACTTTGTTCAGGGCATGTTTTCTAAAATATTTTTTAGGTTTCAAGTCATTGTAATTAGCAGTGACCCGAATTGTTAACTACGTGGGAGACTGAAGCTCAACTATAAATACTGCACAGATCTTTTCACTAAAATTTTGACTTCAGTAAAACCAGTTAATTAAACTTGCTCTTAAAAATTAATTACGTATGTGCTAGAAACGTGATGGTTCTTGCATCTTTAAAAAATCTCAAAAACAAAAAACACAACGCTTTGGCAGGGTTGAGGACAATTAGAAATTTTCTCTCCATTAACACAACTGACAGTCAACGTTATTTTCTACCTATATAAAGTGAAAGCTTCAAAGCACTCTTTTTCACTCTCTGAAGACACTAACAAAACTTGACTTTGCATTTATGTCCTCTGTTATATTTGATAGACTATTTAAAACTTTTTTCACTCTCAAGCAAACAGTAAAATAGGTTTCTACATCAAAGATATCGAAAATATTTATGCGTGAACTAAATGCTCTTAAATTACTGTTTTGATTCTTGTTTTTTAGAAGCAGAAAAAGGAGGTACATCAAGTAGCAAAATTCACATTTTTGCAGAGATACTGCAGAAACACTGTCAAAAGTCACGTCCTCATATATATGTTGGTATCATTGATTACTTTTTTCAATATTTCATACTTTCTCCCCACGTCTCTAACATCTGTCTTCAGTACTACCACAGTCCTGGAGAACTTTAATGTTTTTGTTTGGTTGTTTGCGGGGTATTTGTCTTGCTTCTGACATAATTTTGTGCCACTCAAGGAAGAATGTATGTAGAAAGGTAGTTCAGTGTGGCCTTACTCTTTTCATGTCTTATTAAGAAACTGTTAGGGGAAAAAAGATTCATGCAAATTATCATTGAAAATGTATCAAATTAACAATTGAGTTCAGTTTTCCTGAATAGCTTAGTTTTCTAATTTGAGAATAAGCAGTAATAAAATATCCTGAAGAGATGTTAAAAAAGATGACATAGTATATATTAATTGAAGGCTGCATGCATGTGTGCTGTATGGTCCAAGAATAACATGAAATACAGTATTTGCAGTATATCTCTCGCTGTGTTTGGATACAGGTTGGTGGCATTTTCAAAGATGACTGAAAGAACTGATTGACAGACAGAACATGACTAAGAGAAAGGATGCGGTACAGCCAGCAGTGTTGCCGGCTTTCCCACACCACTGTGGTGAAATTAGATAATCCTGACCTTGGGGGACCATTTTTGTTTAGTGGGAGTGCCAGTAGGAGCACCAGTTGGAGAAATCTGTTTGCTGCCATCCAGTCCATGCAGGCAAATTGAATGGCATAAAGATCACTGAATACCTACGTTATTTACTTTTGTTATCCTAACATATTACTGTAAATGCTGCATTTTATCTAATTTTAAAATAGGAGTGGAATCTCCTCGTATTCATTTTTAAAGAGAAATAGCTTGAGTAAAAGACTTGTGTAAAACGCTTCTTGTGGAGAAGATAAAGATAAGAAAAGAACTCTCAATTTTGTCTTGAAAGAGCCTGGATATATCCATTCCCTGTTAAACTGTAATGTGTGTTGCCTCATTAGCTCACCCAACAGCTTCATTTAGATTTGCTGTTACAGGGAAAGCAATTAAGCCTGCAGGGCTGCACAGATCAGAGCTATGGAAATTTGCCATAATGCCTAAGTTACTTTGAGAGATTTCTTTTTAGCCCCACATCTTCTTAAAATTGGGGCAGGAGCATATTGTGGCAAAGAGTACCAAAGACATACCTAAAAGTAGCTCAGTACCCACGCTATTAGTTGAAAGTGGTTTGAGTGTAATACAAGCTGCTAGGAGGAATAGGTGGTGATGGAAACTAATTTTCATTACTTTTATGTATGAGAAGGCTTACAAAAGGGAAGTAGGTAATGTTTAACAAACTCACAAAGAAAGTCTCTCAAAGTCAGTAGTAGCGATGAGTATGCTGGGCTTTTTTTTGTGATATTAATTAAGAAAACAATGAAGTGACATTGAAGCCTGTGCAAAAGGATTTTAGTAGTTTTTTATTTTCTCCTATTAACCTTTACATTCATTACAAGGCTTTATTTTAACTATAAAGCACTGCATAGTCCCAGAGAAATTATGATAATGGATTGTTTTATATCCAATTACCAGAATTTCCCTTTATTTTTCAAAAGAGAGTTAGAGAACCGAGTAGAGACAAAGTACCAGCTAAACACCACAGAACAGATATTCAGCAAGTGTGAGCTGACTTAACTACACTGAAGTTAGGTTAAAATATTTTTACCAAAAGCAGAAGAACATTAGGTCTAAAATGGTTTTTATATATGTCTGTGTATTAATTTGAATGGGAACTCCCCTGGGGAAAATGATCATTCATTTTAAGGTATTTATGTCTCTCACTTTTACTTAAGGGAAAAGTATAAGAGAGAAGGGAAAAAGAAAATAAAACTACTTTTTATTATTATTATTTTCTTATAGCGGAGTGGAAGAACTGTAAAATTCAATTTAAAAATATTTTTCTCAAAGTTAATTTTCTTTTAAAACAACAGAAACATCCATCACAAGATTTTTTTTTTTTTTATGCCTCTCTGGTTCTTTTATAATCTATTTTGCTATACTATTTACATTTGGAAGGGAAGGCACTTGAATATTGTGTCTCAGTTTCTTCAGTGCAAATAGAGTACAAAGGCTCGGTTGTCACCTGTGGCGAACTTTGCTGTGTACTTCCCTGTCTTATTCCTTCTGCTCAGTCACTAGAGCCGCCTCTGGGATGCTCCACCTTGCAGCTGACTTTGGCAGCAGATAAAAATTAAGAGTACCAGGACACAGCCGTGCCCTCACCATGGCTTACAGGCAGCTCAGGCGATTCTGTAGGGGAAAGAACCTCCTCAGAACTCTGTGGCTGTACTGTACCACCAACATCAGTTACCAGTGTTTTGGCTCAAGACACGAATACAGGACCTTGTTTTAAAGTAGAAGAGCTGAGTGTTTACAGTTATAAAATGAATAGTAAAAATGAATTTTTAATTTTAAAACAAAAGGTGTATAAATAGATTCATCTAACCACAAAAATGTTCCAACAGAATAGTAAAGACATAGAGACAAAACCATTAACATTAATGACAATCTAGTTCTTCCATTTTAAAAGGTTGGTTATCCAGTTTCCTCTATCTGATTGATAAGATGTTATAAATGTCAAAAGAGTTTGTATTTTCGAGTTAAACTTGCTAGAATTGTTTATACTGACATCAAAGATACACATGTTCCTTTATTATATGTTCTTTTTCATGTTTCTTCTAGGCAAGTTAATTAAAATATTTCACTAAAAATTATACTAAATACAGAGCACAATAACAGCAATCTTTGAAGATTCCAAAAACTTTATCAAAAGAACACCATTTATATTTACTTGAAATTGGTGTATGTTAGGGTAATTACTGCTGTGCCTTCAGGGTAAAGGAAGTACTCTCAGCCAAATTATACAAGGGTGTGGATTAAATGAAGCATTACTTTCTGTTTGGCAGCAGTGGATATAGATTGCAAAATCAGGGTGTGACGTAGTACTGTGGAAAGACTCTGCCAAGAGTGATTTGGCCTGAGTGTGCCCTTACTTTCTCAATTATGTGGATCCTAAAACAAGCTAATCTAATTAATTCCTAAGTAGAGAGGTCCTGTTAACTGTTTTCAGTCTGAGCTTGTCTGTACTTTCAGATAGACCTTGTCTGTAATTTTTGAGCTATTGAGCTGCAAGACAGCAAGCGTTGACAAAGAGCATGCTTAAATGCAATTCTAGCTGGTTTCAGAGATGGAAACAGTTCTTCTGCCCAAGAACTGTGCAGTAAAGTATCAATTCTCTATCCAGCAGAAAGTTCAGGTCACCAAGGATGCTGTCTGTACAGCAGCAATAAGCATGAGTGAATAACGTGAGCAAATTGATCCCTCCTTGTTTTGCTCCAATCCTTCTGTCCCTATCATTTCCAGAGGAGCTGGGAGGACTGTGCAAAAAGACCCAGTAGCAGCCATGGTGTGCAGGAGGGAGGCATCTCCCTCTCCCAAGAGGAGACCTAGGTCCTTTGACTTCATACCTGGTTTTGACAAGTGAGCAAAAACCAAGTAGATTAAAAAAAAAAAAAAATCTGTATTTTTAAGATATGTTATCCATCCTTTTTTGTTATACATACATACTTTTTCAACTATTTAAAAAACCCTTTGCTAATTTTGTAGATAGATTTTTATCTGTGTGAAACAACTAAACTTTCATGGATTCATATGGAGCTGCTGTTACCCTTGTTGCTAAAGCACCAAGTTCAGTGAGAGCAAGCTTCCCATACATGATTCATTCTACTAATATAACACCTTTTAAATTACCTTTGGGTATCTGCGGTCCATATGTTCTGCAATAGACTCTGGTACCAATGTAGCTTGCTACTGATCATGCTGGTCCTGTAGAAACTAATGACAGAGGATGGCGGCTTGGGAAAGCATTAAGAAAGCTGAAGGCATGTACAGAGAAGTGAAGGCCTCTATGGGTGTGTAACTTACGCATTGCTATTGTCACACAACCTAGTGACTTGGTATTATTTACAGATCTGGCCTCAATGTGCTGCTTTGATCCAGATGAAATGAGAGCTTCACTGGAGCCTTCCTTCTCACTGTTAGCTTGCTTTCTTGCTCACTGGAGGTCGTAAGGAACAGTGACTCATTGCTTGATGGCTTCAAATGCAGCAGTAGAATTGCCTTACAAATTTTTGAGGAGTAGAGTTTTATTTGGGTGTTTTCTGCAACCTTATGGCACGCTCCAGTGAAGGAACAGATTGCACAGGTTCCTTCCTTATCTTTTCCCCTCACAAGTAGGGCTCGGTCTCTTCAGTTTTCACTTCCTCATCCAGAGAAAAGAGATCTGAATGACACATAGCCAAATTAAAAAAAAATAAATAAATCTTGAGGCTTGCCTGCTCGCTTGACCCCAGGCTTTACTCTGGCATGTCAGGCAGTCCTTCTGCAGAAGACTCTTACTCAGACTGTATAATAGATAGTATTTGAAACTGTATATCTTATTTGAAGATTGATTCCAGCATATCGCATCCCCATATGCTTCTAGATATCACATCCCCTTTTCCTATCATGTCAGTATCTCCTGTTTTAAATAGAGGGCCACCCTCTCTACTTCAGCTGTCTATGCTAGCTTATGTTGCCTCATTGATTGCTTGTTTGTTTTCCAGATTAGCTGAAGGGTGTTGCAGTGACATATGTTGATACAGGTCTTTCTGGAATCCATTCAGACACTGACTGGTCAAAGGAAGCAGACTGCTGCAGCTAATATGCCAAAGAATGAAATATAGACAATTGGAGCTTACTTAATAATATATGTTGAGCATCTTTTGGTGTGATAAATTACCTAGTAGCAGAAAATGTTCTGAGAATTCTTTCACCAAACCTCTGGTTGTCACTATCCACCAGTAGAGCATAAGAAGTGATTCCCCTAGCTTTTTTTTTTTTTTTTTCCTAGCAAGAACTGTAACTGCTACGATTCACTTTATAAGATGTCATATTTTCTACTATTTTCAGGTGAAGATCATAAATAGGCTCTGTTTTCCTGCTTCTTGCCTCTTTGAATTTTCATTTTTGGATAACCATATTTAAACAGAGTTCACCTCTCTAATAAAAAAGGATGGTCTTGTCCTTGAAGTTTGGGGTTTTTTTAGGCTGTCTTGATTCAGAGACAGTATCAGTGATGTCTGTCACCTCCTCTACCTACTCAGGAGAATCTGTTGTAACAGAGTTCTTCATAACTTCTGTGTGGTGCACATTCCTAGTTGAAGAACTTCTCTTGTGAGCCAGGTACAAGCTCAAACTGAGTTGGTATTTATCTCCTTTAAGGCCTCTAAGTCACACTCTCGTAATTTTTCGTTTTGGAAATTCAGAACTTGGGTTTTGAACTATATATTGATTAATTAGTAGTAACTCTTTATCTTTTGTGTCCAGCAGTTCAATCTAACAATATGTTCAGCCCAAATATGTTTGCTTCAGATTTGACTGCTTCTGTATAAAAAGCAGAACAAACAGGAGAAGAAAGATAATTGTGCTACTGTTATTGGAAAATCTGGAGTGCAGTGGCCACTTAATATACATCTGCAGTACACCATATGTACCTTGATAACAGTGTTTTATTGGAAAGTTGATTTCCTTGTGCTAAAGAGTATAAAGGACAGTTCCATCTTTTTTTTTTTTTTGACTACTTGTACATGTAAAGGATCTTCAGCAATTGAAATTGTGGTTTGAATTAAGAATCTTCCTGCAAATCAGCTTTTCTTACCAAAACAAATTATTTTCAGAGTAAGTTCCAGGAATCCCACAAAGAGAACAGGGTGTGTCCAGGGTTGTCTGTATCACCAGTGCTTGAGTTAATAATTTGGCACGTGCAAATATTCAAAAACCATCTAGGAAGATTTAACAAACAACTGTGTGCTTTTATGTGAACAAGGCTATTAAGGCATGTGCTTTGAGAGTCTCAAACTCCTAGAGTGTTACTAGTCACTTTTCTTTGTTTTGTACAGTTGTTTGGTCCTTTAGAAGAAACAAATGTTTGTGTAGCAATTAGCAATTAAGTCAGTTTTAAAGAAACCTAGATACCTTTCACAATGCATAATGTATAGAAATGGGTTACTTTCATAATAAGCTATGGAGAAGAATTTCCTGTCCTTGAATATTCAGACCTCAATAATGCCCTTTCACTTACTGCTGAGTATGAAAACTTTGCAGTTACTGCTTTCATGTGAATTTTGGGTTATTGGAGATGCAGTATGAGCATAGTCAGTAGCGATTTTAGCTGCTGCTGTTAGTCAAACCAGAGAGGATGGGTAATGCAATTAAGCTTTTATGTTAAAATACTGCAGTTTTTATCAGTTTGGCGCTGCCTGTGTGATGATGTGAAAAAAGCTCTCGTTATGAAATACAATTTGATTAAGTAGTTAATATAATGATACTATAGAAAATATTTAGTCAAATGGTATCTTTGTATTCATTCTGAATTTAATTTTCATTAATGTTTTTGTTTACGTCTTTAGACTTGCTGTGCAAATACTCTTGTTTATAAAATTCCTATACAAATAAGATACAAATTCACTGGATAGGATTGTAACTTTTACTTGCTGGTTTGATGCTGAGATAGTGTAAAGTCTTACCTTCTTATAATACCAGTTGCAGTGATTTGGGTTGCTGATTGAACCTTGGAGAGAAGTCTGTTCTCTCCAGGATATCCAGAGTTTTAGAAATGTAGACCAAAGCTGGGCGTGGTCCCTCTTTATCAACCTGCCTGTCTTGGGTTTCCATCTTTTACCTCTTCTCAGATCAGGTGCCACTTTGTACATGAAAAGGAGTATTGCCTCAAATGATGTTCTTTGCAGACAGTTTCCTTTCCGTGCTTATTTTTTGCATATCCTCCACCTAAGACCCAAGGAAAAATCTGTCAAGAACAGATTGCTTTTCATCTCTTTGTCAAGTGAAAATTCAAGCTTTCTACCAGAGTGTCCTGTACTAGAAGGTGGCCCTTAATGGCCAAGTCATCTTTTTTACTTTCTCCAAAGTAGCATAACATTTGGTACCCACATATTTGTACAACCAGTGTAACTTCTGCTAGAGTACTTGGATGGTCGCTGAAGGCTGAAAGTATAGCAATAGTGATACTTTCTAAAAAGCATTCTAAAAATCCACTGCTGTAAAAGTAGTAGCAGGTTGCTATCGCATTTCAGAAGACTTTGCAGACCTTGTAAGTGAAGGAAACTGAAAAATCAACATCACTGAAATCTGTGTGCAACTGGATCTGCAATGTGTTGCTTTAGTGTTGGACTTAACTTTTCAGTATATTTTCCTCTGTAATGGATGAGACCAATATTAGTATCAAGTGTTTTGTCATATATTGTTTACAAGGAAGTATATTCAGATTTGTTACCAAAGTTGCTACAGGCCATCATTTTATTTCCATTTACAGTTGGAAACAAATTAGAAAGGAGTTACTTATTCATACATGTTCTAATCACTGATACGTAGAAAACCTCTTCTTAGAGTAGTTCGTTCATTAATTGTCTGAAAACTCAAAAGTGTGCATGCACAAAAACTCAGATGTGGTAGGCCGGTTTCACCACACACACATTCTCATGAAATATCTGACCAATTTTGTTTCTGAACTTCAAATGGAAAATAAACTTGGGAATGTATTTTAAAGACATAGCCTTCTATTTCTGAAAATACAATAATAAGTGTATCTGCTATGAACTTTTTTTCTTACTCTTCTGATTTTAGACCATATAAAAATTCTTATGTAACGTCTTCCTGATTTAGTGTCTGCCAGTGGTCCTGCATTTTTCATGTTTAATAATGTACGAATTGTTTGGCAATGTCATGGAATTTTCTGGTAATATTTTCTCAAAATTAATATTCGTTACTGGCTGAAAGTGCTAATTTAAAGGAGAAAGTAGGCTAGGTACAAACTACTAGTGGCTATTCTGGTCATGATAAAGACTGGAAATATCAAGCTGACTTATTTTTTCCAGCATATTGCATATGATGTTGCTGATACTATTTTTCCTTGAATGCAAATGTTAGAAAAATGCTGCATACGTTCTTCAAGCAGTTACAATATTTTCTTATTCTTTTTTTTTTTTTAGTCAAGACTCGATCTGACATTGTGAGGCTACTGCGTAATATAGAAACTCAGTAGTTCATGCAGTAGGTGGCTATTTTTTCTTAGCTGGGCAGACTTTGCATTGCAAAAATGTTAATGGCTGATTTTGAAAAGTATTTGTGGTATTCTAAGCATATTTTCAAACTTATAGCTTTCCATTTGTAGAGCAACAGACTAATTTGGTTTAAGTAATTGTGGGTAACCAGCCATTGCTGAATTTCAGTTGTGGGAGGAACCATGCAAAGTAAATTACTTTGTTTTCCTTGCTTGCATAATTTTCATTCTTCGTCTTTTCTCCCTAGTCAAGTATGGTTTTTAAAGATATGAGTAGACCTCCTGAGGTCCAGAGGTACTATACTTCATGAATTACACATAAAGTTAAGTTCTGTTTAGCTGTATTACATAGAAAATAACTGTATTAATAAACAGAATTTAACTGTACTCAATAGTTTTAGGAAACAGATAAGCATAAATCCTGCTTAAGAACTCCATGTCCTCTGATTCAGGGAGGGTAAGGTAATGCAGAAGCAAAAATATTACCAAACCCAAAAGTGAAGGTTGCTATTTCAGTGTTGGGCATCCACAACTCTAAGGGACTGCAGTTTCTGTATTTCATGAAGTATTTTTCGATAGAGTAACACCACAAGCTTTATATAATATAATACAAAACAAGTTTCTTTCCAAATTGGATTTAGTTTGTTTGCTTTTAACTAGTCCTGGTAAGCTTAGCAAAATTAATAATTACTTTCTTAGGATATCTGCACCACTAGAAGAAAAATAACTCTTATTAATACAAAGTGTGTGTCATAGTCTGCGTTTTCCTTACATCTTTTTTATCTGCTATCTAGAACTTGTAAATAATATTGCCAATCTGATTTCAGAATGTTGATGATATCTGTGCAAGCTTATTGATGTTTGCTGTAAAGTTACTTTCTGTTCTCTACATTGTAGAAAGAAACAACTGGATACTATAACCTCTGCTCATTTTCAGTTGTATCTACTGCCATTATGATGTAAGGTTAGGGGTTGTCACAAATTAGCACGTTCCTGATTAGCATGAATTCAATAAATGTTCTTTACTTCAAAAGAATGCTTGGGACACGTGCTACTACTTGCATTGTTTATATATGGTACTGTAGAAACTTAACATTTGCAAGAAAAATGTAAGATGATGATTTGATAAGATTACTCAGAAATAATTGGGTGGGTGTGTAGGCTGCTAAATGTATTTGATTTTAATCTCTAATTAAAAAGTTGAATTTTTTTAATTGTTTTTGTGATGCAATAGTTTTTACTTCATTGTACCTTTTGTAAATAGGGGCCAAATTCTGCCTGTTCATTGTGCATAACTACAGGATAAATGTATTCGTATGAAACCGTATTCTCCTCAAAGCCAGCAGTCTCCATGGTTTCTTCTGTAGGATTAGTCTGTTTCAGAGCAAATACATATTTGTGCCCTTGTACACCTTGAACCAGGAATGAAAATGATGGCTAACCTTGAATGAATATCTCTATGCATTCTTTTGGCTGATGGTAGATATAATTACGTTGTGGGATATGGCACTGCCAGAAGCATAGTGTTTTTTTCGTGTTAGTGCTGTCTGATTCTGAGATCTCTTATATGAGGATTGGAATTAGGTGATGTTACAGTGAAGGTATCTCTCTGTGGATCTACAGGTGTGAATTCAAGCCTTGCTCTATTCCACTGCTCCAGTGTTCACTTAGCTCTGCTGCAGGAGCCTACTTGGTCATTTGGGCTGGGGAATCAGAGACAACCAGATGCAGTAGCTAAAGATAACTGCATCAGTCCTTGGATAAGAAAGTTACTGTGTTTAAGCACACTAGGCCAGTTGTCTTTCTCAGCATAGGAAGACTGTTACTCATGGTTTGAGAAGCCAGAGTTCTCCTAATACCTGGAGCATCTACTGGAATATCGGGTGCTGGTGCGAAAGAAGCTGCAGCAATATGTGTGGAACTGCATGGTACTGAATTGTGTAACTCACTAGAGTTACTTTTCTAGATAACTCTTTTTAAAACCAGCTTTTAGTAAACAATTGGTTAAAAAGGTAAATATTGCATACTTTTTTATTGAAAGCTTATCCTTCTGTGCAGACTTTTCTATATAATATAGTATTGTGCATGGCAACCACGGCCTAGTCTATTGGCATGAGGTCCCAAGTTTCTTTTGTTAGTTTGCAAGTTTTTGTTGTATTAATGGAAATTGGGAAGGGAAACAAAAAGAAGTTATGCTTTTCCACCTATCAGCACAGCTCTGTTTTGGCTTAATTTGGGAGGGGAGGGAGTGTTGGGTTTTTGTGTTGGTTTGGTTTCTTTTGTCACTGCCATCTAGATCACAGATCAATCTCTGCGCTAACTGGAGGAGTGACATCTGGCAGCAGAAGAGCTAAGGCTTCTCTCATTTTTTTTCAATGTACATAGCATGAAAACAGCTCTCTTATTCAACTGGTAAAATAAATTAACAGAAGTTTCTGTATATAACTTACAGAAAGTAAGACAGTAAATGAAGAGGGATTTTATTTGTCCTATAGATTGTGTGTTTTGATTTTAAGTGGATAGATTTAGATTAACAAATTGGAACCCCACTTAGAAAATGAGAATGACATTGAGTAGGTAGTTTAGTCTTTCCCTGATGCTCTGATAGAAAACAAAATTGGGGAAAAGACAAGGAGAGGGCTAGCAACAGCATGGGCTCACCTGATGTCAAGTAGACTTCTTTCAGTGCAGAATACATTGCAGGAATCTTGTGGGTGTTTGTAGAAGTCCTTTGCATTCAGTAGTGATGCCATAACTGCACTTTTGTGTATACACTTAAACATATCATGTGAGAACCGTCTGTTTTGGGAATATACATTTTAAGTGGCTTGCAAGGTATGAGCTCTCAAAAGAATTAACCATTTCCTTTGACGTCGTATTAGCTACAAAGAGAACACTATTTTAGGATGAATGCTAAAAATACTCTGTTCCTCATCTCACTTTGAACTGCTTTTGAATGAAGTTTTCTTGCTCTACCTTCAGCCAAATGTGTTCCAAAGTAGTTTTAAAAGCTATGATACAGATTAAACTTCGTTGAAACAGTTTTCAGTACACTTTGGTCTTATCCATTCTCCTGCTTAATTTGGAATATGTTCAAAATCATAGGTGCTAGACAAAGTTATGTAAAGCAGAATTTGAAGTGAGTTTTTACCTACAACACTGGATATTAGTAAAACATCTGTTTTTTTTCTGGTAAAACAAAAAGGTACACTTGTGTTAAGTGGATGCATCCATTCCTTTAATTTTATGTGAACTGCATCTGAAAATGTTTGCGGTGGGTTTTGAAAGTATTTGTGATCCTGTGTTTAAGTAAAGGAAAACAGGTTCTTACCCAATATATAAACAATCTTTTTATTTAATGAATTCTGTTTGATCTATTAAAGCATAATTGTTGTGAGGATAAAGCCTTTGAGGGAAGATTAATATATATTTAGATCATTACAAAATGATATTCTTTCTCTTATTTATACCTAGCTTGAAAATAAAATCACAGAAAGAACTGAGTAATACTGCTCTGAAAGCTTTTACTTTCAAAAAAAACCTCAAAACTTTCCTTTGAAGCCTAAAGTAGAGATTATACTGCATACTAAAAGATCTTTTGGTCACAGAGGTCATACTTTTGAATAGGTGACTGTGCTGAAAACGTAATTCTGTTTACTGGGAACAGTTTTAAAGCCACAGAAGATCAGTAGGAAAAGGACTGAGCTGATATACACATATTCATCTCATATCTGAGCTGACTTTTTTCCCCAGTGTTTGTTCTTTATTTGGCTGTATTTTTACTCTGCCATGTTGCAAGAGGCCACAATATAAATTATAAGAATGTCTGCAGTAAGAAATATCATTTGCTAGAGGCATGGTTTATTTTCATGTTTTCAGGATTTGTTTATGGGTTTTTTTTAGATGTTAATAATCAGTATAAACTTAAACTCAATTAAAAATAGAATAATGTGGAACTGGAATAGGTAAGATATTTCTTTCTCTCTGTATGCTATAGAGGGGTTCATCACAGAAATGTCTGAATATTAACTTTTTTCAATATTCTTAGTTATTTGTTCACTGGTGTTCTGTGAGTTTTCCAAGGATTTTTCAGGATAAACTTTTGGGTGATTTCATTAACTGTAGATTCCAGGAGACTGGAATCCTTGGAGATTTATGATGCGCAGATACCTTTATTAGTTAACAGATTAATTTATCAAGAGCATTTCCCAAAGGGAGAAAAAGCCTTCTTTTGAAAAGTTAATTAAACCATACATTCTGTAATTAATGTTCTCTCAGTCTCTATGAAAAGAGGAAATTTTCACATAGATGTTTAATATTATGTGATTGTAGGCACTCCAATAGAACAATAGTGCAATTATTTGACTCTCTAGAAGGACTCTTTTCCCTGTTCCAGCTTTTTTTGCTATTAATTTAGAAGAAATATAATAGCTAAAGATGCTGTTATTTAATAGGAAGTGGTTTTAATTATTACAAGTGCTATTTTGGGGCATTGTTGCTTTTATATAAATTTCTGTGTAAGTCTAATCTGTTTGGAAGTTAACTCATCTACTTCCTATGTATTTCAGCCCAACTATTTTATAATTTGATCAATTCCCACTAATGTGCTTATCTAGAGCAGAGGGTAGTTTTAGTTTTTCAGTGAAAGCATGCAATAAAACTGGGAATTTGGTAGTACAGACGTGTTTTGGACAGGAGGACAACTACTTGGTTTCTGTCATCTTTTCTCTTTTAGTTGCAGTTCCACTGGCAGAGAATATATTGCCAGAAGTGACCCAGGGGAACGAAGGATAGACTTTCAGTTCACTGTTCAATTTGTACAGGAAACTAACACAGTTTCGGACTCCCTCTCAAGGCACACGGCTACACTGTTTTTCAAGGGGTACCAACTCCTTGGCAGACATTTGCCTGAAGTCAGCACATGCTTAAAATAATGGATTATGTGGACCATAAAGAAGAGCTGTCCTGCTGTTAAATTGTGTCAATGTGAAAATTCTGATAGTTTGAGGGAAAAGCAATAGCATCTATTGTTTCGAGACATCTAACGTTGCATTTAGACATTAGCATTAGGTTCTTCTGGAAATAATTCCATGTAAAGGAAACCACTGAAGAATCAATGCAGAGTAATAGGAAATACGATAATTCAAGTGTTAATACTTTCATAGGGAAGATTAGCTTCTCAAGATGTACAGGGTTTTGAAGGTGAAGACAGCAAATGCTGTTAAGAAAGAAGACTGTTCGAGCGTTCAAGTAAACACCCTGAATCAATAAAAATGCTTCTCTATTAGTGATTCTGAAGCATCCTTAAGATAAGACAGTCTAGTTTAACCTGGGTGTTGGTTTTTTCAGGTTTGGCCTTACAAATGACCTTTATATAATAAGTTCAGGCTAAGTGAGAGTCCCAGCAGGTCAATGTCCTGTAAACTTCATTTTTGGATGAAGTGGAAATGTCCTTCTGCAATCCTGACCTCAATTTCAATACCTCGCTATAGTATCTGAAAAGTTTGTACAGCCTGGATCAGAGACAACCAAAGGAAGCACTGCAGAGGCTGTTAGTCACACCTGCTCGGTGTCATTTACATGCTTCATCAAGCATGGAACCACGTCAAGCCAATAGCTGTGTAAAATTGCTTTTAAAATCTACTGCATCATTTGAGAAAGAAGGGAAGGATATTCCCTTGCTTGCTGAATGGTCCTTGTTTTGTGAATGAGGAAGATTCAAACAGGTTGTTTTTTGGATTTTTTTAATATGACTATTGTGAATGTGGGAGCTACTAAATGAATGCTTGATAACTGAAAACAGCTAACAGATAACACTAAAGACTAGTTTGGGGTAACCAATAGGCATGATCAATATGAACAAATAGCACTGGCTCTGTGGAGCGTAGAATATTTTGACCCAAGTGTGCGGTGGTCTATTTAGTGTTTACACCTGAAGCGAATTAATAAGAATTTCCTTCTTGTTTTGGAAGAAGGCTCCAGTCATGGAAAACACTGTCAAAACCAGTGCCAGCTGCTAGAATTCAGTACAGCACTCCTTATATCTTTGAGTTACACATCTGTCTCTTTCCTACGCTTGCAGCAGAACAGGTCTACGCTGCCCTTTATTGAGGCTTAACTGGGGATATCAGTCTAACCATAAAGTTTTCACCTGATGAGCAGCTAAATGTAGAGGCTGCACAGAAGTGCTCACATACATAGACATACAGTCCAGAAGTACTTGGAGGTAATACATCTTTTCCATAGAACAAGGAAGTCAATGATATTAGTGATAAAAATACAGATTTTTTTTTAATTAAAGTTTGAAGATTTTTCCAAACAAACAATTGTTTTCATCATATGTTTTATACAGCTTTTATCTTAGAGTGGGTTTCTATGAACTGGCACAACGCTACAATGCTCAAATGGAAAATCCTATGGTAGCATACTTAGTTGTCTAAAGAAAAAGATATTTTTTTTATCATGCAGACATTTCATTGGTCTTGAGTTGGTTGGGGTTTTTTTATTCAAAGGCTTGATAAGCACACTTGTATGCAATAGTATATCCGTATGTAGTATCATCTCTGTAGCAGTATCATCTTGGTTTGTAACTGTATGGGTATGTAGATAACAATATTAATAGGAGTAATATCCCCACTGACTTTTGATGTTAGTGGTGAATAAATGTTTTAGCAAATAGCTTATCTGAAAAAAGGTAAGCTTCCAGGTGTACTGTCTTTGAGTATGGGTTGAATTCAGAAAACGGTTTCTATTCTCATCTCTTTCATCTTCTGAAAAGAGATGGGGAAAAAGTAGTAAAAATCAAAGCAAGCCTTTCAAAATGCAGTATTTCAGAATTTGTACAAGCTATTTTGAAATTATTAAGATCACAAAATTTTTAATTCATACTCAAAATTGAAAAAAATCAAGTATTGCACTTATTTAGGAATTCTCACAAGTACAAAATGATTCACATGCAGAAGATCTGCAGGAGCGTGGTTTAACTATGATTATTTGAGCTTGCAGCTTTTATTATATTTAGAAATATCTAAATATCTTAATGATTAAACATTTACGAGTAAATTTCCTGTGAAAGTGAAAACCCCTAGGCTTTAGAAAGTATACTGTAGGTGGAGTTGTGCAAGCTTCCTTGTGGAGCTGTGCCAGTACAGGGAATCTGAATCTGAAAAGTCATCCTTATTCAGATACTGGACTCCTCAAGAGAAGGCTTTTGGAGTGGCAAATGAAAAAGAGTTTTCAGAACTTATTCCTCTTTGAAAATAAAACTTGTTTCAAATCTAGTGTCTCACAGAGAAAATCCAGTGAGCTTAACTCTGTGTTGTCTGGCATCTCTATACTTGAGAAACCGTTCTCCAACGAAGCAGTAGCATTTTTCACTGTCATGTTCAACAATTTTCAGATTTTTGTGTCTTTTCTTTTTAAGATGTTTTCTTAAGTATACAGCTGAGGAGACCAATAACAAAAAGATAAATCCATAGATGATGAAAGGATTTTCCTGAGCTTAGTAGTTAACATAATAGTTTCAAAAGAAAAGAATTTACAAGTACTTGTTCAAATGCACTATGTAGAGAGTGAATAAAATAAACAGCGAGATGTGTTGTGATAGGAACTCAGATGATCAAAGGAAACTTCTGAATAGGCATGGTTATTCTTTCAGATAAAATAAGGAAGTAATTCCTTTGAGAGTTTTTGTGATCATTTCTGTTGGAAAACTTTGTATGCATTACTCAGAAATTCAATGAAGAGAAAAGCAATACAGCCTAGATAATAGTGTCAGCTTTGAGCACGAGGTGGCATGTGGACATAGCTTGAGCTATTTCTCCAAATCATTTGAATGGAAATATTGGATTAGTTAACCTTGTGTCAGGTCTGTTAGTTAAATAAACCCTCCAACTGTTCCTGACTGAAGGATGCATAGTTGTGACTGAAAGATGCTGCTGCTTTTCATTAGAATTTTGTCTAACATATCCTGCTAACATAATGATTTTAAAATAAAATGGTTTATTCGATGGAAATGGATAACAAGCAGAAAATTCACAGCCTTTTCTTTTCACAGGGTGTTTCAGCCCAGTAGGAAATCCTCTTAGCCGAACACTATTGGGTAGACTACAGACGGTAAGGAATTCTATCTTTGCATTTTTTTTAAATTGATGTTTAACTATAAAATGTCATTATTCACAAGTTCTCATTGTAGGGAGGGGTTTTTTTATCCTGTCTGTATTCACAAAAGAGGTATCTTCAAGCAAATTGTCTACATTGGCAAATAAGCTTTTGCTGCTGCCAGCTGGTAGCGAGATCAGATATCTGCAAATTAAAATCTTTATGTGTTTTCATAATTTACTTTTTGTTGTTTAGAAATAAATAAGCTAAAATCACAGTCCTGTGTTTTTGGTTATTACTAAGAATATGGACATTGATAAGTAGGGAGAGAAAGCTGGGACAATAACTTGAAATTGAATCCTATTCGCAGCACTATGTTTTCATTGTTTACTCATACTTCACCTTTTTGTAACAAGTGAAATCACAGCTATCCTCTGTTTATTTAGTTGCTTATCTGTTAAATATTGATTGGAAACTTCTAGCAATTATATTTGTTCCTTTTGTTTATTTCTGGTTTCCTGATCACCATAATAAAAATCCAGCGGAATCTGTAAATTCCATTAATTCCAACTATACATTTGATACACAGGGATTAAACACAAAATGTATGGAGAGACTAGTGATGGAGGAACAAGTTATGCTTCTGAATACTGAACATATGTGTGGCTCTAGAAAGCTGGGCCTGTAGGACTGGAGGTGTTAATCCTCCTGCACCCATGGACAGAATGCCATGATTTAATGTTCTGTCTTAATTGCATGCTAATTGTAATTTTTCAGAGAAATGTTAGAAATGGACATAAATTGGATCATTTATAACTGTTTTACAGTTTGGATCTGGGGTTTTGGTTTGGGTAGGTTTAGGGTTTTTTTTGGACTTACCTTATGTAACAGAATCTGTTAATAGAGCTGTAGAAGACTTGTAAAATACGTAGGATTCACCAAGAAATTTTGAAAATACAGTTTTACATTGCTGTTTTGTTAGTGGCTAAATGGCTCTTGTTTTCACATTTTCAGTTTTTTAGCCATCAATATGTAATTTTCAGGAAAAAGTATAAATTGTTCAGTCGGTATATTAGCATTCTCCACAGCAAGCTCTATAAACATTTACAGGATCAGCTGTTTTGGAAAATACTAAATAGCAGCAAATTTAAAATCTTTTTTTCTGAGAGGGTTAAATTAAGGTTTTGAATATTTTTGTTACTCTTTTCTGTTATAAATGGAGTAATATATATGTTATAAGTGCAAGTAAACAGAGTAATTTGTAACAAAGTAGGATATTTACAAATGATTAAATAGTTGACGAGGTTTTGAATAATTTCAGGAGCTGGAGTATTCCACATGCTTCTGAATTGATCTTTTTTCCCTTTTTTTGTTTTCTTTTTTTTTTAATCCCTGTAGGCTTAACTGCAGCAGCTGTGTTTGCATTTCTGTTTTCTGTTTGTACATTGAAGGTTTCAATAAAGTGCAGCCTGGCACAGTTTTGGTTTTTTTCCTCTAGGCAGATTATAGATTCCCATGCTCATTAAATATGGAAGGGCTGTAATCAAATAAGGATTGTATTCATCTGAAGCCTAAGGAAGTAACTTTACAGTGTCTACAGACAGATTAATTAAGACCAAAGAAGAGTACATTATTCTTAGCAATTAATACTTTTAGAATCATTTTAATTTAGCTATTAATACTGTCCTTGTACTTCTGTTTCCCGTAGACTAAATTTGCACAGTTAGGTGTCCTGAGCTAGGAGTGTGTTGACAATTAATTGTACCAGAGAACAAGAACAGAAATACGACACTGCTAACAATATTCAATTATTTTATGCTAAGTCTCAGCTTATTTAGTGTTTCATTTAAAACTTCAGTTACCAGGGTAAAGAGATTGCATGACATTCTTAGGGAAGAAGAGGATTAAGTAAATTTCTGACCCTCGGGTTCATAAGGGAAAATGAAAACAATGGAGCAACTGTAAAAGCTCAGATTGATTCTGTAAAAATTTTACATGTTTTAAATATTAGCTCACTTTTAAGCTAGTCGTGGCTTTTTGAGCACTTCAAGTTCATTTCTTATTTTGTCTCCTTTAAAAAACAAAACAAAAAACCAAACAACAAAAACACCAAACCACCATAAAACAACAACAACAAAAAAACCCAAAAGGTAACAGTCTCAGAACCTAGGCTATTACACACTGAGGCACAGACTTACTGAACAGACAAAAAAAAGCTTTAACACTCATTTTCTGTGTCTTTACTGGAGTGTTTGCACAAATAACACTCCCAGTTTCTGGCAGATAGCAGGTGTAGGGAGGTGGAGTGGAGAGAAGCTGTAGCACTGTGCAGCATCCAAGAAATAGATGTTTGTCCTTCTTCATGTCAACAAGTCTATCATTCTAATAGGAAAAGAAGAGAGGTTGGCTTTGGTCCTGTATGCACACATTGGAGTTCACCCCAGCATTTGTAGTGTCTGTCTAAGATTAATCTTAGAAAAGCTTATTTTCCAAGTGTAATTATTAAGAGTTAATAACTAATTAGAAGTGGGACTTAATCTGTATGTTTATTCTGTTACAAGGAAGAATGTGTTTACATATAAGGCAGAAGTGTATGAAACCACTAGTAGACTACGTTTTTCTGTATTTTTTCTTTGAACTTTGATATTGTGGTATTTGAAATATATTTGTTCAGCAGTAGAAATGAAATATGTTAGAAATGTCAAGGCTATCTAAGTGGGTTAGTTGTGGATAACCAGTGTGATGTTTCATGGTCTAGAACTCTGCCTCAACTGCTGGATCTATTTATCTTCTTCTAAGGGTGTACCTTACGCTGAACGCTCCTAACAGCTTTGTTCAACCAAAGTCCGTGTGACACGGCAGGCTTTTTCAGCAAGCGTGTTGTTCCTGTTTCTCACAGATGGTCTGCCTCCCAAAAAGACTAACTCCTCAGAACATAAGTGTAGCCCCACGTCTGTTCCGATTCCAGAAAAGTATTAACTAGTTTCCATCTTGCATTAAAAAAAGGAGACTTTAATATTGTCTTAAGAACGATGTATTCATACACTTCAGTATGTCTGTTGCTTTTTTGGAATCCTGAAGATGTGGCTTAATCTTGTGACACAACATTAAAAAAAAATGATGTTTCTTAACTGAAAGGCCAGTAGTTTTTGCTGGGTGTTACTTGCAGTGTAGCTGGTAGTTGGCACTATTTGAGAAATGGCGTGGCACGCCAGAGGCAGCTCTGCTGCCTTGCAGTACCTGTGTTTGTGGTAGGCAGCCGTGGCAATTCCTCTGTCCCACTGCAGGCTGGGGGCGTGTGCAGCCCAAGGCGTACTCGGTGTATCTCTTTAAGAGGAAACTCTTTGGATTGTTGTTGCCTTAAAAGTTTAACTTGGTGTCTGAGAACATAGTCTCAGGATGACTCATGGATTTTTAGCTTGTTATTTCCAAACAGCTCCCTCTCTTCAAGCTCTTCTTAGGTAGAGTGTTTGAGAGCGCATAAATACTTTATTAAAAAGAGAGAGAGATAGATTGAGACACAATAATGGGGCAATATGAGTACCTGAACTAGATACCTCAATAATACTGCTAATAATTCTGATGAATCATTTTTGAGCAACAGGAGGCACTCCCATCCCACAGGCTAAGCACATTGCCTGCACAATTCTCTTAACCTTGAGAATGGAAAATGAGAATTAGCTGAAACCTGTAAGGCAGTGTGAACTACCAGTAGACCACTGAACAAGCCACGTCCTCTGAACTGCAGCTCCACCAGTCTTTGTTCAAAATTTGTTTATCAAATCAAGCAGTTACACTTCCCCCCCCCCCGGTGTATGTACATAGTTATTCAGAACTCTTTAAGCTTAGATGTTCTGGTAGGTGATAAGAACGGAGTACAACTGCTCACTTCTATACTGTATTCATCTGTATGTACTGCATGTGTCTGTACTGTGGAAATACCGAAACAATTTGGACAGTGGCTGGAACCTCTGTGTTCAGGGTAGTTTGTGATTTCTTTCCCATGTGGGATCAGCCTAGCTAAGTTAGGAAAACAACATTGAAGGCAAGAATCTCTGTTCTAGAGAATGCCATTTATTCTGCTGAGCATTGCAGTAGCAATATTCCTTGGATCACCCTAATGAAAAAAAAAAAAAAAAA